>OY992877.1:40497630-40754545 GCA_963921405.1 Cepaea hortensis
ATTACTACTTATATGATTTAAATGAGATGCTCTCCACCATGGGCTGGACTGGGTCAGACAGACAGACAGATAGATAGATAGACAGACAGACAGACAGACAGTCGGGAAAGGGAACTTATATGACTACTTATATGAATTAAATGACATGCTCCCCATCAGGGTCTGGGCGAAGACGGGCTGGGTCAGACAGACAGACAGACAGACAGTCAGACAGACAGATAGTCGGTAACGGGAACGAGAACTTATATGACTACTTATATGAATTAAATGAGATGCTCCCCACCAGGGTCTGGGCGAAGCCGGGCAGGGTCAGCTAGTAGTTCATATTTTCAATATTCAACAGTTGTTGTCTTTAGTGGTTGAACGGCGTCAACTAGCTCAGTTAAATACCACATGAAACCTTTTCAAGTAACCCGTTCACAACCTCACGGTAAGTCCCCACAAACCATCAACCGAGCGTATGTTACCAAGAAAACCCATTTATATATAACAATACAGGCATATCGCGCTGAAGACCTCTTCTTGTTTTTCTCCTCGCTCGCTTTGAACTTGAGTGTAGTTCACATAGTACTACTACTATTAATAGTTGCTACGACTAGTGAGTGCACTAGACTGATTTTGCTTGAGGGTAAGACTTCCCTCATTCTAGTGTCCTCCGCCATCACTCATTCCGACTTCAGAGATACTTGTAATTTACATCCCCCAAGTCAAGAACAAAAAGTTGGTATTTAAGTCCATCTGACCGGCGCGCGGAATGAACACACTAAGTCGCGGTCAAAAGAGAGATTTTAAGCATGTTAAACCTCTCTCAATCATGACAATAGACAAGATCTGTACTAGATCGCAGTATTTTGAGGTTAGGTAACCTGTACCCTTGCTCGTCGTCGTTTGCTTCTCCACACGAAACTACTACGTGCAATATTTGATCAACAATTCTCTCGTTAGTCGTCGTTTCCTTCTCCACACGGAGTTACTACGTGCAATATTTGATAACAATTCTCTTGTTATCCATCGCTTGCTTCTCGACACGGAGCTACTACATGCAATATTTGATCTACAATTATCTCGTTAGTAGCCGTTTCCTTCTCCACACGGAGTTACTACGTGCAATATTTGATCTACAATTCTCTCGTTAGTCGTCGGTTCCTTCTCCACACGGAGCTACTACATGCAATATTTGATCTACAATTCTCTGGTCGTTTCCTTCTCCACACGGAGCTACTACGTGCAATATTTGATCTACAATTCTCTCGTCGTTTCCTTCTCCACACGGAGCTACTACGTGCAATATTTGATCTACAATTCTCTCGTTAGTCGTCGTTTCCTTCTCGACACGGAGCTACTACGTGCAATATTTGATCTACAATTCTCTGGTCGTTTCCTTCTCTACACGGAGCTACTACGTGCAATATTTGATCTACAATTCTCTCGTTAGTCGTCGTTTCCTTCTCCACACGGAGTTACTACGTGCAATATTTGATCTACAATTCTCTCGTTAGTCGTCGTTTCCTTCTCCACGCGGAGCTACTACATGCAATATTTGATCTACAATTCTCTGGTCGTTTCCTTCTCCACACGGAGCTACTACCTGCAATATTTGATCTACAATTCTCTCGTCGTTTCCTTCTCCATACGGAGCTACTACGTGCAATATTTGATCTACAATTCTCTCGTCGTTTCCTTCTCCACACGGAGCTACTACATGCAATATTTTATCAACAATTCTCTCGTTAGTCGTCGGTTCCTTCTCCACACGGAGTTACTACGTGCAATATTTGATAACAATTCTCTTGTTATCCATCGCTTGCTTCTCGACACGGAGCTACTACATGCAATATTTGATCTACAATTATCTCGTTAGTAGCCGTTTCCTTCTCCACACGGAGCTACTACGTGCAATATTTGATCTACAATTCTCTCGTCGTTTCCTTCGCCACACGGAGCTACTACCTGCAATATTTGATCTACAATTCTCTCGTCGTTTCCTTCTCCACACGGAGCTACTACGTGCAATATTTGATCTACAATTCTCTCGTTAGTCGTCGTTTCCTTCTCCACACGGAGCTACTACGTGCAATATTTGATCTACCATTCTCTCGTCGTTTCCTTCTCCACACGGAGCTACTACATGCAATATTTTATCAACAATTCTCTCGTTAGTCGTCGGTTCCTTCTCCACACGGAGTTACTACGTGCAATATTTGATAACAATTCTCTTGTTATCCATCGCTTGCTTCTCGACACGGAGCTACTACATGCAATATTTGATCTACAATTATCTCGTTAGTAGCCGTTTCCTTCTCCACACGGAGCTACTACGTGCAATATTTGATCTACAATTCTCTCGTCGTTTCCTTCTCCACACGGAGCTACTACCTGCAATATTTGATCTACAATTCTCTCGTCGTTTCCTTCTCCACACGGAGCTACTACGTGCAATATTTGATCTACAATTCTCTCGTTAGTCGTCGTTTCCTTCTCCACACGGAGCTACTACGTGCAATATTTGATCTACAATTCTCTCGTCGTTTCCTTCTCCACACGGAGCTACTACATGCAATATTTTATCAACAATTCTCTCGTTAGTCGTCGGTTCCTTCTCCACACGGAGTTACTACGTGCAATATTTGATAACAATTCTCTTGTTATCCATCGCTTGCTTCTCGACACGGAGCTACTACATGCAATATTTGATCTACAATTATCTCGTTAGTAGCCGTTTCCTTCTCCACACGGAGCTACTACGTGCAATATTTGATCTACAATTCTCTCGTCGTTTCCTTCTCCACACGGAGCTACTACCTGCAATATTTGATCTACAATTCTCTCGTCGTTTCCTTCTCCACACGGAGCTACTACGTGCAATATTTGATCTACAATTCTCTCGTTAGTCGTCGTTTCCTTCTCCACACGGAGCTACTGCGTGCAATATTTGATCTACAATTCTCTCGTCGTTTCCTTCTCCACACGGAGCTACTACCTGCAATATTTGATCTACAATTCTCTCGTCGTTTCCTTCTCCACACGGAGCTACTACGTGCAATATTTGATCTACAATTCTCTCGTTAGTCGTCGTTTCCTTCTCCACACGGAGCTACTACGTGCAATATTTGATCTACCATTCTCTCGTCGTTTCCTTCTCCACACGGAGCTACTACGTGCAATATTTGATCTACAATTCTCTCGTCGTTTCCTTCTCCACACGGAGCTACTACCTGCAATATTTGATCTACAATTCTCTCGTCGTTTCCTTCTCGACACGGAGCTGTTACATGCAATATTTGATCTACAATTCTCTCGTTAGTCGTCATTTGCTTCTCCACACGGAGCTACTATGTACAATATTTAATCTACAATTCTCTCGTCGTTTCCTTCTCCACACGGAGCTACTACGTGCAATATTTGATCTACAATTCTCTCGTTAGTCGTCGTTTCCTTCTCCACACGGAGCTACTCCGTGCAATATTTGATCTACAATTCTCTCGTCGTTTCCTTTTCCACACGGAGCTACTACGTGCAATATTTGATCTACAATTCTCTCGTCGTTTCCTTCTCCACACGGAGCTACTACCTGCAATATTTGATCTACAATTCTCTCGTCGTTTCCTTCTCGACACGAAGCTGTTACATGCAATATTTGATCTACAATTCTCTCGTCGTTTCCTTCTCCACACGGAGCTACTACCTGCAATATTTGATCTACAATTCTCTCGTCGTTTCCTTCTCGACACGGAGCTGTTACATGCAATATTTGATCTACAATTCTCTCGTTAGTCGTCATTTGCTTCTCGACACGGAGCTACTATGTGCAATATTTGATCTACAATTCTCTCGTTAGTCGTCGTTTCCTTCTCGACACGGAACTACTATATGCAATATTTGATCTATAATTCTCTCGTTAGTCGTCGTTTCCTTCTCCACACGGAGCTACTACTTGCAATATTTGATCTACAATTCTCTCGTCGTTTCCTTCTCCACACGGAGCTACTACTTGCAATATTTGATCTACAATTCTCTCGTCGTTTCCTTCTCCACACGGAGCTACTACGTGCAATATTTGATCTACAATTCTCTCGTCGTTTCCTTCTCCACGCGGAGCTACTACATGCAATATATTATTGTCAGTTCCCTTGCTAGTCGTCTTGCTTCTCCAGAGCAGAGCCACTACAACATGCACTATTTGATGATCAGGTTCCTTGTTAGTCGTCGTTTGTTTCTCCAGCACATAGCTACTGCTTATACTATTTAATCATCAGTTCCTTTGCAACATACAACATATGATCATTAGTTCTCATGCTAGTCGTCTGCTTCTTCGGAGCAGAGCTGCTGCTTATAATATTTTATCCTCAGTTCCGAGGCTACATACAATATGTGATCACTAGTTCCCTTGCTACATACAATATTTGATCATCAGAGCCGTTGCGATCGCATCATCAGGCCCAGGTCACTTGGTGGCTATATAATGCAATGACGTCTATATGTAATAACAAAAACAATTGACGTCTATGTAACACCCACCCACCGATACACCCACACACGCGCGCGCGCGCGCACATTATTAAACGAAATATTCCAGACTACCATAATATGCCGCGCTCACTTTGGGACACATACATTTAAAACAAACGTTATAATAAACTGGCTAATGACTAACACGTGTGCCTTTGTCACGTAAGCACATGCTCCAGTATGCCGTCCCGCAGACATCTTCCAAGCATCCTTCTCTCTCCCCCTATCGCAACCGGCATGATTCAAATAAACCAGGCCACCCCCAGAGACATTCTTACGGTTTCAGCTGAACTAGCGCCTTCTCTTGTTCTTGTTGTTGCTGGACTGGAATGTGCCTATTTGTGTATTTTTTTTTTCGTGCAAGGCACCACATCTGATTAGCACATTCGCCATTTGTAGTAAAATTGTGAGAGGCTGTGGGCGATAACGGAAATTAAAAGAACAAATATTTCTCTACGGGGAATTAAGGAAATAAAACCTTTATCAGCTGAACTGACAGAACAACAAAAGTTAGAGCACTGATAACATGTATATCCTATGACAACATACGGGTGTTAAACTTGGATATGTGACAAATCCACTGTACAAGACATGTGTGCATGTGTATTAATGTGTTTTGGAAGATTATTGAACAATTATTGGACAAAAAGTAGAAGAATCAGATATATCCATCAAGAACTCGGTACTCTAGAAGGCTGATTGGTTATTGAGACAATTAAAATTGAAAAAAAATGTATCCCTTAGTGAAAGTTGCATATCCTTTTACAGGACGTCACAGTCAACCCCAGAATTTTTTGCTGTTTGTGATCTCTTGGCTAGTTTACGTTCAGTAGTAATTTGTCATTGCTTTCTGAGCTATCAGCACCCATACCATTTCGTAAAAAACTAACGCAAGGCGGTCTGCTGCTAAATCGCCCGCAGCGGTGTTTCTTGTAAATGTAAACACAGAAGTCACAAACAATATGTTACACGATGTATTGCCAGGCGTATTTCGCTGCATCGCGTCAGAATTGCATATCAATTAAAATTGAAGGAAATTAAATACTGTTGGCAAGTAAAAAAATACATGAATGTTTGGAAAAGAGAACTATGAAGAGAGATATACAAGGGAAGCAGGGAAGAGGAAAGCCACGGTGAAGATGGAATCAAGATGTGATAGATGATTTACACATTTATAACAATAGAGGGTGGACATTTGGCTTGTGACAGAGATACATTTCTAAAGACTGTTATGGATGGAGGGGAGGGGAAAGAGAAGTTCTGTGCAGGATATTTCACTAGATGATTGATGGATGATGATGATGATGATTGATGGATGATGATGATGATGATGATGATTGATGGATGATGATGATGATGATGATGATGATGGTGATGATGATGAATATGTACCTTGTAACGGTCTAAAGATACTCGCGTGGCCAGGCTTGCAACACAGATAATAGCCGCTGAGTGAATAAACAGGGTGGCGCTTTGTCTTACCCTGGTTTTCTGTTTGGTAGCATGTCACTAGAAGATATGATTGAGCTGGATCGGCGTCTTCTTGAGCCAATTTATTATCATTCCATTTTCCTTCGTATTCCTAACATATCATTTCAATACCCTAGCAAAAATGACTAGACGCTCGTTGTAACTGTATCTTTCGTGTATCGACCTCCTCAGGTACTTTATACGTTCAACCGCATCCGCTTGTTTAAATCTGTGGTTCAGGATATTAGATCTTGACTAGGATTTCTCTCGGATTTGCCTACAAAAGCCTTTGATTGACAACATCGTGTATAATAAGTCCCTGTCATTGGAAAAAGGTTTCTTGCGTGCTACGTAGACATTTTAACAGAATGTCGTGAATCCTAGACAATTAGCATACGAGAAATAAATACGCTTGAAGCAACCAAAATGTGGTTTTACATAAGAAAAATCGATTGGACAGCCAACACGAGTAAGCAAAATATGTTGTATGAGGGTGATAAACGAGCATAACTTTTCACAAGCATAACAAAAAGGTTGGTGACATTTTGGGCTACATTATGAGAAGAGAAAAACCAGAAAGATTAATGGAAAGGAGATAAAAGAAGACAAGGAGAGAAAATTCTTAATAGCCTGTCATAACTGTGTGGAAAAATATCAACGCATAAGATGATAAATTATGATGCAGATCGTGAGATGTGGGGCAGCATGATCAACTACGCCAGGTGACAAGGAGCTTGATTATATTTACGATGACGAAAATAATGATAATAATGATAATGTGCCTTTGATTGTCTCTAGTCTATACGCAAAATCTGTTTTTGTGTCTCTGTCTAGTTCCTGTCCCTTGAACTGCACGGGTTGGGAAATTCCCCGAGTAGTTGGGCTAAAATGGACGAATGGGGAGATTGGCATGGTGCGAGCAGAAAACAAGCGAAGAAGTATTATAAAAGCGGGATTAAAAAATAAAACTGAATGAGATCAAGATCGTACAATTAAAGTTCTTTTGTAATATAACAAGACACAGTTCCTTGTGCTAGAAGGAAACGATGGAGTGAAAGCATCCGAAAAGAAGAAATCGTTACAATTGAGTGGACAGAAAAAAGATGGATGAAAGGAGTATGTTTGAATGTACCATGAAGACACAGAACAGAGGGTACTAAAGACTCAATACAGCATTTCTGCAATGCGGAGATGGCACTTGATTGACTGACTGAGCTAGACTACCGCCGGCATAGCTACTAGGGTGATTGGGAAACACACGCCCTTCTATCTCTGCTAGGTGGAGACGCAGAATACGAGTATTGTTCATTGAAATCTACGTTCTCTTGATTTTACCTGCAGCTCGTCACGAAATCTGTCCTTCTCTGCTTCAAAATCCTCCTTCTCAGTGGCCATGAGTGCTTCCTTCTCTGACAGCGTTTTCTCCATCTCCTCTTGTCTGTCTACAAACTGTCGTTCCAGCTCGAGACGTCGGCTCTCATACTCCTGGACAAAGAGATAGAGACAGTCAGTGTGTGTGTGTGTGTGTGTGTGTGTGTGTGCGTGCGTGCGTGTGTGTGTGTCTTTGTGTGTGTGTGTGTGTGTGTGTCTTTGTGTGTGTGTCTTTGTGTGTATGTGTGTGTCTTTGTGTGTGTTAGGTCAACTCTCAAACTTTTGCAGATGTACGTACCCACGTGTTCTCTGTTGTTGTTTGTTTTTTGTCGCTCTTATCCGTGAAAGCTAGATGTCCTACCCACTGCTCCGGATCAGGAGAGATGGAGGAAGTGTGAAGTATACTATACCACACCTGTCTTATTTGTAATAGACACATAGTAAAAAAGACCATATCATGAATATAAGCAGGTGTGCACCAGCCAGCGTCGAACGACAACGCCTTAGCCTCTGAACCACTACGCCCCATAGATACAAATTATGATGATGATGACGACGACCATCATGTGCCCTGCCAACTAGCTTAGGCGTTTATGTCTCTTCCCAGATTTTGGTATTTGGTATTCTGGATCAATTGTTCTGATGTTATTCCTCCATTTCCCTGCCTCAGTCCATCCAGCATCAGTTCTCTTGATCTGTCTCTGCCGCTTCCCACATGACCAAGGAATGCTGTTTGTCTCTTTCTTATAATTGTGTATAATGTTCTATTTTAATTAAACTCATAAAAGCAATCCTAGTTAGTTACTCTGGCAGTCCAGGGTATTCACAACATTCGTCTAAGGAACCATATATCCGTTGCTGTAAAGCTCTTCCTATAGTCCGTCTACCCTCATCCGTTTTCCTTCATTCACGTTTAATTTTTTTAAAAAGTATCTGTTGCATCGTTATGAAAATTTGCCTGTCGTCTTATAATTACACCCACCCAAGGAATATGTTTTAGATACGTCCAAAGGCCTCTGAAATCATGGAAAGCGGTGAAATTTCCTTGATGTTTTGGCGAAAATGTTATGAATTCACGCTAAGAAATTTGTTTTACAGTAATGCACGTCAATTCGGGTAATGACGTAATGCATATATGACGTGCTTCTCATAACAAAATTCCCGGATACCACGGAGGATATTCATTATTGAATACTGGTGTTTCCTTTGTAAAACATTTATGAAAATGTATTAAATTCACGTTAACAAACTTGTTTGACAGTAATGCACGTCAATTCTGGTAACGACTCAAGGCATATCCGTGTTACTATGTGACGTGCTTTCAATAAGGAAATTTCCGTGCACCACGGAGAATATTCATTATTGAACACTTATGTTTACATGTGAAGATGTAATACATTTCATAATATGCACTTCATCATTGACCCCGTAAATTATATACAGCATATAAACAAACATTGAGATTTGCTTTACAATCCCCAGAGCAAAATTTGTTTTGTTGGGTGTACACAATGATAAGGTGCTACATCTCATCATTTTCCCTGAGTTCGTTACTGAGTTATGGATTTTTATACGGGAACAAACATTTGTGAACGCACTATAATGTGTTCCTTCACGTTTTGTGATTCACTGCCACACAGTAAAACAAGTTCTATGAAACATTTCAGCACTCTCATTCTTACATTTAATTATAGCGATTTGGTGCATAAGATGCTTTTCATTTTCAGAAATGCAGCTTTTGCTTGACCTATCCTGTTCTTGTTCTCTGACGTGCATCTTCCATCTGATTTTATAATTGCCCCTAAGTACTTATATTAATCAACTTGGTTAAGCATTTCCCCTCTATTGTTATCTCACATTTTGGTGTCATCTTTTTCTATGATATAACCATGGTTTCTGTTGTTGTTGTAGTTTTTTTGTTTTTTTTATTCAAGGAAAGTCCATTTTATGCGTCCTGTTTTTACAATGTCCAAAAGTTGTCTTAGATCTTACGTATTTTCTGCTGTATAATCTGCATTGCGTTAGATGTTTATATTATAGACTCCAATTCGTATTCCTGACCTATCTTTGATGATTATGATGCTGATGCAAAATAAGATGATAATGATGTCGACGCGGACGACGACGGAGATGATGATGATGATGGAAAAGTTAAGGCCACAAAGGCGCCTACCTTAATCTTCTCCTCGCATGTAATCATCTCTTCGTTGAGCCGAAGTTCCTTCAGCTCAAGACGAGTACTTAACCTTTCTGTGACTGACTCACGGGCGCACACCTGGCGTTCTCGTTCTCTCATGTGACACTCGCGTGCATCAATGTGATCTTTGGCTCTCTGAAAAATCAAATCTATATTGTAAAATGGCATAACCTTAAATCTTGGCTCTCTGAAATATCAATTCACAATTGAAAAATAGCAAAACTTGACTAAAAATAGCATGTTTGGCTCTCTGAAACATCAAGAGTATTCAGAGGACTGTCTTAGCCTTCACACTGGCTCCGAAACCTTTATGATTGTTCAGAATACTTGGATACTTCGGTGTCTGTGGCTTAGGGAGTGTTAACGCAGTTTCACAATCCTGACATGCCGGGTTCGAAGACAACCGCGGGCGATTTGGGAGCAGATTGCTTTGCGTTGATTTTCACAAGGTATAGAAGTCAGTTGTTCAGAACGCAAAGGCAAACTACTAAATATAAAATTGTCTTTACAAACAAGTAGCCAACAAATGCAAATAACACCTTGCATATATTCAATAAGATATTTGAGACTGAGTTGAGTTGAGTTGAGTTAAGAACCGACATCACTGCACTCAGGACATTCCCATACGCGCTCCGTCCCCTCTTTCAACAGCCAACGAAGAGTCACACTAATAATTGTTCCTACTGCTATCTGATTGAAAGTTTTCCTGGTCTTCCCTCTCAGTTTTGAGATTCTTCCAGAACCCATGCCAATCCCCTGCAATCTCATCCTTTCCACATACGGGTTCTCAATCTGTCCTCCCCCCCCCCACCTTCTGAACCTGGTCCCAAAGAAGCACGACCCCCCCCCCCTTTCCATATGTAAACTACCACCAAGAGGTGTATTCCCAGCCAGCCTATCAGCCCGTTAATTCACCCGCACTCCCGCATGGCCAGGGCAAAATAATCCATACAATTCTCACAATCTGTGACCTTTGAAGCGAGGTAAGCCATTCCAAGTGAAACATTCCCTACTCCACCTTACTAAGTATACTCCTTGAGTCCGCGATGAAGACAATGTGTGTTGCAGTAGTCTATTTGAAACTATAAAAACATCAAGAGCGTTTTAGAGAATTTGGAACTCTAAAAACATCAAGATTAATCAGAGGACTGGGATATCTTAAACTCTAAAACAAATGGATAGTACCAAGGACTCGCATACGTACATTTTTCGTACAACAAGATGTGTGGACTATGCAACAAGCAAGATTGTATAAGGAATAAATGCATGATACAACAAGCTGAGTTGAGTTGAGCTAAGAACCGACATCACTGTACTCAGGACATTCCCATAAGCGCTCCGTCCCCTCGTTCAACAGCCAGCGAAGAGTCACACTACTAATCGTTCCCACCGCATGATGCAATAAGATGTTTGGAACTCTGAAACATCAAGATTGTCCGGGGAAAAAGTCATACAATCAAAACGGCACTATACTTGACAGACCTTCATTAAGCAATATATTTTACTTGCTGTAAACATCAAAAGTGTAATCAATTTTCAGAATAGCTTTATTGATTATGTAATCGTTGTCTCTTTTTGTACATTAAAAATTTACTCAAAATACTCGGAAATTATGTCTGTGTCTCGTCATACGTTAATAGTATATGCATAATTCACACAATTTATGAACTTGATAACTGGAAATAAAATAGACATGTTAATGTTACTTTACAGCACGTCGCAATCAACCCCATCATGCTTTGGCTGATTGAGATTTACCATGCAATTTTACGTTAATTAGTTTGCTTTTTCTTTCTGAAAGACCGACGTCGCCACCATCGAAATCAACGCAAAACGGCATTTGTCCAAATTGTCTGCAGCTGATTTCGAACCCTCGACTCTTGTTGTATTCAGGGAATTGTGAAACACGTTTATTGTCCGTGGGAGACGATGCCGGGAAAAAGGACAAGACGTCATTATAAAATGTGCTCTTTGATTCTGTATAAATGCCAAAATTATATATAGAAATCTTAGTCTGAAAAACAGAAGTAGTTGATATTACAAATGGAAATGGTATACCCAAATGCAATATCAAAGTAAATGGAACCAATCTGAAACAAGTCAATTTATTTAAGTATGTGGGTGCTTTTATAACAGCAGATGGAAGATGTTTTAGGAAGATAAAAGTAGAATAGCCCAAGAAAAGGTAGCATTTCACAAGATGAGGAATATTCTCTGCAATTTATCTTTGTCAATCGAGATGAGACCCACACAAAAAATTGTTTAGAGCTACATTGAGCCAATTCTGACTTAGGGAAGCGAATAGTGGACAATTAGCAGATAGCGAGCAATGATGTGGAAGCTGTGGAGCTGTGGTTTAGCAGAAGAATGATGAGAACACCGAGGACTCATAGAAAGACCATGAAAGAAGTTAACTCACAAAGCGAACTGGTACTCACATCGGAAGAAGACAGTGCACATTCTTTAGGCATGTCATGAGAAGGGGAAATCTGGAGTAGCCATAACGGGAATGTTGGGCGGGGATGGAGAGAGAGAGAGAGAGAGAGAGAGAGAGAGAGAGAGAGAGAGAGAGAGAGAGAGAGAGAGAGAGAGAGAGAGAGAGAGAGAGAGAGAGAGAGACTAAGAAAGAAGATGCTGGACAGTTTGACCGCATGGCATAGATGGACGTCAGTATCAGAAGAGATAGAAGGTTGTGGACTGACATGATCACCAACGCCACACGGCATGAAGTATAAGAAGATCTAGAAATCACATTCATTACCACATATTTTCGATTGTGTTCTAAACAAATCGCGTTATTAGAATATTCTTCCAAAGTACTCGTAATAACGATGACTTCGAATCATAATGGGAGCCCAACAGCGGCTAGCACACTGGCCTGTCAACCCGGTGCTCATGTGAGCCCAAGAGCCGCTAGCACGCTTACTTGTCAGCCCGGTGTTCATGGGAGCCCAACAGCCGCTAGCACATGGCCTGCCAGCCCGGTGCTCATGGGAGCCCAACAGCCACTAGGACGCTGGCCTGCCAGCCCGGTTGCTCATGGGAGCCCAACAGCCTGTCAGCCCGGTGCTCATGGGAGCCCAACAGCCTATCAACCTGGTGCTTATGGGAGCCCAACAGCCGCTAGGACGCTGGCCTGCCAGCCCGGTGGTCATGGGAGCCCAACAGCCGCTAGGACGCTGGCCTGCCAGCCCGGTGCTCATGGGAGCCCAACAGCCGCTAGGACGCTGGCCTGCCAGCCCGGTGCTCATGGGAGCCCAACAGCCTGTCAGCCCGGTGCTCATGGGAGCCCAACAGCCGCTAGGACGCTGGCCTGCCAGCCCGGTGCTCATGGGAGCCCAACAGCCTATCAACCTGGTGCTCATGGGAGCCCAACAGCCGCTAGCACGCTGGCCTGCCATCCCGGGGCCCATGTATTCGAATCCACATCAAGGAGAATTATGTCTTTAATGGACATAAGCTCCGGAGTCGACCCAGCCTAAACTGGGCACCAGGCAATGGCATGGCAAGTAGAGGCAGTCGGCGTGATATTGAACGATCTATTCACATTTGGACCTAGCACCATATACCCAATGAGTCTCAAGGTGTTGGGAAAAGGGTTCTTTACTTTTACCATATACCCGACATGCCTCAAGTCGTGGCAGAGAGTCCTTTGTTGGCCTAGTAAACAAGTCAGGGACCCGTGTACTGAGCATGTAGTGATAGACCGTATTTGTATCAAGCAGTCGGCACTCGATGGATCGACCTGGTCAATATCATGCCGCAGTCGCCGCCGCCTTCACTTCACAAGATATGTTTTTAATGTCAACTGCACATCGATGTTCTGTCTGTCTGTCTGTCTGTCTGTCTGTCTGTCTGTCTGTCTGTCTATCTGTCTGTCTGTCTGTCTGTCTGTCTGTCTGTCTGTCTCCCAAATCATCGTGGGACAAATGTTAAATCTCTCTCTCACACACACACACACACACACTCTCTCTCTCACACACACACACACACACACACACTAGACTATTATCTTCCAATAAATTAAGGTTCATATTTATACTGCTTTTCAATTAGTGGATCTAGCCTGGAAAAAATAAATATCCGAGAGTTTGCTCGAAGTATTCGCAAACAGTTTAAACAGTGCCTCATTCGTGATTTTTTTTTTTTTTTGCATATCCTATTTACAGGACATCGCTGTCACCACCGGCACTGCTGTTGTTGATGCCTTGGCAAGTTTACGTTCAGTAGTTTACCATTGCTTTCTGAACGACCCGCTCTCATACCATCACATTAAAACCCAGCGCGACACGGTCTGCTGCCAACTCGATCGCAGCTGTGTTTCGAACACAGTTAAGCGGGATTACGAACCGCGTCCGTAACGTCTTTGCCACGGAGACCGGCAATTCAGGGATTAGTGATCTCAAATGGGTACCATAAAATATTTACAAAAAGGCGCTTAAAAGTCGACAGGGTCGACTTCATCGCACCGGGTTTTATCCCATATGGCTCGGTCTCTTTCCGCAGAGCGGAAAGCGTCGCACAAAGCACGAACTCCGTAGCTTTTAGCGACGACCCACAGGAGCCTCCGAAACATTTAACTCGTAAACCGAAGGGTGCGGCCCGGAATCGAACCCACAACCTTCGGATCACAAGTCAAACGGCTTGACCACTTCGCCACAGAGACTCCATAAAGGAAGATGAAATACCATAAAATCATGGAAGATGAAAATACCATAAAATATTATGGGAAGTAAAGGTTTCTGTGTGATACTGACTACATGCAGTGATGATTGGTTTATAAAACATCCGGGGGTAGTAAAGGTATAGAAAGGGATTCTTTGCTTTTTCTTCTTCGTACAACTTTAGACGTTAACCTGAATATATTTTAAAAAAATCAGCAGTCATCCTGAGCTTGATGAAATCGCCATTCAGTCTGACTTCAATGTGTTGTTTCTGGGTTCTACTATTTCTTCTATCCTATATTGAATGTAGACTTGTTATATTTTCCAGTTTGTTAATAGGCATTGTCTTCATACCTCCAGTTGGTTGGTTGGTTGGTTGATTCAAAAACAAAAATTCCAAATTCGACCTCGTCTAACCTGCTTCATCAGCTGTGGTTATTGTTGAGGTACGTGGTTTTTGTGGGTTTATTCACCCTAATTCTTGTCTTGTGAGTCCTATCTCGGACTGGTGATGTAGCGTTTGTGTCTGTGACGTCAGCAGTGGTCGGCGGCTATCCTTTGTGCTCTTCTTTGCTTGTGGTTTTCTTTGTTGGTGTAGGCTCCTGGCTCGTCTGGCTTGACTGGCTGCAGTCCTTATAAGGACTTTTTGTAATCCCACTCCAGCTGGAGGATCGGTAGGCGGCTGTCCTTTGTGCATGTTTCCTCTTGTTGTTTTATTTGTCGGCGCAGGCTCCTGGTTTGGCTGGTTGGAGTCCTTAAAATGACTTTTTATTAGGTCTTTTAGTCTTCTTTGTTGTGTATTTTCTGTAGGAGCTTTTTGATGTTGCTGTTTTCCTTCTCGTATTTTTTTTCACATTCGAGTTTTAGCTTCTGCCATTCGCTTTTTTCCTCCGCGGACAGCCATAGCTTTCTCTCTCCGTCTTCTATGTAGTACGAGTAGTCGGTACCCCGTTCCAAGATTGTAATTGGGTAATCTATCGGTAACCTGAATTTCTTGGGTTTTTTTTCTTTTCTCTTTCAATCCAACACCTTTTGAATTCCTTGCGCCTGAGTACCTCCCGTCTTTGACTTGCCCGTATCTCCTCCAAGGTAAGCTCAGTGGGCCTATCCGTGTCGTCCTCAGAGTGCTCGTCTTGGTTTACTTCGGATGTCTGGCGGACTAGTGTCGTGGCTGGGTTGCTAGCTTTGTCTAGCGGTTCCGGCTCGTCCTCTTGTTGGATGTCATCTTGCGGTTCCTCTGTGTGCTTTTCTGTTTCTTGTGCTGGTTTGTTTTGGGTTGGCTCCTTTTCGATTGTTAGAATTTCTCTTACCGCTTTGATGTCTCGCAGAATCTCTTCACTTATCTTTGTCATCTGCCTCATGTTCTCCACCTCTTGTTTGATGTCCCGCTGGATCTCCTTTATTTCGGCAAGTTTCCCATTGTCGCTGGTTAGTGCCGATGTTTGCAGTAGCTTGACTTGCTTCATTAGCTCCTCAATCTGGCTTTGCAGTTCTTTCTCGGCTTGTGAGATGCATGTTGCTGGCTTGCACCTCCGCATTGCTTCCTTGAATGGTGTCTTTGTGGTGGTGGCGATCTTTAAGACGTCTCTGTGTCTTTGCAGGTACGGACAGCCCAGGTATCTTGTTCCATGTTTGCCCAGGCAGTTGGCGCACTTTCTTTTGTTGTTGGGTGCTCGGAAGTCCGTGTCCAGCTTGGCCAGCGGACACTCCTTGAAGGCGTGGTGATCGGCGCAGTATCGGCATATTTCCGTCTTACTGCGACACGTAGCTCTACTGTTGACGGCCTTCTGACATCTGGAACATTCTTGGTATGAATCTCTCTGGTTGTTGCATTCTCTTTTTGAATGATGCTGTGGTCGGCATCTCGCTGCCCTCCGACGTCACTAATGCCAAGGTTGTAGGTATCTTGGAGTAGGTGAGAAGCCGCTCCGCCTTCAAGAATCGGATGTGAAGATTCTCTTCACGTAGCTGCTTCAGGATTTCTTCATCTGTCAGCTCCACAGGAATCCGCTTGACAACCCATCGGACTGTTTTTATAACCTCCAGTTATTATTCTCATGCATTTATATTCATCTCTATTTATTTTGTTAGCCACTGTTTCCCAAGACGCAAGAACTTGTCTCTCTCTCTCTCTCGTCCAATATATAGCTTCTTGAGAACTTTCTCATCTGCTCCCCATATTGTACACATATTCCCATAAATAAGTAAGATTTTTCGTGATTGCCATTCTTTGCCTTGCTCGTGTCCAATTTTTCTCAACATGTCTTCTTTTCATTTAAATTGTATTCTGTAAATGTCAATACCGCAAACAATTTTAGAGAAAAACCGTAAGACAAGCTGACAATGATGCATTGAGTCGCTGGTCGTAGTTAATATGTCGTAAAGACGAACAAATAGGTTTCACGAGTGTTTAAAGAAATGTTGATTCCTGAAGTTTCAATGGACAATATGGCATGTGGCTGTCACTGAATGATACACTGGCTTGGAAAGATCCGTGATGGAAGGCATGGTTTCTGGAAGAAGCGACAAGGATCGACCGCCACGAAGATGGACACATGACATTGCAGATACGTTGGGCATGAGGATGTATGACAGGAATAAACCAACTAGAAGATGGACACAGGACATTGCAGACATCTTGGACATAGGAGTGTGTGACAGGGATCAACCAACTAGAAGATGGACACAGGACATTGCAGACACCTTGGACATAGGAGTGTGTGACAGGGATCAACCAACTAGAAGATGGACACAGGACATTGCAGACACTTTGGGTATGCTGGTGTATGACAGGGATCGACCAACTAGAAGATGAACACAGGACATTGCAGACACCTTGGACATAGGAGTGTGTGACAGGGATCAACCAACTAGAAGATGGACACAGGACATTGCAGACACTTTGGGTATGCTGGTGTATGACAGGGATCGACCAACTAGAAGATAGATACAGGACACTGCAGACACTTTGGGTTTGCGGGTGCATAAGGCAAGAAAAATGGCAAGAGATCGTGACACTTTTGTGCAGGCTGTAATGAGAGCGACGTTTTGCAAAGGACTTGCTACATGGCGACTAAATGAACAAAATGCATTGCAGGGTTCTAACACAATTAATGACGACGTTAAAGTTCACGGAAATTATAGACATTACTTTAAAATATATCACTGTTAATGTGAATTTCAGAATATAAAAAAATCAAGTGAAGAAACAAATACACAGAATTACAGATAATAGTTGCAAACAAGTGTCATATATTAAGGAAACCAATGACTCGATGCAAAATACAATACAAAACATTCAAAGAAATAGAAAACAATCCGGGAATTATAAAACAAATCAGGAATTGTAAAATAATGCAGGAAATAGAAAGCAGTCTAACATGTAGTAAATCTGCACGGACAAAGCTTGCACAGTTGACAGAAGGAAGGGACAAGAAGTTCAGTAACAAAGACAATATACTGAATGCAATCCTTCTTAAAGCGAGGTGACCAGTATGAAGCTAGTGGAGAGAATCAAACAAATATCAGTGAATCAAGAATCGAGAAGAGAAGCTGGTGCTGGACAGGACACATACTGGAAAAAACCTGAGTAGTATAACGAGAACGTGGATTGTGTGGAACCCACAAGGTAAATAAAAAAAAAACACAGGAGAAGAGAATTAGAGTTGGAAATTAATCATATGGAGAGGACATGACGCAAGTCCAAAAGCAAGACAAAGCTATAATATATAACTTGTCAGAAAGAAACTTTAAGATATGCAGTTTAAAATGTCAACAAAAATCAGGGAACAAAAAACTTACGGTGTCTCGTGCGATCATAACAATGAGAAACAGTAACAAAAATCCATGATTGATGATCAAAAAAGTAACATCATGTGGGCAACTTACCTGCACAAACACGTTGAAGTTGCCATGGAGCTTCTCGAGGAGTGTCTTGCCGATCTGATCAATCTGCTCATGTATATCCAACTCCCAAGGAGTAGTCACGTCATCAAACATGCTGTTTTCCACCACATACCCGTGTACCTTGCTGTCAGCTGGTGGATCAATCAACTCGGGAGCCCCAATCCAACTTCCGTCACCGTCCGTCGTTTCTAAAGCCACCACAGGTCGGGTGAAGTCAGAATCCATATCCAGCACAACTCCGATGGGTTTATCGCGATAGAAAAGAGGCCTCCATTCAGCGTCAGCCTCCGCTTTAGCCCACAGTCGAGACTCTTGGCTGGATGGTATAGAATACAGCTGTCTGGCCTTATGTTCGACGTAACCAACTTTCTCTAGCTTGCTGAATCGAACGATATGAAAGTCCTCAGGCGGTGAATTGCTCAGCATGATTTTGAACGAGTTTATGTTGTGCTCTATTTCCGGGCCACGCGCATACTTGTACACAACTAACTTCATAGCCTTATGTCCATCTGCAACACCATACCACTGGACTAGCATACGCCAGGCGTCCTCGTGCACGACGTCCACTGTGTGCGCATAGTCCCTTCTTGTGACAATCGGTCCAGGCGGGGACGAATTACGCTGCCCGTAATACTTTCTAGAGCTGTTGATGCCTATAAACTTCTTCAACTGCTCGAGCCATTCTGCCACAATCACGTACCAGAAATCACTTTCAACAAGTTTCCTGTCGAAGAGGTGCTCAAGAACTGCTCTCTGTGCTTGAAGATCCGGCGAAAAGGACAGGCCTGTACATACAGATGATGTAGACGTTGATGAAGAAGGGGATGATGCTCGCACCCCTGCCACCGCTGCCACTGGGACACCGTTGCCACCAGAATTAGAAGGCGAAGACATTCCGAAACGGCGTTCGCTGTTCACTTGGCGGTGAAATGACGTCACCGACGAGGGTAACATAAGGTCCTTGGAATCAAGGGGAAAAGAATATGCATTAGTATAGAACCGTGTGCAAAGTGTACAGCCGCTGCCAAATGCGCATAATCCTACCTGATGTTAGCATGCACATAGATCCCTGGCGCAGCGCGCGTGCAAAAGGGTGGAGAAACCCAGAAACTTGACGACCGACACTTTGACCCATGACCTTCTCAGCACAGACGTCTTAAAATAGCAACCAGCAATTTCACGTGCTTTTTGTTTACAAACACGATGGTTCCAGAACAACAAGAAAATGAGCATAAATGAATGAAATACAAGAAACCCTTTTAAATATTTAATTATAATAAAATTAACCATATTCGAAGACGTTCACATTTTCCCATTAAACAACAGACATTGCTCTTGTGTGGTGATGCTACGTTCTCTGATTCGGATCTGATAGAATGAATGGAATTTATTTAACAGGGTAAAAATTGCCACTATCTACAACAATACTGCCTGCGATAATTTCAGTTATTTAGTAACCTTAATCTTAAACCTAATTATAATCCAGCTCTCCAAAATGTATTCATTTTCAGCTGTTAGTTGATCTATTTTACATGGTTTCACATCTTACCTGTTGTTCGAATCACACTAAATAGGAGCCAGTCTCCGTTGAATAAACGGGGGTAAAATAAATTAAGCAAAGTTCCTCATGTAAAAGTTTATATATACTCACCCATGAGAATGCACGTGACTGCCTTGCCAGACTGAGGCTACTTGACAACAAGCCAAAGATTACGTCACACAGTTCTTATAACATCGCAGATCCCTGGAGTTCGCGTGTTTCTTTGTTTTACCTGCCATCCACTGCAACTCACCTGGCCATTTCCTGTATGTGCTTCAATTCGATGGCCGACGTTTCCAGAATATTCACAGGAGCGTTTGGCAAAATGGTTAGAATACGGGGCTCCCATTCGGGAGACACGGGTTCGAATCCTCGGTAAGAGAATGGATTTCTTTTCTGTCGGGGGGGGGGGGGGGGAGGAGAGAAGAAAAAGAAAACCCTAACCTACAAAGTTCGCAGCGACCTGTGACTTCCCTAGCCAAGCGTCCTTAATTCCTCAGGCTCAAGACTACCCCCGTCCTACACAGCAAGGTACTACAAGAAGTAATAACAGTTGTTGCAAATACTTAAAAGACAATTAGTACTTCAATTAGTCCATCTTATAATGTGTGATATATTGCATAGTTATGATGAACACTAATGTCTCTTTAGGAAACCACGTTCAATGCCTTGGACGGCATCTGCCGTCCAAATTTTCCAATTTGGAATAAATAAGCATCGAAGGATTGGTGGGCGCCACGAAACAAGGATTGCCTTCCTATTATAAACAAATATAGCCAACGCAACAACATCCAAATCTTGGGTGCAAGCGGAAGTGCGAATACAGACAAATAATTTTAACTATCACAACAAAGTAGTTAAGAGTCAAACCTTACTTCCTTCCAGCCTGTATAACTTAACAGCTTACCTAGCCACAAGCTACTTACCTATTTATGTACACATAGACCCACCAATTTAACTACCGGCCTGCCACATACCTATTTGCGCACAAGTACCTAAATACTTTTCTACCTGTCTACTTACATTTCTACTTACCTAACTCCGACCTATGTGTCTACCGACCTAGGTATCTACCACACATGTTTACATACATGCACGAAGACAAACAGACACAGACACACACGTGAAGAAGAAGAAGAAGAAGAAGAAGAAGAAGAAGAAGAAGAAGAAGAAGAAGAAGAAGAAGAAGAAGAAGAAGAAGAAGAAGAAGAAGAAGAAGAAGAAGAAGATGATGATGATGATGATGATGATGATGATGATGATGATGATGATGATGATGATGATGAGCGGTGGAGGAGAAGAAAGAGGAGAAGGTGGTGTATTTGTGGTGTGGTAGTGGAGGAGGAGAATGGGGAAGAGGAGAAAGAGGAGAAGGAGGAGACAGAGACGAAGGAGGATGAGATAAAGATCGATCTCAAATTCAATTCTCTCAGTTCAAATTAATTCATTTGTAATGGTCAGATATGCTGCGAGTTATTGTTTCTGCTTCTGTGTATGTAGGATTCTTGCAGTAGTTAATATTTCATTGGCTAAATTCAGTCGGGTTCTGTGATACACGATGAGGTGGTTGGGCAGGTAAAATTCTAAAATAGCAACAACATGCAAGGCCAACAAAAACAAACACTTTAAGAGGACGCACGCGGTGGCATACAAATACGATGGATACCAGGAGTGTGGTTCAAAAATAAAAACAACAACACAAAAATTGCGCATCTGACAGCGTCATTAATTAACCTGCATTTGTTGTAACAACAGGCGCCTTTAAAAGTATCGTGCATGGTTATGTCTGAAAGGTACAGCCATTTCACACACACACACACACACTCTCTCTCTCTCTCTCTCTCTCTCTCTCTCTCTCTCTCTCTCTCTCTCTCTCTCTCTCTCTCTCTCTCTCTCTCTCTCTCTCTCTCTCTCGGGATCTACACCTATCTGTTTCATTGTACACCCTTCTTACATCCTTTAAACTTTATATAATGCTGTAGCCGTGGTGATTTCTCTGATCCGTTATACTGTAATTTGTCTAGTTCTCTCCATCAAATAACAAATCACTTTATACGATGTTTACGGCGTTAACACAAAATATACAAGCGCTGTGTTTGTTTTTCTTTCTTTCCGCTTTCCTTGTTATGATTATTTGCTAGTCTTTCTGAAGTGCAGTTAATATTGGTTGTGTGAATAGATCAATTGAATTGTCCTCTCCAGCTTTCCTGAAGGCATGGGGTTCTTAGTGGTCTCGAGGTATGTTGTCCACCTCGAGTGCTGAGGGTCCCGGGTTCAAGCCCCGGTGACGACCGGGATTTTTTCACGTGGACTTCTAGTAAAAAAAAATGTCCCCTGGTCTCTGGGTAGTGAGATTGGACGCCCGTGTGTATTGTTGCGCACATAAATAAAATCCCTTGGCAATTAGAAATTGAAAAAGAGTAGCCTAACGCTGGCAAAATTTTGAGTTACAAATCTACCCAAAGTACTTTCAGGATCCTCGCCGGTGCTACGGAGTTCGTGCACTGAGCTGTGATTCTCCAGACTCCTGCTTGAGTTAGGAGTAGAACGGAGTACTTATGGATTACACCCGTGTGCCATGATGTTGATCCGTCTACTAAACTAAACTAAACTAACTAAACTAAACTTGTTATGATTATAACATGTAGGACATAAAGAAATACCACGAAGATCAATTCCTCTTTATTCGCCTTTTACCCCCAACTCCACCATTGAGACATATCCCCCCAATCAACTTACTCCAAGCCCTCCTATCCTTAGCTATCAGATGTAACTCCGTGCAACCTCCCCCAACTCCACCATTGAGACATATCCCCCAATCAACTTACTCCAAGCCCTTCTATCCTTAGCTATCAGATGTAACTCCGTGCAACCTCCCTCAACTCCACCATTGAGACATATCCCCCAATCAACTTACTCCAAGCCCTCCTATCCTTAGCCCTCAGATGCAACTCCGTGTAACCTCCCCATATTATTTATTTCTGTCTTTACTTCGCTTCCCCGCGTGCATTTTGGTCTTCCTCTATTTTCTTTGTGTTGTGGATTATAGACAAAGGCCTTTCTATTCGCAGATGTTCTCATCCAGTGTATCCAGATGCATCATCCTTTATTCGCCTCTTGATTCACTGGTCATTGTCTGGTTCTCCACATAAGTGCCATATGATGGGCACCCCTAAAACATGATACAAGAAAAGAGGAAAAGGGTTTTCCCAAATGGACACCAAACCGAACCATTAACATGAAAACTAAGGAGAACCCAAGACGTCACAGGACAACATAAACAGTGGTTGTGTGGTTCTAGGAAAGCGCGGTGGTGTTTTTCACGAAGCCCGTGTTCAGTGAAGATCTGAAGATCTGGATGCAAGGATTACTAGGTCCGGCTAGGAAAGAATAGGAGGAGGATTAGTCTGACGGAATGAACAATCAATGGAAGGACCGAAATCACAGAACCTAGACGAGTATGAATTCGGAATGGCGAAATAGGAAACTGCGCCCAAGGTGGAATCAGATATTGCAAGGACTTAGTTGTAGGCGAGATATAAACTCCGTCCCTGCATCAAAGGGACAGTTTAGAGTCTAGGCAAGCCTGGTATTGTATCTAGCACATGAATAAAAGTGTGTGAGCATTCGCTTGGATTGCGTCAGTTGCTTGTTCGCATTGTGTTCCAAGAATTCAATGTGAGACTTTTTACAGTTATCGATTTTAACGAGCATTATTGCTTTGAGATAATTTCGTGTTGGATTATGCCGAAGTTATAGCTAGGCAGATGTGGGGAATCGCTCCGGACTTGGATACATATTGATTGAATGATTGTAAGCATGAATCCCACCTTTATACAGTTAACCGAGAAGATCGCACGCAAAACTATGAAGTGCACAGCTTAAATCATTTAAACGCACGGTGCAGCATGGAAAATAAGAACGTGCAGGAAGAGCCGCGTAAAAGATGTCGCCGATGAGGTAAAGTGAATGCCAGTACATTTAATACATTATTCATTATTCAACACACTAAATACAGTTTGAAATGAACACACACGTGCCATATCGTATACATAAATGCAGTGGAAGTGCAACAAAGTCATTAATTACACTGGAGTTGCCCGTCAGCAGTTTATTGGAATAACAGCGCACTGTTGCACGAAAGTGAACATTCATGAAACAACAACACTGTTCTGAAGAAGGAGCAATATGGATTGAATTGTTATAAGTTATAAATTCAAAAGTATAATAAGAACAATATTATTTGGAGTTATCTAGAATTAATTTAAAGAACTACACCTCTAGAAATCAAATTACTATGATGTACGAATTGAAAGCAAGAGATAGAGTGCATACTCAATATGAATGTATATATTATAACGAGAGTAGGCCTTGCCTGAACACTGCACTGTAAGGGAGGACAATATTTATACGATACGAAGAATATGAAACGTATATCTGCGACCATTGATGCAGCATCTCGGGGTGCTATGTAAATTAGAACATTACTTCAACGGAACACGACTACTTTCAGCACAGCATACGTCACACTACTGGACTTAATTTGGACAATCCGTACAATGACGACCAGGTCAATCTACACATTTTAATTACGTGTTTGATGATCTTATACTACAACACTCAAGGATTTCCCGGACATTGTTTATCATGAAATATACTACGAACAGGAACTTGAGGACACTGATTAAATTATGAAGGACATTACAGCGACACCAGTGTTCACATACCTGACATCAACACACACCACAGAACGACACACTTCAGGACGTCACGCACACTTACACTAGGTCTTATTGGTAGTGGAATCGTCAAGTCGTTATCATCGAGCAAGTCGACTCTGTATATCGAGACCCAACACCGAGTCTTTACGTTGTCATTTATGGACAAGAATAACGTGGAGTCGCAACGTCAGCCTTCTTTCCACACGCATCAGAGACGGACACACCATACTGTTTAACCGTGTACCTTACAAGGCCAGTATGAGTTGTCATTGTTGGTCGTTGTATCATTGTGGTTGAATGAGGTGCTAACTATTTATCTATGTCAAAGGTAACTCATAATTGATAGTGTGGGCGGTTGGAAGGGTATTTCTGAAATAGTTAAGGACACTTAAATATTTTAGAAATCTTTTGGTGTTGGCATTCGTCAGATCTATACAAAAATATTTATATTGATCTCACGAGTGACAACACATAATCGTTGTCTTGTGTTAACTGTAGTAGTAATAGAGGTTCAATGTAAGTCAAATTTTGGGAAAAGTGTTATTGTCTTTTATGAACGGAAATATGTATTCACGTATCACGTCAGTCGTCTTTTGTCATTGTTAATTGTCCAGTGTTATATATATATATATATATATATATATATATATATATATATATATATATATATATATATATATATATATATATATATATGCTTTATAGTTAGTCTTTCCTCTTGAGCCTAAGGCGACGCATAGGGCAGAAGTCCTGACTCTCCATGCCTGGCGGTTCGCTGCTACCTGTTGTAGATCTTGGATATTTACTTTATAGTAAATATATTTTTCCATAATAATTTCTGTGGTGTACATATGTCACGTTTGGTATAGTTGTAGTGTATTTAAAGTGATAAATTCTTTTGTAGTCATCAACTTTACATTATTCATGTTAATTAAGTTGATATTTGATCTACGTTGATACTACATCATATATTATCGACTCTGTTCCTTGAACAACATTATTATAAATTTGTCGATATTCTGGTCTATCTTTCCTACTTCGCGATTTTATTTCAGCTAGATAGCTTATTATACAGATAGGACAATATGTCTACACTTCAAGGTTACATGAGCTTGGGTGAGAAGACTGGTTTAACTTTTGCGGAACTTAGGAATTGGGCAAAGCAAGAGTTTAGCGAATACCAATTACAGCAAAAAGAAGAGAAAAGACTTCAAGCCGCACGTGAGAAGGAGGAAAGACAAGAAAGACTGGCAGCAGAGAAGGAAGCGAAACAACTCCAAGCTGCTCGTGAACGAGAGAAACGACAAGAGAGGTTGACTCTTGAGAAGGAACTGACGGAACTGGAGATGGCTATTAAGCAAATTGAGATAGCTTTGGAACGTGAGAAAATGGCCGCTAGAGAAAAAGAATTAACTCTGGAACGCGAGATGAAGGAAAAACAAATAGCCACAGAGGCAGACATGAAGGCAAAACAGATAGCCGCAGAGGCAGAAATAAAGGCAAAACAAATAGCCGCAGAGGCAGAAATGAAAGAAAAGCAACTGGCATTTGATAAAGAGAGGCTTGCAACAGAGACACTCTGGAAAGACAAGGAGGTCAAAGGAAACTTAAAGGTCAAGGCATTAGAGATGAAACGTGAAGCTGAGATTGAACGAGAGAAAAGTCTTGCAAAACAGAATGATCCAGTGAAGAAATACCAAGATTTATTTCGTAATTTCCAACAAGGCTATTCGGTCAGTTCTTGGATTACTAATTTCGAGGTGCTGGTAAAATTCTATAAAATTCCAGAACAGGATATTCCGATTCTGTTTCATCGTCATCTTGCCCTGGAACCTCTGAAGGTAATTGAATTGATTCCTGAGAACTTACGTACTAATTACAAATATATGCGTGATCGTGTTCTGTCACATTTTAGTTTGGACGAATCGGGATTGCGAATTAAATTTAAAACACTCACTCCTGAATCAAACCAAACGTTTCTTGACTTCGTTTCTGAAGCATCTTCATGCTTTGATAAATGGTGTAAAGCCGCAGATATTGGGTCTGATTATGACAAAATTCGAGACTTGATAATTAGAGATAGACTTCTATCTGCAGTACCAGAAGCTATGTCTGTATTCTTAGTTGAGAATAAATGCAAAAGTCTTAGTGAGATGGAAACTAAAGGTGAGTCCCATTTTAATGCACATCGAGATATATTCGCAAATTGTGCACAACCAGAGCTTGTTATAGGAGCGAGCGCTAGATTGCAGAAAGGCAATGGTAAGTTTAAACAATTTAGTGGTAATAGGAATAGAAATAGTCCATACCAGTATTCTAATAGAGAGGGAGACAAACCAAGAAAGGGACACCTCACCAGATGTCAATATTGCAAATTGTCACACGGACATTTGGAAATGTGTGACCAACACGCTGGGTATACAGATTATCTTCGAGACATCACAGCGAAGAAAAAAAGTAAGTATGACTCCTACAAGAGGAGCATTAAATGTTTCTCGTGTCGAGCATATAAACATACCAGTAAGTCATGTCCCATGAAGAATACGTGGAAAGAGGCAAGTAATGCATATGTGTTGTCTAGTGGTAGTAGCGATTCAGATGATCTAGAAGACACACACGCAGCCATTATAGAGTCATACATTAACAGAACAGGTAAGCAAGGTCATAATATTGATGATGACCTCACTTCAGCCCACAAGAGGCATATACATGAAGCGAATGCAGCATGCACTCGTCAAGGTACTCTGATGATACACCAAGCGTGGGTTAATGGTTTACCAACAACCTGTTTTAGAGACACAGGATCTGATATTACTGGAGTTAGTTACAAACTAGTGAACAAAAGTGACTTTACACATAGTAACATCTGTTGTAGAACATTTGGGGGTACAATAGAAATGTACACAACCGCATGGGTCAGCATAAAATGCCCATATTATGAAGGTAAAGTGTGCGCAGCAGTACTACCAAACCCATGTGCTGGGTTGATAATTGGTAACATCGCTGATGTCAAAGATTACGTTCAAACTATAGAACGCAAACCTGATGTGATACTCACAGAAACACAAACCCACATATCACAAGAAGAAGGAATTACATATTCATTAAAAGTTCAACCGACTGGTAATAACAACAGTGTGGCACACAAAAAGAGAACAAAAGTTAAACACAATGGTTACAAACAACCGATGACAAGGGATATTGTAACCATATTTATTACAAAAATTTTGATTTGGCTTAAATTAACCTTATCTCAGGGTACATCCATAGTCACGAACACATCCTCACAAACAAAGGCATATATTGATGATATTGCGAATAAAAATACAGTCATTCAATCACTCAAGAAAATTTACACACAAGCCAATAATAACAAACAAAATGCAGTGATTAATGCGTACTTTATTTATTGGACTTATTTCTGCTACAAATTAATCAAATATACTTTATTGTCATTATATATACGAGTGAAAATTATGACAGTGTTCAATTCAACAAAGTTGAAACGTACAAATATTAGCATGCATACAGTACAGAAACACCATAAGTATGGAAGAAAGAAGGAGAGAAAGAAAGGGAATAATACGAAGACTGAAAGAAATAAATAAAGAAAAGTAAAATGGGATGAATGTGTTAGGTTTATATCAACACATAGCACACTACAGACACAGTAGGATCTTACAAAATAGATTGCTCCTATCGTCACTGAGATGAAGCTATACTTTTCAGTATTGTTCACACTATCTCATATTTCTATAATTCTTCCTGGAAAATATTTCAGTTCTCTATTATTCAGATAATTGTTCGTAACTATATCGTTATTAGAGGAACTTAATAGTTTTATGAAGATTATTTGGTTTAAATATTTATTCTTGTTGAATCAGAATATTATATTATATTTCTGAGTTATTTTCTTAGAAGTCTTGAATCTGTGGTAAGACTAAAATAATTGATGATCAGCAAGATTCTAGTCAATCATATTCTAAAGTCTAACTATTCGCAGTCGACTATAAATATGTAGATCTATCTTTGTCAAAATATTCAATTATAAATTAATGTATCTGTTTTGTTCATAAAGTTTTAGAAAAGTTTGAAAATCTATCTGTTTAGATAGCACCTGATTGAATTACAATAGACAACAATCAGCAATTAGGTAATTATTATTATTGCAAAATATTAGTTTAGACAGATAGATACTTCTGTCGATTTATCGTTTTGACAGGATGACATAAAGCAGTTTCCAAGTGAACTCGTGGTTTGATCGGTGTGACTAGTGACTATGTGGATAACTGTATGGACAACATGTGCAGATTAGGAGGGTATAATTGCAAGGACTGATCGAACTCTATAAGTATTTTGTGCAATATTAATGTAATATAATATCATGTGTGTAGAGTTTAATGATCATAGCAATTAGTTATTTAACGTCGTTAAAAGAATTAATAATATATTATTTTAGTTGTATTTTGATTCAGTGATTCGTTGAGTAATTATGGTTAATTATGGAATTTAGAATTGGTTAATGTTTTGTGATATCCACACGGGAGAATATCTCTAGCTATCGGTATCTTAGGGCATAAATCGCAGAAAGCGTCTACCGTACATACAGACAAAGGACAGAAATCAAGTGATATATATATACATGAAGAGACAACAGTCAACGACAACGGATATGCATTGCGTGGAACTCCAATACTACCCTCGCCCAAAACTCATGGTATTACATAGAGTGAGGACACTTGTCTATTAGGACAAGGTAGGGACTAGTGGAAACTGGTTGGTCCGACCTCCCCATGGGTCGACCACACGACGTCCAACTGAGGATTGGATTGAAGGGCGTGCCCGTCATATAACTTCTTTTTTTTTTTTTTGAGGGTTGGGAACGGAAAACCATTAGCTACTCTGTTCAGCTGTTGATATAAGTTGTAATAAAGATAGTAGATTAATTATCAATTGTATATATACATATATAAATGGGGGAAATGATTTCATAATTTTTTTGGTCTTGGAGGGGGAATTATGCCATATGATGGGCACCCCTAAAACATGATACAAGAAAATAGGAAAAGGGTTTTCCCAAATGGACACCAAACCGAACCATTAACATTAAAACTAAGGAGAACCCAAGACGTCACAGGACAACATAAACAGTGGTTGTGTGGTTCTAGGAAAGCGCGGTGGTGTTTTTCACGAAGCCCGTGTTCAGTGAAGATCTGAAGATCTGGATGCAAGGATTACTAGGTCCGGCTAGGAAAGAATAGGAGGAGGATTAGTCTGACGGAATGAACAATCAATGGAAGGACCGAAATCACAGAACCTAGACGAGTATGAATTCGGAATGGCGAAATAGGAAACTGCGCCCAAGGTGGAATCAGATATTGCAAGGACTTAGTTGTAGGCGAGGTATAAAATCCGTCCCTGCATCAAAGGGACAGTTTCGAGTCTAGGCAAGCCTGGTATTGTATCTAGCACATGAATAAAAGTGTGTGAGCATTCGCTTGGATTGCGTCAGTTGCTTGTTCGCATTGTGTTCCAAAAATTCAAGGTGAGACGTTTTACAGTTATCGATTTTAACGAGCATTATTGCTTTGAGATAATTTCGTGTTGGATTATGCCGAAGTTATAGCTAGGCAGATGAGCTGCTCATTGGTGATTCTGTCATACTAGTTTATTCTTTCTATTTTGCGGTCACCAATTAATTATATATTTATAGTTTATCTAAAATCGTTTTAGTCACTCTCCGTATTTCAGGTCCATACAGAAGTACCGGTTTAACGTGGGAATTGAATACTCTAAGTTTGGTCTATACAGAAGTACTGGTTTAACGTGGGAATTGAATACTCTAAATTTGGTCTATACAGAAGTACCGGTTTAACGTGGGAATGGAATACTCTGTTTTGTCCATATAGAAGTATTGGTTTAACGTTGGAACTGAACTCTAAGTTTGGTCCACACAGAAGTACTGGTTTAACGTGGGAATTAAATACTCTAAGTTTTGTCCTCACGGAAGTTATTGGTTTAACGTGGGAATGGAATACTCTAAGTTTGGTGCTACATGTAATGTCTGTTGACTTTCACGAATGTCTCAGTGCTATAAAAGCTCCTCTAGCCTGTATCAGTTTCCCCCACCTTTGTCTACATTGCTACCTGGAAAGGTGTATTTCCTTTGTGCATTTTTAAACCTAAAAGTTGTGGTGAAACACATTCATTGAATGTGCTTCGTTTATCTTGCACCTGATTTTTTTGTGTGAGACAGGAGGGCAATGTCAATAGCGAAGTCCAGATCACCTGGTTGCCTTATTAGAGAAGTGCATTGCATTTCATTTCTGTCAGTTCTTGTTGTTGGCTTAACTGATTAAGTGTCATTGGATGATTAATTGTCTGAAGAGACTTTCGGTAGCTGCAATGAGCTTATATACAGTGATCTTTCCCCCATGCAACCCATTTAATTTGATACATAATACAACATGACTGATACCATATTAACAACGTTTACGTCATAACTGTGACACAACCCTACTTCCCATTTTCCGCCATCCATTGTTGTTTGGTGCACACCTACTGTTTGTTTGCCACTGAATCTGTTAATAATCCAGCCAATGGTCAGTAAGAATAACACATGTGACAAAAGGCACCCCTATCTTATTCGGCTCGAATTTCAAATGCCTACGTTGGTTTGTCCACATGGAGGACTGCATGTCATGCCTCTACATGTTGCCTTTATTAAGTTAATTATTTTCTGCGGTATTCCATAATACTTCATCAACATCCAACGAGATTCGCTATCAGTGCTAGAAAAGGCCCTTTCATAGTTCATAAATCCAATATAAAGTGGATAATTCAGTTCAATGATTTGTTCTTTTATTATGTGCTCTGTGTGCAGTGTAGGATCTATTTGGTCAAAAGTCTGCCTGTTCAACCCTCAGTTGTTTGTCAATGGCATATCTTAATCTCTCCAGAAAAATCCTGCTTAATATAGTCCCAGTACCAGACAATAAAATGATACCTCTAAATTCTCACACTCGTGTGGGTGAAGATCATTTGCAGGCGACTTTTTGTGCAAAGTTGGCAGTTGATCATATTCGATAACTTCCTATATTGATTTGTGCCGCTCATCCCAGTACATTTGTTCTTTAAATGGGGCATTGTGGTCATTTGGTTCGAACCTCTGTGTGCCTATACATCTCAACTTCTGTATTGTCTGGTGTAAAGCTATGATCTCTGCTTCTGTATTTTACTCACAATGAGTGTCGATCAACACCTGTGAATGTATCTCTCATGCTATTTCAGTGACCTCAACTGTTGTGTGATACAAATTATATCTTATTATCCTACTAGATGTGTTTCCAAGCTTGTGTATTTAAGTGAAAGCGCGCACTCGTGTGTGTGCGTGCGTGCGTGCGTGTGTGTGTTTGTGTGTGTGTGTGTGTGATCATCGATGTAATGCGTCTACAAAATGTTAAAAATAAATTTAATACTCATTAAAACGTATACACGTGAAATTAAGATGGCGAGTTACGTAAAATCTCAAGATGCATTAACATTTTTGCACGTGCCACGGTAGCGCGTAAGTTAATCTAAAGTTTCAAGAGGAAAACTGGCTTGGGGAACATGGAAAGGTTTTTGAGAAGAAGACAGAATGTACAAGACATTTATGCAATCTTACTGATAATACGATTCATCTGTGCGGCAAAATAAATGTCACAAAGTGAGAGTCATAAAAAAGCGCAGGGCTAAAAGTATGTGAGAGAGGAAGAGAGAGAGAGAGAGAGAGAGAGAGAGAGAGAGAGAGAGAGAGAGAGAGAGAGAGAGAGAGAGAGAGACAGAGAGACAGAGAGACAGAGAGAGAGACAGAGAGAGACAGACAGACAGACAGACAGACAGACAGACAGATACACAGAGACAAACAGATAGATAGGGAGACAGAGAGAAAGACAGAGAGAGACAGTAAGACAGAGAGATGGAGTGAGAGAAAGGGATAGAGAGAGAAAAAGAGAGAAAGAGATACACAGAGACAGAGATAAATAGGGAGACAGTGAGGGAGAGGCAGTGAGAGAGAGACAGCTAGATAGAGAAAAAGAGACAGCGTGTGAGAAAGAAACAGAGAGCGAGAGACAGACAGAGAAAGAATGCAAGTTCAGAAGAACCCAATTAACAGACAAGACAGGAAGGCCAGGCTAAGACCAGATCTCCTCAACATACTTGTTGTTCAAGCCTGGCCTACTTGTGTAATTGTTATTCGGCTAAAGGTTGAGCTAAAATCAGCTGTTCTGTTGTGTCTCCTGGGAGCAGTATCCCACTCCTCTCTTATCTTGGTCTGATTTCTGAAGACGGCTGGCATTTTGTCTGCCTGGGAATGTGACATATTCTACTGAAAACATAAAAGTGGCTATTTCTGTGGCAAACAGCTGGCCATGTGTTTATTGATGAATTCTTACATGATATTTTTGTTTAACTTCGTTTGTACCACCAAAAGATGTTACACTAACATCTCTATCCCATTTGTTGTTTTCAGTCTGTCTGTCCATAAGGAAGTGAAAAGAACAAAGAGGGGGCAGAGATGTAAATATATGGATGGCTTGACCACATGCCATGGTCAAGACAAGAACACAGAGCAGACCGACGACTATGGTGATCGTGTAAAACGTCGAAACATGACTGCCCAAGCTTATCGGCATGGCAGATGATGATGATGATTTCATAATGTTATGGTTACATGAGCATACTATCCAAGTCATTCTGGGGTGGAAGGCAACGAGCTGGCTGCTCTGTTGCTTCAAGAGTGCCATTAGCTTGAACACTCATGATGAACTGGGAAGACATTCTGAAGACCACCCATGAACGACACATCGTATATAAGGTCCTTTGCAGAGCGTCGTTCTTATCACGACCCGCTGAAAAGATCCTCGATCACTTGTCAGATCCTTGATTCATGTATTTGTATATACTATGTTCATCTTCGTGCTGGCATCATCAAGTGCTATATAAGCTGACGTGGGCGTTCATGTCTCTTTAATGTCTCATGTCGTCGTGCTTTCGGCACTGCGAGCGCTAACAAGACAAGTCGCCTTAACCAGTCAAGAAGCCTGATACGGGGGAAAATGTCACGTGCAAGTCCAACAACAAGAAACACGCGGTATCCAAGATGTGCAGCGTGGGAGCCAGGAAGAAGATGAACGTGGAGAGCCCGCCTGCTAGCTGCATCAAAGAACCTGAAACTACAGCTATTACTAAAACTACCACGAGGGAGAAGATCGACAGCCCACCACAGACAAGAGCCAAATCTACTGAGAAGCAGAGGGAGGAGAAAGACGCCAGAGTCGGAAACACCGACTCACCGACAAGCAAGTGGGTTGTTAAATGAATCCAAGTGGAGCTGGCAGACCAAGAAATCCTGAAGCAGCTATAAGATGAGAATCTTCTTCTTGAAGGCGGAGCGGCTACTCACCTACTCCAAGATTCCTACAACCTTGGCGGTGGTGACGACAGAGGGCAGCGAGATGCCGATAACAGTATCTATCATTTCTATCAACAAGAGAATGCAGCAGCCAGAGAGATTAATCCCTAGAGTCAACCAATGTTCCAGATGCCAAAGGGCCGGCCACAGCAGAGCAGCATGTCGCAGTAAGATGGAAATCTGCCGTTACTGCGCCGATCACCACGTCTTCAAGGAGTGTCCGATGGCCAAGCTGGACACGGACTTCCGAGCTCCTAACAACAAAAGAAAGTGCGCCAACTGCCTGGGCAAGCATGGAGCAAGATACTTGGCTTTCCGTACCTGCAACGACACAGAGACGCCTTAAAGATCGCAACTACCACGAATACACCAGTCAAGGAAGCAATGCGAAAGGGCGAGACAGCCACGGGTATAGCACAAGCTGAAAGAGATCAACTGCAAAAACAGATAGACGAGTTGAAGAGACAAGTCAAGGCACTGCTGACGCCGGCTCCGACCAGCGACAACGAAAAACTACTGGCGGAAATGAAGTAGATTCAGCAAAACATCGAGCAAGAAGTGGAACACATGGCATTGATTAAGAAGGAGAACGAAGAAATCCTACAAACCATTAAATCAGAGCGAGAACTACAGAAAGCTGAAATGGAAATATTCCGAAACAAAACAACAGAAGCCGTACAAGAAATTACAGAGAAACCGCAAGATGAAAACCAAGAGACCAAGCCTGAATCGCAAGCGAAAGCCAGCAGCCCAACCACGACGCCTGAAACAGCCAAAGGGAAGCCAATATCCAGCCAGACATCCGAAGAAAACCCAGATGAGCAGCCTGACGACGACAGAGAGGACGCCCCGTTACCGCCACTATTTACCGATGAAGAACTCGCGGAGATAAAGAGGACACACGAACTCAGGTGCAAGGAATACAGAAGGCGCATGGAACAAAAAGCAAAGAAATACAAGAAAACCAAGGGGAGACCAATGCCATTCCGTATCGCTGAAGAACCAGATGTATACGAGGATGAAGATCACCCATGGACATACTATATAGATGAAGGAGAGATCGTCCCATTTCTGACCGCAGAGGAAAAAATCGAATGGCAACAGAAGCTCAAACTCGAAGAAGAAAATAGGCGCAAGGAGGAAAATGAAAACGTCGATAAGCTCCTACAGAAAATACACAAAAAGGAGGCCAAAAAAAAAAAAAAATCAAATAAAAAGTCCTTTTAAGGACTGCAACCAGTCGAGCCAGGAGCCTTCACTACCAAAAGATACCACAAAAGGAGACGAGCACAAGGGATAGCCGCCGACCGATCCCCCAGCTGACGTCACAGACACAAACAAACAGAACCAGTCCGGATCAGGACTAACTCGTAAGAGCGCACAAGACAAGAATGCGGGTGAATGAACCCACAAAAACCACGGACCTCAACAATAACCAAAGAACTTAACAGGCTGAACAAGGCCGAATTTGGAATTTTTGTTTTGAAAATTGGAATTGGAATTTGAATTCTTCCTGTTGGTCTTCTTTACATCCGTATCTTGCCACAGTAGAGATGCATGTTCTAAAGAAATGTACTTTCATGTATTGCTGTTTATGCATATACTTGCCCGTGCGTGCTATTAGGTTGTCGGCTCTGCAGTCTGTTCCACTCTTTACACTGAACATGATTGAACAGTATAGGACATTATTGGTGCTACCGAGCTGATACTGATACTTGAATCCGATTAAAAACACAAAATTTGACAAGGAAGTTTGACGAAAGAAAAACAGATACAGGTTTCGTTTCGTCCGAAGTCTTTTTCAACGAACATAGAAAACAAGACTATGAAAACGGATTAAACAACAGACTGCTTACCTTGGCATCCGAAAAGCAGTCCTTTTAATAAATAAACGTGCTGTCTTTAATACACAGAGTAGTTTTTATTTGAGGAGCTGAGTCCTGTAGTTACGCCTCCTGACTCGCGCTCCGAAGGTTGTGGGTTCAATATCGGGAACATCGGCCAACGTCTTTCGGTTTACGAGTGCAATTTGCTCAGAGAGTCCTGTGGTCGCTGGAGCTACGGAGTTGGTGGTTTCTGTGACGCTTTCGACAGACCGCCATGCGTATACATTAAATACTGTTGTGTGTGATTTGTGAACAAGTACATCATATTGAAATAGTATTTAGTTCCGATTAAAAAACAAACCAAACAAACAAAAATATGTAATTCCTGTAGACTATTTGGTTGGAGTCTGTTGACAATGAACGAAATAAAACAGTGGAGGAAACATTACCTCACCCAAGCCTAATCCCAACCTACCCCACTCAGGCTCAATTCCAGCCAATACCGTTTGTGCCGTGCTGAACCATGACCCAGTTGCATCCTAATAGTCTCGCTGCAGATGTGATGTACCGGTCTTGCAGCCCTACATGTTGCTTAGATGAGTTAGTTAGTTAGTTATTCGCGGTTCCAATTTCCCAGCAACGGGTCGTCCCCATTTTGCTCCGTTCCTGTACCAGTGAATATCACACAAAAAGATCCTCACTGCCCCATGTGAAAAGTGGAATGGACAGGAGTCTCGACAAACCAACAACCCGCACAGGTACATTGTGCATAATCCGCTGTCAGAATGTCAAAACACAAGACCTCCACGAAAAATACAGTTCATCTTCGATGGAAGCGGCAGTCACTAGTCTAGCAGCCACACATTACTGCATAATGCAAACCAGTCAGTTCTGCGACGCCTGCCGCCATTATTCCGAACATGCAGTTGACGCTACAAACAACCGCGGACAGATGTAAAAGCATTTCACTGTGCATAATGCCATCGCCAGAATGCCAGCACCCACGAAAAACACAGTTCATCGTCGATGGAAGCGGCAGTCAGTAGAACACCAGCAGCCACACATTTCAGCATAAGGCAAAACCAGTCAGTTATGTGACAAAGCTGGCCGCCATTACTCCGAACATGCAGTTCACGCTCCAATCTGTTTGGAGCGTTGCTTAGATGAGAGGGGCAGGGGCACTGCAACATAGTCCCATGTAGGTAGTGCTTGGTATTATGTCATAAAGAATGTATCTACACTAACCCCACGCTTATGATACAAGCGTTGGTATTATGTCATAAAGAATGTATCTACACTAACCCCACGCCTATAGATGCAAGCTTTGGTATTATGTCATACAGAATGTATCTACACTAACCCCACGCCTATAGATGCAAGCTTTTGGTATTATGTCATAAAGAATGTATCTACACTAACCCCACGCCTATAGATGCAAGCTTTGGTATTATGTCATACAGAATGTATCTATACTAACCCCACGCCTATAGATGCAAGCTTTGGTATTATGTCATAAAGAATGTATCTACACTAACCTCAAGCCTTTAGATGCAAGCTTTGGTATTATGTCATAAAGAATGTATCTACACTAACCTCAAGCCTATAGATGCAAGCTTTTGTATTATGGCATAAAGAATGTATCTACACTAACCTCACGCCTATAGATGCAAGCCTATTTTAACCGACCCAATTGCAGGCACATCAGACTAAAGAGTTACAATTCAAAGGATTCGCTAACCAATGGAGGTTAGCACGCTGTATGGATAAGAGCCACTTTAAACTTGAGGTATGATGATGGCGAGGTAGTGGATTTATCCCTTACACCTGTCAGTTGGAGACTAAACTGCTGAATTCTCATCCTTGACGTGGGGACGTAAATTACAAGTACCTCAGAAGTCGGAGTGGGTTCGCCCGATGGTATGGGACACTGGTAATAGGGAAAGCTAATCCACGAGCAAAATCAGTCCAGTGCACTCCCCACCAGTGGCTGTGGTAACTATATTGGCAATAACATGTTGTTATGGGTGAGTTTGAGTTCAAAGCGAGGGAGCGAAGATAATAAACCGACAAATAAATTGAATTCACTTATTTTTTAATTTTTTTTAAATCTGCTTCTTGATTAATGGTAACTAGGCACAGCTGCTTATCGTAATACGCAGACATGCCTATCAACGTAAAACCATGAGGGCATTGAAATAACACGAAGATTTACAAATAGAGATCTTGTAGCAGTCCTTTGCAGAACGTCGCCACAAACCCCAACGAAAAGTTTCTCAATCGCTTGCTCTTATGCCCAAAGTGTCTGCAATGTCCCGTGTCCGTCATCGTGATGGCCGACTCACATGTTTTCAGACATGCTACTGTGTTTGTTGTACCAACATCATCATCATCCATTGCCTTGCCTGTTGGCGTGGGCGATCATGCCTCTCCACAAATTGCGATCTCCGACGGCATGGATCAATTCGTGTGTTGACTCCCTTCCTTTCCGTGCCAAGACTGTCAAGAATCTTCTACCGATGTCTTCCTCTATCTCTCTTTCCACAAATCTTTCCGGTTGTCACGATATGTTCCAGTTTTTGTCTTCTCATAACGTGGCCATACAGCGATGACGGCCCTGTTCTGATATTTGTGATAAGTTGTCTTTGCGACTTAGCTTCCCTCAAAATGTCCATATCGCTCATTTGGGCTGTCCAATTATGCGTTGTATAACTGAGTGAGTAACATCTCTGTTAATGGGTTTGATGTGCAAAGTTTAGGCACGGTTGAGCATCCAAGAAGAATGTTACTAAGGATGCTCAAGTCGTGACGTAGGTTGTTTTGGGTAGGTTAGTTACAGCTTAGGTCCCGAGAGGTAAACATCTTACTCAGAAACTTGTGTAATATTCTTCAGTTGATTTTGATTAATAAAACCTTTTTGAGAACAACACCGGGACTTGTTTCATAATCATCTCTGTGCCTGTACTGTTACAGTCATACAGCGATGACTGCCCTGTTCTGATATTTGTGATAAGTTGTCTTTGCGACTTAGCTTCCCTCAAAATGTCCATATCGCTCATTTGGGCTGTCCAATTATGCGTTGTACCATAGATTCTAAATACCCTATAACCTCTGCATTGCAATGACCAATCTACGCCTGAGTTCTTTCGAACAATCCTGGTTGATGTTGATTGTGAATTGGTTGGCAAATAGTTTTATCCCTTGACTTCATTATTTTTAATTCCGAAAAAAAAAGATAATTATTATCACTGTATCTCTTGAAAAACATTATCAACATTAACAAACAATAATTCACAGGTAATTGTTTGTGCTCACTGAAGAGAAGAAATGATGTATAATATAGCTGTCGGTGCGTTCATGTGTTCCATTAGTCTTAGGGCTGGGCGTTGTCGTCATTTGGAAATTGTGGATTGGAATACATGTGTGCTTATGGCTATCATTGTTTTTGTTTTTGTGGTTATCTGGTGTGTTCTCTTATTTTCTATTTATTTCTCTTGTCTTCTATGAGAGTTAATCAATATTTATGTATCAACTGCTGGTTTAGAGTCGCGCTGGAAACGGTGTTGAGATGCATATTTTTTCATGAGGGTATGGTGCTGCTGGGATTGTCCAGAAGAACATGCCGACACTCAAAACTCCGAGGGAATGTTAGACGGATATATAATCAGACTACTAGTGGTACCCTCAGTATTGGGATTCTTCACTGGCTGTTGTAGATGACGGAGCACGTATAGGAACGTCCCGAGCAGGGTTGCTATTCTAGATATTTTATATCCAGATCTAGAGGTTTTTGCCGGCGTCTGGATACCGTTTTCTGACGTTTGGATGCTGGATGCAATTATAGATACTTTTTATTTGGAGTTGGATATTGTGGATACCTTCTAGATTTCACTTTTCTTTCGGTGTTATTTACTCATTTTTTTTTGGGAGAGTGAGTTCCCTTGGAGCAAGATGGCGGTACATTTTTTCGTCCTGTAAAATGGAACGTGTTTTTTCCGAAATGTTTATGGATTTTCGTGATGAAATGGAGTTCGGACCGTGCAACGGAGTTCGTGCACGCGAGCCCGGACTCCCTTCGGCGTATCATCGGCGCCCGGTGGCGATAGTTAAGCCTAACATGACGACCAGACGACCGACAAGGACACAGCGTGGTAAGAGGGCGGGCGCACGCAGAAGGCGATTAAAATGTGACAGATTGGGCATCGGACACGTTCGAGTACTGTACTGGAACTGTGCATCATTTAGTCAACGCCGACCCATTCTTGAAAAACTACTCTACGGAAACGATATTGTAGTCTTGCAAGAAACACAGCTCGGCGACGGTACAGTCAATGTCGTGGGATCTCAGGGCTTCTTCAACAGGCGGCACCTCGGACAGGCCATTCTGGTCCGCGACAGCATACTGGTGTCTGAGATCGATATGTCCGCCTGGAACAGGATGCCTTGCAGGTGCAAGCATTAAGAATAATGACACCAGTGCAGCTTGTAATCGTGAACACTTATGCGCGAAATGGGAAGGTCGACGTGCGACAATGGCAGAGTTTGTTTGATATAGATGAAAGGCATATCATCTACTGTGGGGACTTCAATGTCAGAGGCAGTCAACGGGGGAATTGCATCACCAATAGACAGGAAAAGATCTGGAGGACGCCCTGGCTTCTCCTGTCCTAGTCTGTCTGAATGATGGGAAGGTCACTAGAATAGCCACTCGACCAGGTGGCTCTGACAGCGTCATTGACTTGGCTCTGGTGTCGCCACCATCGCACCAAGGTGCCGGTGGGGCACACTGGGATACCACGACAGTGACCATTACCCATGTATCATCCTGATCGAGACAGACAGGGCCAGGAGTCAAGGAAACAAGACAAATGCCTTCCCGTACGACAACACTGGTCAAGACGCCATAAGCAAGATCAGAAGAAGAAAACTAACTTCCTCCCGCAGGAGACAAGAAAGATGGTTGCAGCCACCGTGGTGGAATGGTGAGGTCGAGAAGGCATGGCTGGGAAAGAGGCAGGCTTTTAAAGACGCAAAAAGCCAGAAAAGCTAACCTGCCACAGGTTGAGTTGGCGGACCTGAAGACTGAGGTCGATAGGACGATGACTTTATTCAAATCCTGCGCCAAACAGGCCAAGGCCGAGAAATGGGACGAGTTCTGCAGAAAGGTATGCTCCGAGCGATCTCTTACGACATTCTGGCACCTCCATAAGAGCATGAACGGCGCTGCACAACGTAGGGGTATTCCAGACTTTCAAGGCACAAACCTCACATGGAAAAAATCGGATGCGGATAAAGGTAAGGCCCTTCTTGCACGCTACATAGAGCAGACTGACCAGAAAGACGAGCCCGCCAGACACAGGACCACAACGACACTCGCTCAGTTGTGCGAGGGCGTCGGGACAGACGAAGAGTGCATAATCACAGCTGAGACAATACGTGCGATGCTCAAGAAATCACCTAATACCGCCCCAGGCCCAGACGGCATCCGATATGGGGACCTACTGGTGATGTCAGATGATGACATGGAAGAACTGGCCAGAGAATTCAACACCAGTATCCAGAGGGGTCAGATCAAAGAGGAATGGCTACACAGCTACTTGCTGCCGATGCCAAAACCGAACAAACACCATTCCAAGATAAGCGGCTACAGAATCATTACGATGCAGAACACTGCTGGCAAGCTACTGGAGAAAATTGTAGCACACAGACTTGCTTGTGCCTTGGAACAACTCGGCTGCTTCCCGCCCACACTTGGAGAATACAGACGTAACAAAGAGTCATGGCTGAATGTTGCGGTCTTTGCTCAAGATGTTTACGAAGGATTTCATGTCAGAGAAGAGACATGTGAGGTCGCCATAGACTTAGAGGACGCATACAATAGAGTATCCTTCGAGCACTTGATGCAAACCCTCCTCAGACTGAAAGTGAACCCTCACCTTGTACGATGGATAGCTGCAGTTCTGCTCCAAAGAAAGGTGGTGCTAAGATGCGGGAGTTGGTCTTCTGAGCCGATAACGATATGTCCAGGATTGCCGCAGGGTTCACCACTATCACCAGTACTATTCAACGGGTATACGGTGCCGATCACTGAACAACAGTTGGACGGGAGGGGCAGGACTATGTCATTTGCTGACGACATTCTCGTATATCGACAGGGTCGAGATAGACATGCGGTTACTAATGATATGCAGGGCGAACTAGATCGAATTTCCTCATGGTGTGCTGACGCCGGTGCCCTTGTCAACCCTGTAGAGGCATCGGTTACATGGTTCTCCCTAAACAACCATATTGTGACCACAGACCTGCCGGCAGTAAGAATGGATGGGAGCATTTTGAGTAGAACCCAGTCAATGACATATCTTGGCGTGAGGCTTGATCGAAGCCTGTCCTTCAGAGATCATGTCGATTATGTCATAATGAAAGCTCGAAAAGGTTTGTCAGCAATGAGAGTCATGGCAACTGCCAATATCGAGCAAAGACTCCTAATACTCCTGTTCCAAGGAATGGTGCTTTCACGCATCGAGTTTGCCCTGGCCATCATCACTGTCAGCCCTACACAGATTGGAAGACTTGAAAAAGTACAAAACGAAGCCATGCAGCAATGAGATACCTCCTTGACTTCCCAACAATGGAACACAGGATCAAGATCTGGAGAGCTCGTGCATACTTAAAAATAAGTGCAGATGAGCAGCATCCTCTGCATGACGCTATATTCAGAGAAAAGGGTGACAGGCTAAAGAGAGGCAAATCATGGATGGGTCGGGCGGAATATGTCGTCAGACAGGTCTGCAGTCTTACCAGTATCAACCCCGGCAAGGAATGGGTACCGGTGCCTCCAGATTTTAAGTGCACTTTCTCCTGCATCATCACACTCGACAGACGATGCAGAGAGCATAACCCTGCCGCTGTCAATGCAGAGGTCAACGCGCTCATCTATGAACACTCAGATAGCCCCGAAGTGCTCATCTATACAGATGGATCAGTTGTAAAGCAGCAGAGAAGTGCGTGGGCATTTACAGCCCGTTCAGCGGGCCGAACCGTTCAAGAATCCAATGGTGCCCACTCTATACCACGAGCAGCATGACGATGGAGGTGATGGCAGTTACACAGGCTTTCATATGGCTGGAATCACAGCATTATACCAACGTGTGTGTACTAAGTGACTCAAAGAGCATGATTCAGAAGGTCGAAGCTGGATCTGTACGTAGACAGTGGACTGAGTCGCTGCGGAAGTCTGTTGTCCGTAAAGTCACCTTCATCTTCGTCCCGGGACATGCGGGAGTCGAGGGAAATGAACGAGCTGATAAACTGGCTGGCTATGCACCCCCTGTAGATGGCCAGCCCATGGATCGTGCCGATGTTATTAACATTCTTAAAGATATGGCGAGAACAGAGGACTTTGACTTCAGTGAATCCACATCGCTGTCCAGGATGAAAGACTTGGGAGTAAGAATCGGCACGGCCAGACACAGGGGTACATCGGGAAAACGAGTTGCCTCGTCAACCAACACAGATCTGGCACTATTAGCCACCGGACGCTGATGCATATACTGGTAGGGGGGGGGGGAGAGAGAGAGAGAGAGAGAGAGAGAGAGAGAGAGAGAGAGAGAGAGAGAGAGAGAGAGAGAGAGAGAGAGAATCTGAGCACCATTGGACCTGTCCGGAGAGCAATGAAGATACCCCAACTGATAACTGATGATTACTCATTTTTTGTTTGGTCTGGACGGGCGTAAAGTATGGTAACTGCCATTATTTAAACTTTGAACTGACTTGGGTCAACTCCGGTCAACGCTCAACAATCTGGCAACACCCCCCCCCCCCCCCGGTAATGAGTACAAGGGCGCATACATTATAATAACATTATTTGAACTGTAAACTCACCATGTTGCGAATTATTGCTGTGATGCCGATAATGCATCGGTAATGGTTGGTATCAACCATGGCATTTATGCAAAATTGAAGGAAGATACCCCATCTTTAATCCTCATAAAATGTGCGTGTTATTCCTTGCAGCTAGCATTATCATATGCCTCATCAGAATGATTACCAAGGAATTTGGAATTCCTTATTGCTGAAACACGTAACTGGTTCTCGAAATCATCTGTCAGACAACAGCAATATGATAATTTATATAAAGCATTAAATGATAGTTCCTCACCACTGAAAATTCTGTCGTATTGCAAAACTTGATGGTTATCAATTCAACCAGCTGTTGAAGTAATTGTGAACCAATGGTTGGAGTTGAAGACACACTTCGAAATAACAAGACAACGTGAAAAGTGCTACACAGCTGAAATACTATATGGAATGTACAGTGATGACAAAAAAAAAAAAAAAAATTGGCATTCCTTCTTTTTTTACAACCCATTTTTTAAAAAAGTTCATAAACTGTTTGAATCTCAAAATGTTGATAACGTTAAATTACTTGACGATCTCACTTTGCTATTTCACTCAATTGGTAAAAGACTTATATTGCCAACTTCTAAAGCTGACTTGTTCACTTGCACTATAGAGAGCTATTTGGCTCCTAAGCTATACCTGGGATACTAAATCGAATCAAAAATTGATGGTTTAAGAACAAAAGGACTGTTAACAGAAAATTGATGGTCTAAAAACAAAAGGACTGTTAACAGAAAATGAAGAGAACAACTTAAGAAAGCGGTGTCAAGATTTTCTTCTCTCATTATTCAAGCAATTGAAGCAGAGACTTCCTGAAAATTTAGATGTATTGAAAAATATTTCACTCTTTTCTGTTAACAACATACTTCAGCCAGTAAAGGACATATCAAAATATTGTCAAGTTATGACATTTTTAGGGGCTACTGATAATAGTGTGGCGGAAGCAAAATATCAGTTAACCAAAATAAATTTGGTTGACTGGAGAAACAAAACAGAAACTGAAGCCCTTTGGAGTGAAGTAAGACAATTCAAAGTTGCCTCATGTAACAGTCTATTCTGTGAGCTCTTTGAATGTGCGATGTCAGCCATGATACTACCCCGTTCAAATGCTGATGTGGAAAGAGTTTTCAGTACTATGAATTATACAAAATGTAAACTAAGAAACAGGATGAAACTTGACCTCTTAAATGCTATCTTGACAATAAGATTTGGCCTGATGAGAGCAGGAAAACTCCAGGCAGCAGAGGCAAAGAGGATTTAGTGGGAACAGTTTATCAATGAAGTCGGTGGGGATGTGACATTGGGAAAATTCTGGAGGCTGCACCGGCAGATGAAGAGACAAGCGATGCCTGGTACACAAGGTACCGTTTATGATGATAACAACCGACCTATGACAACTGACAAGGACAAAGGGGAGGCTTTTCTTGCGCGATTTTTAAAACAGACGGATCAGCAATATAGGGCTATTAGAGATACCGTCAGAGAAGCCTTGTCACGGGTCACTAGGAAGGAGGACTGTGAGATTAAAGTGGAGGACATTATTCGGGTATTGAAGCGGGCTAAAGACACAGCGCCAGGTCCGGATGGGATGAGGTACTCCCATATGAGGAACATAAATTATGGGGACTTGGAGGAGATGGATCTTTGTTTCAACCTAAGCATCAATACGGCGGAAATACCCCACGATTGGCTGCATAGCTACCTGGTCCCACTCCCAACGCCAAGTAAGGAACACTCCAGAATTAACCAGAAGAATAATCTGTCGCTTGTCGTCCCTGGGGGGAAAGTGGAATTAACAAGCACACCTGTAAATTATCCTTTTCTAAGTTTTCCTCTGCTGGTGGACCTTTGTCTACACACACACCCCCCCCCCCCCTTTTTTTAAAAAGTCTTTTTATCACTATCTCTCTCTCTCTCTCTCTCTCTTCAACAGACAATACCCCTCTTCCCGTTCCTTCAGCACATACCTCCACTAACACAGGTTTCGAACAAAATGATAAAACATTTATTGCAGAAAAGTGTCCGTTGTGTGTGCGATGTATGGGTGTGAAAATACGTGATGTGATCTATCTTGAATGTATGTCAGAATATAGTCTATGATCAGCATCAGATTTTGTCCTCATTATACAGCCATTCGACGTCACCATTCACATAACAGGAAATAGCTCACCAAGGGTTGTCTTTCTGCCTGATGCTGATTTTCTTCCCACTCTGTTCTGGACTCTCGTAAATAATATAGTATCCACGGATTTATTTTTGTTAGTTTTTGTCATTCACATCACATGTCTAAATCCGGTCAATGGAAAATTATTATAGTTCAATGAATATCTGATCATCAACGTTTGCTTCACTTACTAATGGTCCTTTAGTTCTTCACACACGATTTAACGGTCGGTAATATATTCATGGTATTAAAGAAGATAAACACCGATTCACCCACATATAGTTTATACACTGCAGTTTGTCACTTATGGAAAAATGTTAATGCACGTTTTTTCCTTTCGTCTTGTTAAACAGGTTTGACAAATTGAGATCCTTTATTTTCTTCACGATAGTATGTCCAATTTCCTCTGTTCAAATTTGTAACAACTTTCCATTTCAAGTGCGGGGAACCTGTTGAGTAAAACAACAACCTGTAAGAGAAACTCAACTTCGACCTATGATATGTGAATGTAGGTAATAGGCTATATTCAGTAAGTAACCTCTAGAGATCATACTAGAGCTATATTCTTGTATAAGACAGAGTAGTTCAGCACTCTACCCTATACCAGGTAAAAGAAATAATCCCTAAAGAAAATACATCAATCCTATTGTAGACTTATCCTTCCGAGGGCACTAACACATCACTCGCTTCAGCTTAAATCACTATTCAGCCTAATGCGGTCGACACTCTATACTACGGTGACACACAAGTTCACTATGCTAGAGTTCTAATCTACCTCCATCTATAATCACCTTATTTAATCTTTTTTAGGCCTAGAAGTAAATCATTTAATTCCCATGAAGGGACAGGGCTGGTTGTCTTTACACAACCTAGACTCTGTGATATATTTTCTATTACGGCACTGAATTAAATCCACACCCGCCGGTCTTAAATGCAATCTTCAACTGATTTTAAAACGTCTTTCAGTCCACAATTATTTGCTTGAACTACGTCACTTGTTTTTCTCTTAACCCATCAGCCTCTGTTCTTTTTCCTGGTCGTTTGATCTCCGTACAACCGTACTGACCACCTTCTTTGACAAAGACGATCTCCCGGCATATCGTTGGTTTTCCATTGTTCAAAAGACAGTTCACAGTATTTCAACGCGATCCAACTGTTTGATCATGCTCCGAACTTACTGGAGATAAACGATCTTTCTGGGCATCTGTGATCTCCGTTCATCTCGACGAGTGTTCCCGTGGTCATGCGACCTACTTCTCCGTTACTTCAAATACGACTCTGGTCTTTGAACTTTTCCGGTCGACAATCCTCCGTTCCCCACGGGACTTCGCTTCCGTCTCCAATAAGTACGGCTAGTGTTTAAAGTAACGATCGCTGTCCTTTGAAAATACCAGGAGCGTCAACTTCTCACCCCAACTGTTTCTGTCGTTTAATCCATTAGGAGCGACACCTGCCAGCCATCTCATGACATAACCCCAGAATCATAACCCTGCAAAACACGTATGGCAAAGACCTCGAAAAGATAGTAGCACGCAGGCTCCAGCGACAATTGGAAAGTCGTAATCTGCTTCCCCAAGGACTCGCGAGTTACCGGCCTGGGAAGGACACCTGGGCCAATGTTGCGACTTTTGCATTTGATGTCTACGGGCTTCCATGATAAACAGGAGACAGTGGCGGTAGCTCTTGACCTGGAGGATGCGTATAACAGGGTCAGGTACGATCGGTTAATACACACACTGTTGGACATGGAAGTCTGCCTTTGCCTTGTTGCAGCAGTCCTTTACGAGCGTAAGGTTGCACTGATAATGGGTTCCTGGACTTCTGATCCCTCTATTATTACACCTGGGTTGCCGCAGGGATCTGCCTTGTCCCCAGTGCTCTTTAATGTCTACACCACCAAAATCACAACTATTGAGACACTACGTGTGGGTAGAATCTTGTCATTTGCAGATGATGTGCTGGTGTACAGACAGGACAGAGACAGGGCGAGTTTTGGCGAAAGACTTACAGGTGGCAGTAAACAGGGTGGCGGAGTGGTGCATAGACGCAGGGCCATTATACACCCGGACAAGGCATCGGTTGTATGGTACTCCCTGGATAACCGGATCGTCAAGGCAGATGTCCCAGGTATTATGTTGAATGGGTGTCATCTTAGTCGAGAAATTAAATTGAAGTACTTGGGTATCACCTTTGACAGGTGCTTGTCTTATAAGGATCATGTGGAGGCCTTGGTGGTGAAGGCTAGTAGGGGACTTAATGCATTGAGGGCTATGGCAGCAACCGGGGTAGATCAGAGGATGTTTTACAGGCTCTTTCAGCAGTTAATTGTTTCTGTCAATGAGTATGGTTTGGGGCTGCTGACAGCATCAAAGAGCCAGCTTGAAAGGTTGGAGCGCATACAGAATGCTACCATGCGGTTAATCCTGGGGTGCACAAAGGATATACCAATTATATGCATGAGGTATATCCTGGCGCTACCAACAATTACGGATAGGCTTAGGGCCCTTCAGGCCAAATGGTACCTGAGAGTTGCCGCAGACAGGGATCACCCCCTGCATGCAGCAATGGATATGGTCAAGGGTCACAGACTAAGACGAGGCAGGTCCTGGATGGCACAGGCAGAACTTTCTATATGTCAGGTGTGTGATCTAGAGACCATCAATCGTGAAAGAGAGTGCGTTGAAATTCCGGAAGACATGATGGACTGGCACAATGTAATAATAACACTAGGTCGTGAGTGCAGAGAATGGGCAGCGGGTCGCACTGAGTTTGAAGTGTAACAGCTGATCCAGAGCAACACACATCAAGGTGACATAGTCAACTACACCAATGGGTCAGTGGTGAGAAACAGACGTAGTGGCTGGGGCTTTATTGCAAAGGCTAATGGACGAGTCTTGAAAAAGGAGAGTCTGGCATATGAGACTACGACCTCCAGTATGAGAATGGAGGTGGAGGCAGTAACAGCGGCATTCCGTTGGCTAGCGGAGACCACTGCAACACACGTTGTATTCATTACGGATTCAAAGAGTATGCTTAGTAAGGTGGAGAAAGGAATGTTTCGCGTGGAATGGCTCTCGTCGCTTCTGAGGTCACAGATTGTGAGAATTGTATTAATATTTTGCCCTGGCCATGCTGGAGTACGGGGGAATGAACAGGCTGATAGGCTAGCAGGGAATGCACCTCTTGATGGTAGTTTGCCTGTGGACAAGGGGGAGGTGGTCGTGCGCTTGTGGGACCAGGTGGAGAAGGCGGAGGAACAGATTGAGAACCAATATGTGGAAAGAATGAGATTACGGGGGTCGGCAGGGGTTCTGGAAGAATCTCAAAACTGAGGGGGAAGACCAGGAGAACTTTTAATCAGATAGCAGTGGGAACGATTAGTAGTATGACTCTTCGCTGGTTGTTGAACGAGAGGACGGAGCACGTATGGGAATGTCCTGAGTGCAGTGATGTCGGTTCTTAACCCAACACAACTTAACTCAGGAAAATGCTGTTCAACTTATCAGCTCCCTGATCGTGTATTAAAAGAAATCGGAAGAGCTAAAGCATACCAGAGTCATTTTGAATCTGAAGCTTCGACTTCATCATCCAAGCTAAGTGCATCTTGTGATACAGACATCAGTGAAGAAGAGGACATGATTCTATAGGGTAAGTCACATCAATTTTTTTTTAATGTTGCATATCCCTTACAGGACGTTGCAGTCAACATCAGCATTTTTCAGCTGCTGTTGATGTACTAGGCAAGATTACTCTCAATAGTTTACCATTGCTTTCTGAGCAACCGGCTCACATACACCCGTAAGTTACCAACGTGGCTCGAACCGCTGCCGGTTCTGGCGCAGCTGCATTACTCAAGAGAATATACGGGGTTACGGCGAAAGCCGTAAAGTCCTTCGCCAGGGAGACCGCCAGTCACATCAATACATATGTAATTTCTTACTTTCTCAATCTGGATATTTTTCCTAGATACTCTCCAACGAAATCTAGATATTTATGGGTGTTGTTTGGGCCGTTTCTAAATGTGTGTGTTTTTTTTTTTTTTGGTTTAAAAAAAAAAAGTGGCAACCCTGTCGCTTAAACTGTTGACAGCCCAATCCGACTGTCAGGACAAGTGAGTGCCGTTCTCTGCCCAGCTCCAGAGCTGTCCAATTATCTTGGTTACACAATCTTTTGAATCTGGTTGAAGTATAATTTGACTTTGGCTTGTATTTTATACGAATTTCATCTTGTTATGATCTGTTATAGAAGACTGGCGTTGCTTACAATTTATGGTGGTGGTAATCTTTAATCCACAATATCAATATTAAGAGAGGTGTTAGGCAGGGATGTGTAATGTCTCCAGATCTTTTTTCTCTATACAGTGAAAATATTTTCAGGAACGTAGAAGATATAAATGGAATCAGCATTTTAGGACGAAACATCAATAACATTAGATATGCAGATGATACAGTATTGATTGCAGACAATGCACAAGATCTACAACAATTGGTAGACGCAGTTGTTGTACGCAGTGAGCAGATGGGGTTGGAATTAAGTTGTAAGAAGACAGGTTATGGTCGTCACTAGGAAGAACGAAGTACCACAATGTAATATACAAGTAAATGGGAATATTCTTCAACAAGTGAATCGGTACAATTATCTCGGAACAGTCATAATATCTGATGGGAGATGCCATGAAGAGATTAGAACAAGAATCGTTATGGCGAAAGTAGCCTTTAGCAAGATGAAAAACATTCTGACCATTATAAAGATGTCAGTTGAAACGAGAAAATGAGTGTTGAGGGGATACTTAGAGTCTGTTCTTTTGTATGGATGTGAAACTTGGACAATGTGCAGTCAGGCTGAAAAACATCTGATGGCAGCAGAAATGTGGTTTCTGAGGAAAATGCAAAGAATACCATGGACAGACAGAAAAACCAATGACCAAGTACTACAGGAAACAAATGAAAATCGTAAATTGATTAGAGAAATTAGACGTAGACAGTCAACATTTTTTGGACATGTTGTGAGAAGAAATGGCCTGGAGAACTTAGGGACAATTGGCAAGATCGAAGGGAACAGACCAAGAGGAAGACCAAGAGGAAAATACCTGGATGGCTTGGCCACATTGCATGGACGAGACAGGAACACTGAGCTGATCCACGACGCTGATGATCGAGTGAAATGGCGAGTCATGACCGCCCACACTTTCCGGCATGGCATATGATTGATTGATTGAATCTTTAATCCTCATAAAATGTGCGTGTCATTCCTTGCAATTAGCATCATCACTTGCCTCATCAGAATGTTTCCGAGGAATTTGAAATTCCTTATTGTTTAAACACATAACTGGTTCTCCAAATCATGTCAGACAACAAGAATACAATAATTTATATAAAGCATTAAATGATAGTTCCTCACTACTGAAAATTTTGTCGTATTGCAAATTTAGATTGTTATCAATTCAACCAGCTGTTGAAATAAGTCACACTTCAAAATAACATGACAAATTGAAAAGTGCTTGCTACACAGTTGAAATACTATATGAAATGTACAGTGATGAAAAAAAAAATGTGGCATTCCTTCTCTTTTTAAAACCCATTCTAAGCGAAGTGCAAGTTAATAAACTTTTTGAATCTCAAAATGTTGATAACGTTAAATTACTTGACGATCTCACTTTGCTATTTCACTCAATTGGTAAAAGACTTATATTGCCAACTTGTAAAGCTGACTTGTTCACTTGCACTATAGAGAGCTATTTGGCTCCTAAGCCATACCTGGGATACCAAATCGAATCAAAAATTGATGGTTTAGAAACAAAAGAACTGTTAGCAGAAAATGAAGAGAACAACTTAAGAAAACGCTGTCAAGATTTTTTTGTCTCATTATTCAAGTAATTGAAGCAGAGACTTCCTGAAAATTTAGATGTATTGAAAAATATTTCACACTTTTCTGTTAACAACATTCTTCAGCCAGTAAAGGGCATACCTAAATATTGCCAAGTTATGAAATTTTTAGGGGCTACTGATAATAGTGTGGTGGAAGCAGAATATCAGTTAACCAAAATAAATTTGGTTGACTGGACATACAAAACAGAAACTGAAGCTTTTTGGGGTGAAGTAATACAATTTAAAGATGTCCCAGGAAACAGTCTATTAATACTATTATGTAAGCTCTTTGAATGTGCGATGCCTGCCATGATACTACCCCATTCAAATGCTGATGTAGAAAGAGTTTTCAGTGCTATGAATTATATAAAATCTAAACTAAGAAATTAGAATTAGATGAAACCTTACCTCTTAAATGCTATCTTGACAATAACATCTGGCCTGATGAGAGTAAGTAAATGCTGTTTAACTGATCAGCTCGTTGAACGTGTATTAAAAGAAATTGGAACAGCTAAAGCATACCAGAGTCATTATGAATCTGAAGCTTCAACTTCATCATCCAAGCTAAGTTCATCCTGTGCATTTTGTGGGACAGACATCAGTGAAGATGAAGTCAAATTCTATAGGGTAAGTCATATCGATATCTATGTACTTTCTTACTTTTCTCAACTGGGTGTTTTTCTAGATGTACAACCCACACATCTAGATATTTCTAGATGTTGTTTGTACAATTTCTAGATGTTTTCTGACAAAGAAAAGTGGCAACCCTGTCAATCACGTCACTTATGGGACATTGGTGGAGAAAATGGCGACTATTTGTTGAGTGTTATGTGATTAGTGATTGTCTTCACAATAACGGTCTCCTCTCAGTTTGTTGATGGTCAGTTCATGACAAGAATATTCTATTACTGTTTATAGATTATTAAAACAGCCGGTTACATGATTCATTCACGTTTGGAAATTAACAAAGAAAATTATATCAGTAAAAACTATCCATCATGTGCCATGCCGGTAGGCGTATGTTTATGTACTGCCATGTCACTCAATCACCAGAATCGTGGATCAGCTCCGTGTTTCTGTCTCGACCATGCCACGTGGCCAAGCAATCCAGGTATTTTCCTCTTGGTCTGTTCCCTTCGATCTTGCCAGTTGTCACTAAGTTCTCCAATCCATTTCTTCTCATAACATGTCCAACAAATGTTGATTGTCTAAGTCTAATTTCTCTAATCAATTTACGATGGTCATTTGTCTCCTGTATTACGTGGTCATTGGTTTTTCTGTCTGTCCATGGTATTCTTTGCATTTTCCTCAGAAACCACATTTCTGCAGCCATCAGATGTTTTTCGCCGACTCCCTGGCCGAGGAGTTCGCAGCTTTCTCCGTAATCCCGAATACTCTCGTGGTTGATGTGAGTAAGAAAATACAACCTGAAATAGGGGAAGAACAATGTGGGTTTGTAGAAGGAAAGGGTACAGTAAATGCTGTGTATATATCCTTAAAACTGAATCAGCGCCAGTAGATGATATATTGCTAAACACGATTTTCAGTTTTGACCATAAGGCCAATATATTGTCATACTACGTTCATTATGTATGTACACACCTTACAACAAACTCCACTATGGTAAATGTTAATTGTTATAAGGTGTGTACATTGTGTCTGTGTTTAGTATCTCTCACTTTTTCACAGGAGTTACACATATCTGTTTTTATGTCTTATTGTTATACCCTGCTGCAACCATGACTTCTGTTACCAAAGATAGGCTTAGCTGTATTATATATAATTATAATTAATGCAAATAAGTAGTGTGTGCATGTGTGAGTATGTGCATGTGTGTCTGTGTATATATGAAAACAAAAGATAATGATGTAGCAAAAGGGAGACTTAGTTTCCCTATTCTTAGGTGAAGAAGAAGCGCAATGCCGACTGCGTTCAGACCACAGCAAAGAAAGAAGAATAAAAAAGAGAAAAGAGAAAAAGCACCTCAAACATTCTCCACGTTTAACAAGACAATGTATAGGGTAAAGATAAGAAGATATTTCCCAGGATCGGGCTGACAGGGAATCACAATATTTTCTCTCCAATTCCAGGCTAAACATTACACCACAGGTTGTTCCAGCCACAGTGGCTATCTAACATTCACAGTAAATTTTTATCTGTTAGATCACATCCACAGTTGCTGTTCATCTGTTAGATTACATTCACAGTAGCTGTTCATCAGTTAGATTACATTCACAGTAGCTGTTCATCTGTTGCTTTACATTAACTGTAACTGTTCATCAGTTATATTACATTTACAGTAGCTGTTTTTCCTGTTAGATTACACTCAGTGTAGCTGTTCATCTTTTAAATTACATTCACAGTAACTGTCCATCTGTTAAATCATGCTCACAGTAAATGTTCATCTGTTAGATTATATTCACAGCAGCTGTTTTACCTGTTAGAATACACTCAGTGTAACTGTTCATCTATTAGATTACATTCACATTGATTGATTGATTGATTTAGGAACCGACATCACAGCATTCGGGACATTCTCATAAGCGCTCCGTCCCCATCCTCAGCAGCCAGCAAAGAGTTCCAACACTAATAGTTCCAGTAGCAATCTGGTTATATGTCCGTCTCGCCTTGCCTTCGAGCGTCGGCCAGATCCCCTCGTCACACCTCGCTGCCTCATTCTTACCAGACTATGGTGATCCATTTGCTCCTCTGAGGTGTACACGTCCTCCCACAAGGCTGCAACCACGTCTGTCTTGTCATGCATCAATACTCCACCAAGTTTTGCCGAGCCAGCCACTCTGTCCGCCTGTTCATTCCCCAGCACACCTGCATGCCCCGGAGAAAAAATCCAGGTGATGCTTGCTACCCGTGACCTCCGAAGCGAAGCAAGCCACTCTGCACGAAGCCTGTCTGTCCTCACCCTATTCAGCATGCTTTCTGAGTTAGTTACAATCACAATCTGTGTATGTATCGTGTTCTCTATCCAGCGGAAAGCTGCACTGACCGCCTCCACCTCCATTCTTAAGCTAGATGTTGTGTCATCATATGCCAGGCTCTCCTGCACCAAACGTCGACCATTAGCTTTTGCTAAAAATCCCCAGGCACTTCTCCTACCTCTCAACACCGAACCATCCGTGTAGATAATCACATCACCCGGGCGAGAATTATCCTGAATTAGTTGCTGAATTTCCACTTCCGTGGCCCCTGCTGGCCACTCCCTGCACTCCCGGCTCAATGTAATTATAACTCTGCACAAGTCTGACTGCTCGGCTGGCGCTCTGACCCACTCCTCTCCTCACCTGATGTTCTCCAAGGGGCACACCTGTCTGATCGTATCCTCCGCCTGAGCCATCCATGATTTCCCTCTTATCAGTCTCTGACCCTTAACTATGTCCAGCGCCTCATGCAACAGGTGATCTGTGTCTGCAGCTACTCTGAGGTATGCCTTCGCCTGCATCACCTTGTGCCTACCAGCAACAGTAGGCAGACCAAGGATGTAACGTATACACACTACTGGGGTGTCTCTGGTGTATCCCAGAATGACCCTCATAGGTTCGTTCTGTATACGCTCTAATTTCACCAGCTGACTCTCTGAGACAGTGAGCAGTCCTAGCCCATAATCAACCACTGAGAGGATCAAGTGATGGTATAGTGTGAAGAGCATTATCTGCTCTATGTCCATTGCAGCCATAGTTTTAAGTGCATTGAGTCCCTTTTGAGATCTTGTCACAACCGTCTCCACCTGGTCCTTGAAGGACAGACTCCTGTCAAATGTGATTCCCAGATACTAAAGTTTGTTCTCTCTGTTGATGCTTCTGCCATCTATCGTGAGGCTTGGGGCATCATCTCTCACAATCCTGTTGTCCAGAGAGCACCACAAAACAGCCGCCTTTTCCGGGTGGATAACAGCACTTATTTCAGTGCACCAGTCAATCACTTTATCTACTGTCGCCTGTAACTCCTGGGCTGTTTGCTCCCTATCTCTCCCCTGCCTGTATGCAAGAATATCATCTGCAAATGTTTGAATCCTTCCAACCCCTGGTGCTTCTAGGTTTGCAATCTTGCTCGTATACACATTAAAGAGCACCTGTGAGATTGCAGATCCCTGTGGCAGTCTTGGGGTTAAAATATGTGGCTCTGAGGTCCATGCACCCAGACGGAGAGCAACCCGACAAAAATGCAGGACGGCTGCTATCCAGTTCACCAACCAGGGATTGACCCCCTTCTCCATAAGTGCGGCCATCGAAATATCATAGCGAACTCTATTGTACGAATCCTCGAGATCAAGCGCTGCCGCCATCGTTTCCTGTCTACTCTGGAACCCCTCATAAACGTCAAAGGCAAAAGTAGCTGCATTTGACCAGGTATCTTTTCTTGGCCTGTAGCTCCCCAGGCCTCTTGGAAGCAGCCTCCCCCTTTCCAAAAAATCCTGCAGCTTAACAGCGACTATCTTCTCTAAAACCTTCCCAAATGTATTTTGAAGGGTGATGATCCTAAAGCCGCTAAGTTTTGAGTGATCCTTGAATGGTTTTGGGAGAGGGATGAGATAGCTGTGTAGCCAATCCTGCGGTATTGATGCTGTCCTAATGCTCTGGTTAAAGCAGTCGGCCATCTCCTTCAGGTCTCCATCGCTCAAAGCCTTCATGTGGCCATACCTGACACCATCGGGCCCTGGTGGCGTGTCTTTTGCCTTTTTCAAAATATGTTTAACATCTTCAACCCGTATGATGTCTTCATAAGGCATATTCTCCATTGTGCCAGATAATTCCTCTCTAACTGCATCCCTGGTATCCGCATCATTATGATTGGTCTGCTCTAAAAATCTCTGGAGAAACGCCTCCCCTTTCTCCTTGTCTGTTGTGACGCCTACACCATCCTCTTTATAAATTGTTCCCACTGTCATCGGCCGATCTTTTCTTTGCATTTGTCTGTGCAGTTTCCAGAATTTACGCAATGTTTTATCACCTCCAATCTCCTTCATAAAACATTCCCATTTTATGTTCTTGGCCTCTGCAGCACATCGCTTGAAAGCCTCCACCTTGTCTTTCTTGTCATTCTCCGCTGTGTCCACTTCCTCTCGTGAGCTTTGGGGTGTCTGTCGCACTTTCCTTAGCTGCTTCACTGCAGCTCTCTTTGCTTTCCAAGCATTGTCTATTTCTGGGGTCCACCACGGGGGCTGCAAAAAAGAAGTTTTAACAGTCCTGTTGCATGCCCCCTGTCTGAGGCTTCCAAGAAGGCAATCGGTCCACTCATACTGGAAGGTCTTGCGCGCTCTCCCAGGTTTAACTTTCCTGGGTTTAGAGATCAGGACTGAGCATGGCATGTGATCACTCCCATGGTCATTTAAAACAGTCCACTTTACATCAAGGACTGATGACTGGGAGACAAGTGCCAAATCAATAGCAGTGTCTGCATCGCCAGGCCTCATTGCCATTCTAGTCGGCCTACCATCATTTATGCAGACCACATCGGAGTCCACCATGGTATTCGCAAGGGCAATTCCGTGTCAGTTTTCTCCACTACTGTCCCAATCTCTGTTCCTCGCATTGAAGTCTCCACATATGAGTAGCCTATCACCTGGTAATTCCTCCAATTCCTTAAGCCAGTCCCATTGTTCCTTTCTGACAAAACAGTCCACTATGGCATATACATTTATGATGTTCCAACTTAGGCCACCAGTCTCCATTTGTATACCCTGGACCTCTCTTGCACTGTGATTCCACTGGCTCAAGTCAAGTGCCACATGCTTCACACCTTTCTTCACCAGCAGACCTTGCCCATGTCTCTTCTGCCCAGTGGGGTTTATATAACTGACGTACCCAGGGCAATGGTATTTGTCTGTATTTAACTCCTGGAGCATGAGGACATCAAAATCATATATTAGCCTCTCCAATACAGGACCTCTCTGCCTGGCACTACGACAGTTCGAGTATCCCACTCTCACATGGTTGAAACCTAGTCTCTCCACTTTTCTTCTTGTTCTCCTGGCGCCTGCCCTCCTATTTTTATGCCTTCTTCTCACACCATTTCATCGCCTTCTCCTTCTCACTCTCTCTTCGCTAGCCGCTGAAAGATGTGTCAAGCGCAGAGCATGTGCTCCGTCGCTCCGCCGACGATTCCCATGTTTAATTAAATCCATAAGCAAAGTTTGGATATTGCAGGAAAAAAACGGTCACCATAGCATTGCCTGGTTACTAGGGAAGGGGCGGGGGATGTCCCTCAGGAGTCCACACGCCTGGCGCCGCCCCGCCCGCATACCAGACGTTCCACGTTCACGACCAACTCACCCGTGGCCATTCAGTCCTCGGCACGTCGGTCCACCTTAAACTTAGGGGTTTATAATCGGAGTCTTCCATCTCCTAGATTGGCTGCTTTAATAGCTTTCCTAGATTGGCCGCTTTAATAGCTAACGGGCCCAATCTACCCGGGGGCAAGAGGTTCCAGCGCCTCATTCCTGGCGAAAACAGTATATACATGTAAACAGGGAACAAAACCACTGTAATAAAAAATCTATCAAATTGTAAGTACACACAGTGGAAACAACTCTCGTCACCAAACGAAGCAGTTACGACAACAGTAATCTGGTTAACTATATACGTTGAGCTCTGCAGTATGACATGTGACCAAATTACACACTGACAACCAGGATAACCCACATGACTTCTGCCGTATGTCAATAGATGAGGTGGGATTTATGAATTAGCCTTGTGTTTTTTAAGCTAAATATTCTAGCTAAAATGCATTTAGATTTTGTAACCGGCAGCTTGGGTGCCTTGGAGGTTCACTTGGACGTTGTAACCATAGACTCATTCAGAATGTCCAGATGTTATATCAAGGACTTGTCACCGAACATGCTCGTCTCTCGGATGGTGCCCAGGACTTTCCCACAGGAGTGGATTCTGAACATTGGCGGGATTTTTATAACCAGGCTCTTACATAGATCGGAATATCACTGGCAGTCCACTGCCACAAATCGATCGCTGTGTTGATGTCTTGCCGCCTTTTGGAAATTGGCTTTGGGTGCGTCAGTTTGGGGGTTGAGTGGATCGTAAAACATAATCATTGCCAGATCCTTGTATTTGACAAAGGCATGAAAGTTATCGTCCAGCCCAAACATTTACTGACCGTCAAAGAAAACATCATAGGATAGGACCGGATCTTTATCTTTTAGAGTTGAGTAACCTAGAATTGATTACTGCCCTGGGCGTAAATGTTCATCATAGACAAATTGTTCATCACCACTTTTGTCCAGAGCTTGGAGAAGTTCAAGGAGTGACTATAGCATCGTATGCATTACATTCACAGTAGCTGTTCATCTGTTAGATTACATTCACAGTAGCTGTTCATCTGTTGCATTACATTAACTGTAACTGTTCATCAGTTATATTACATTTACAGTAGCTGTTTTTCCTGTTAGATTACACTCAGGGTAGCTGTTCATCTATTAAATTACATTCACAGTAACTGTCCATCTGTTAAATTATACTCACAGTAAATGTTCATCTATTAGATTACATTCACAGTAGCTGTTCATCTGTTAGGTTACATTCACAGTAGCTGTTCATCTGCTAGATTACATTTGCAGTAATTGTTCATCTTTTGGATTATGTTCACAGTAGCTGTTCATCTATTAGATTATACTCAGTGTAGCTGGTCATCTGTTAGATTACATTCACAGTAGCTGCTGTCCGTCTGTTAGATAACATTCACAGCAGCTGTTCATCTGTTAGATTGTACTCAGTGTAGCTGTTCATCTATTAGATTATACTCAGTGTAGCTGGTCGTCTGTTAGATAACATTCATGGTAACTGTTCATCTTTTAGATTACATTCAGTGTAGCTGTTAATATGTTATATTACATTCACATATTTGTTAGTTTTTTTCTATTGGATTACATTCACAGTAACTGTGAATCTGTTATGTTACACTTAGTGTAGCTGTTAATATGTTACATTCACATATTTGTTAGATTACATTCACAATAACTGTTCATGTATTAGATTACGTTCACAGTAACTGTTTATCTATTTGACTACATTCACAGTAACTGTTTATCTGTTAGATTATACTCAGAGTAGCTGTTCATATATTACATTGCATTCACAAAATTGTATGCTACTTCAGATTACTTACACATCTGTTTACATTTTACCTGACATTCCTAAGAAATGTTTACTCTCTGTATGTTTCAGAAACATGTCCTTGTTTCCGGAGTTGATCCCTCTTCACACAAGAACAGACATTCATAAATGGAGAATAAGATGGCATGTGGTAACATTGATGTGAAATACGAGTCGTCAGATAATTTGTGGGAGGACCAGAGTCAGGGATCCAGCACAATGTTGGACAAGGAAGATTGTTGCAGCATTCAAGAAATGGCTGTGAGCATTAAAATAGAATCAGCAATGGCTGTGAACAGTAACATAGAATCAGCAATGACTGTAAACAGTAACATAGAATCAGCAATGGCTGTGAACAGTAACATAGAATCAGCAATGGCTGTGAGAAGTATCATAGTATCAACAATTGCTGTGAGCAGTAACATAGAATCAGCATTGGCTGTGAGCAGTAACATAGAATCAACAATTGCTGTGAGCAGTAACGTAGAATCAGCAATGGCTGTGAACAGTAACATAGAATCATCAGCAATGGTGGTGAGCAGTAACATAGAATCATCAATGGCTGTGAACAGTAACATAGAAGCAGCAATGGCTGTGAACACAGTTGAGAGACATTACAAGTGTGATGATTGTAGTTCTGCTTTTGCTAGACTTGACGAGCTGAAATACCACAAAAGAACACATACAGGAGAGAAACTTTACAAGTGTGATGATTGTGGTGCTGCTTTTGGTAGACCTCTCAGTCTGAAACGCCACAAGAGAACACATACAGGAGAGAAACCTTTCAAGTGTGATGATTGTGGTGCTGATTTTTCTAGAACTGATAATCTGAAGCGCCACAAGACAACACATACAGGAGAGAAACCTTACAAGTGTGATGATTGTGGTTCAGCTTTTGCTAGACTTGATGAGCTGAAATACCACAAGACAACACATACAGGAGAGAAACCTTACAAGTGTGATGATTGTGGTTCTGCTTTTGCTAGACTTGACGAGCTGAAATACCACAAAAGAACACATACAGGAGAGAAACTTTACAAGTGTGATGATTGTGGTGCTGCTTTTGATAGACTTGATGAGCTGAAATACCACAAAAGAACTCATACAGGAGAGAAACTTTACAAGTGTGATGATTGTGGTTCTGCTTTTGCTAGAGTTGACAAGCTGAAATACCACAAGACAACACATACAGGAGAAAAACCTTACAAGTGTGATGATTGTGGTTCTTCTTTTCCTAGATTTGATGAACTGAAATACCATAAAAGAACACATACAGGAAAGAAACTTTACAAGTGTGATGATTGTGGTGCTGCTTTTGGTAGACCTCTCAGTCTGAAACGCCACAAGAGAACACATACAGGAGAGAAACCTTTCAAGTGCGACGATTGTGGTGCTGTATTTTCTAGAACTGATAATATGCTGCACCACAAGAGAACACATACAGGAGAGAAACCTTACAAGTGTGATGATTGTGGCGCTTCTTTTGGTAGACCTTATGAGCTGAAATACCACAAGACAACACATACAGGAGAGAAACCTTACAAGTGTGCTGATTGTGGCGCTGATTTTGGTAGACCTTATGAGCTGAAATTCCACAAGAGAACACATACAGGAGTGAAACCGTACAAGTGTGATGATTGTGGTGTTTCTTTTACTGCAGCTGGCAGTTTAACGTCCCACATGACATCGCATACAGGAGAGAAACCTTACAAGTGTGGTGATTGTTGTGCTGCTTTTATTAGACCTGCCGAGCTAAAATACCACAAGAGAACACATACAGGAGAGAAACCTTACAAGTGTAATGATTGTGGGGCTGCTTTTACTAGGCCTGCCGAGCTGAAATACCACAAGAGAACACATACAGGAGAGAAACCTTACAATTGTGATCATTGTGGGGCTGCTTTTGCTAGATCTGCCGAGCTGAAATACCACAAGAGAACACATACAGGAGAGAAACTTTACAAGTGTGATTATTGTGGTGTTGTATTATCTAGTTCCCGTGGTCTGAAGTACCACAAGAGAACACATACGGGAGAGAAACCTTACAAGTGTGATGATTGTGGCGCTGTGTTTTCTAGTGCCGGCAATCTGAAGTGCCACAAGAGAACACATACAGGAGAGAAACCTTACATGTGTGATGATTGTGGCGCTGCATTTTCTAGTTCCAGCGGTCTGAAGTTCCACAAGAGAACACATACAGGAGAGAAACCTTACATATGTGATGATTGTGGTGCTGCTTTTTCTAAATCTGATAGTCTTATTGTCCACAAAAGAATACATACAGGAGAGAAACCGTATTTGTGTGATGTCTGTGGTGTTTCTTTTACTATAGCTATCCATTTAACGTTCCACATGAGAACACATACAGGAGAGAAACCGTACAAGTGTGATGTCTGTGGTATTGCTTTTGCTAGACCTCTTGAGCTAACATACCACAAGAGAACACACACAGGAGAGAAACCTTACATGTGTGATGATTGTGGGGCTGTATTTTCTAGAACTGATAATCTGCTGTACCATAAGAGAACGCATACAGGAGAGAAACCTTACAAGTGTGATGATTGTGGGGCTGTATTTTCTAGAACTGATCATCTGCTATACCATAAGAGACAACATACAGGAGAGAAACCGTGCAAGTGTGATGAATGTGGTGCTGCTTTTGTCAGACCTGCCATGCTGAAAAACCACAAAAGAACACATACAGAAGAGACACCTTACAAGTGTGATGATTGTGGAGCTGCTTTTGCTAGACCTGACAGTATAAACTGCCACATGAAAATGCATACAGGACAGAAGTGATACATGTTTGGTGATTGTGTTGCATGTTTAACGCATTGATGCCATCTAAAGAACCTGAAACAAAATCACATGAGAGGAATCTTCCCTTTGCAAGAAACTCATGAGATCATATTCAGGAGAAAAACCTTACTACTGTGGTCGTTATAGTGCAGGAGAACTAAGTAAAAGACCCTGTTTGCATGCCAGAGAACCTATCAGGCATAAAGGCCCAGCCGATATATGTATAGACCAATCAGGACATGAGGGGTAATGTGGTCAGTGTCATTCTATATAAAAAGTTATCAATTGCAACAAGAAACAGATAAAAAGGTATAAATTGCAATAAGAAAAAGATAAAAAGTTATCAATTGCAAGGAGAAAAAGAAAAAATTTATCAATTGCAATGAGATAAAGATAAAAATGTATCAATTGCAATGAGATAAAGATAAAAAGTTATCAATTGCAAGGAGAAAAGATAAAAGTTATCAATTGCAATGAGATAAAGATAAAAGGTTATCAATTGCAAGGAGAAAAAGATAAAAAGTTGTCAATTGTACGGGGGGAAAGATAAAGTTATCAATTGCAAGGAGAAAAAGATAAAAAGTTATCAATTCTACTGAGAAAAAGATAAAAAGTTATCAATTTCAACGGGGAAAACATAAAAAGTTATCAATTGCAATGAGAAAAGACAGAACCTGTACTTTTGTACGGATGTGAGACGTGGACCATGAGCAGACAAGCTGAAAAGTCTAATGGCTATGAAAATGTGGTTCTTAGGAACATTTAAAGAATACCATGGACAGACAGAAAAACCATTGAACAAGTCTTACAAGAAACAAATGAAAACCGTAAACTGATTAGAGAAATTAGACCTAGACAGACAAGATTGTTTGGGCACATTACGAGAAGAAATAAACTGCATAACTTGGTGACAACTGGCAAGATTGAGGGGAAAAGAGCAAGGAGAAGGCAGACAAGTAAATATCTGGAAGACTTGGCCATCTGGCATGAGGCAAACAAAAACACAGAGCTGATCGACGACTCTGGTGATAGTGTGAGATGGCAAAACATGACTGCCAACACTTATCTACATGGCACATGATGATGATGATTATACCGTCTGCCTTTGCTTCCCAGGAAGGTGGTAATTACCCTAGCAAATATGGATTGATCTCTTGTTCTCGCAGCCGGCCGGGGTTAATTATCTCCGTGGATCATGTTTCATTTCGCCCATGCCGCTCAGGAGATGAGACTAACTACATGTCACTGTTGGTGTGTCCACATTTAAGTAGTTGGACAAAGTGTCCAGGTTTGTATGTGTGTGTGTGTGTGTGTGCGTAATAAAACAAAAACAAAAATCTGTTGTTATTTTTTTTCTCTTATTTTATTGGGTACTTCAATTTTAATTCACCGCAACAAAGAAGAATCCCTTCGAGCCTCATTTGCATCGGTCCGGCAATCATTTTCCGGTTTAGTGTTCGGTGGACTGCTAGACAGATCGATGGATGTTTATTTTTAGTTTTGGGCCCGTAGGGCCCTCACTGTCGTCGACACTGAGGGCCCTACGGGCCCAAAAACTTAAAAACATCCATAATGCAAAAATAGTTCTTCGTGTAATTCGTGAGGATCTGCCTTAATTTTCTGAAAAATGCTATTTATTTAACCTTTCAAATTCCTGCACAATAGGGGTTGCAAAATTAAAATAGAGGTGGTTTCTTTGATCTAGAAGCATTTCCTTTATAAATCGTGACTTAAATTTAGTGTCATAATTTGCTAATTCAGCAGAAATAAAATAAGCCTTGAGTTCTTCCAAATTCATTAGAATGTTGAACATTACTTTTCCTCGGACAAGCTAGCGAGTAGAAGAAATTTTCTCAAAAGGAAGTGGTGCAGTTCTAGCTTGCTGAAATTCTGTCGATGAGTTCATAATTTTGAATAAATCTTTAAATGCTTCTTGTCTTAGATTGCTATGTCTAAACCAATTTGGTATTTCTGTCAGCAAAAATTCAATGTTTGAAGGTAGTTTTGACACTGCGTATTTGATGCACAAAGATAATGAATGGCAAACACACTTATACTTATACTGAACAAATGAAGGAGATACATCTGTCATTCTGGACCAAACTGAATTGTTGCATCCAACCATACTGGATGCAAAACATCAAGAATACAATCCAATCTACCGCAGAAGAATGTCTCGGTGTGTTAGCCACGCATAGAAAGAACGGATGGTTCAATCCAAAATGTGAAGAAGCAGTCATTAGGAAAAAGAATGCCAGACAGCTATGGCTAAATGACATCAGCAACATCCAAAAGGAAGAGCAATATAGAAATGAATGTCAAGAGGATACAAAAATAGTTCGACAGCAGAAGCGAGAATATATGAGTAATATAATCAAAGATATGGAAACTAATCACCAGAAAAACGAATCCATAAATTTTTTTAAAGAACTGAAGTCAATGAAACGAGGGCACCAACACAACACATATGGTTTAAAAGACAAAAATGGGAATGTGCAACACATGGAAAGAATACTTTGTTGAATTACTAAATTGTGAAGCTCCAAGTAACATTTTCCTACAGGAAGAGGTTCTAACGTGTGAACCACAAATTGAAGAACCTGCATTTGAAGAAATCTTATATGTAATCACACGACTTAAAAACAATAAGGCAACTGGGGCTGATGGAATTGCTGCTGAATTTATAAAGGCGGGTGGCCATGCATTACATCTAAAGCTAAACGAACTAATAATAAAAATCTGGAGGACTGAAGAATTACCCCATGACTGGAAAGAGTCATTATTGATACCTATCTTTAAGAAAGGAGACCCAGTGTGAAAATTATAGAGGAATATCACTACTGTCCATAAGCTATAAGATACTATCCGCAGTATTACTAAATAGACTAAAATCATATTCAGAATACATATTAGGTGACTACCAGGCGGGTTTTAGATAAAACAGATCAACAATAAATCAGATATTTTTCTTACGACAAATAGCCGAGAAAAATTGGGAATATAAAAGAGATATCCATAACATTTTTGTGGATTTTAAACAGACTTATGATAGTGTCCATAGGAATAGTCTATGGAATGCTATGCGGGAATTTGGAATACCAAGGAAGTTAATCAACATGACCAGACTATGCATGGAAGATACTTATAATATAGTAACATATAAAGGCAGGAAATCAGACCCTTTCCAAATAACATCTGGCTTGAAACAGGGTGATGCGCTATCGCCGCTACTCTTCAATCTGGCTCTAGAGAAAGTTGTAAGGAAGGTAAAGGAGGAATGTGATATTGGAGGAACATCCAAGCTGCTTAGTTATGCAGATGATATAGATATTATAGGGGAAAACGAACAAAAGACATTGGAAATATTGACTCACTTAAAGGGAAAAGCCCAACAGATGGGGCTGGTTATCAACCAAGATAAGACAGAATATATGGTAATTTCAAGAGAAGGAATGGCTAAAAACTCTGGTCACATACAAATAGATAATATGACCATTAAAAGAACGGAAACATACAAATACCTGGTACAATCTTCAACTGCTCCAACATCATAAGGGAAGAAATACAAACTAGAATCAATTCTGGAAATAAGATATACTATGCACTACAACATCTATGAAAATCAAAGGCGCTATCTCGTAACACCAAGATCACAATATACAAAACACTGATCAGACCAGTTGCCCTGTATGGCTCTGAAACCTGGAGTACAACGAAAGGAGACGAAGCCTTTCTACAAACCTTTGAGAACAAAGTTTTAAGACCCATCTTTGGACCCATTAGTATTAGGGATACACAAAGTGGAGAGTGGAAAAGAAGAAGTAACAAAGACATTTATGATCTGTTTAAGTCCCCGCTAATCACTGGTATCATGAAGGCTAATAGACTAAATGGCTGCGGCATATAGAAAGAATGGAAGATAATAGGGAAACAAAACTCGCTTACACTCAGGAAATAAATGACCGTAGACCTCGAGGTAGACCAAGAAGACGGTGGAAAGATAATATATATATACAGACCTACAAGCACTTGGAATCGACGACTGGCAAGAGAAGGTCAACCAGAGAGACGAATGGAGACGGATTGTATCTGCAGCAAAGAATTTCAATGGCTCGGAACGCTGAAGAAGAAGAAGCGTTAATCAAATTAAATATATTCTCTCCTGTAGCCTCCTGAACTGGAATCAAACCTAGAAAACTAGTAGTAATTTCATTTCTTTTGTCACTGAGATATCTAACTAAAATGCACAAATACTTTTGGGTCAAGACATCAGTGGACTCATCAATGATGAGTGTATACTTCTTGTTTTGCAGATGTAGAATTATATCAGATCTTAAAGATGGTGAAATACCATTTCTTATTAGTGATATGCACTTCGTTCGGTGCGATTTTATCTGACCAAGAGTGCTGCCACATCCATGGGCTACCATTATTTCACCTAAGTGATTGATGGTGCGTATGGCACTATGGCAGGCCATGCTAACAGAAATTTATAACGCTTCTAATTTGACTTTATCATCAATTTTCTTGCTTATTTTCATCACTGAAAGTGGGTTCCAAATGTTGCTGTATGTAGCCGAGGCGCGGTGTTGGGGTGAGCGCCCAACATTGCTCAAATACCTCAATGGCTCGTGAATACATAACCTATGGAGCAAAAGTCCAACTCCTGGCCTTCACGTGGCGGGCCTGTTTAAACTAACAGGAGAAGGGGCGACGGCGAGTCTCTGGCGCCGGAAAATAACCAATATGCTCTAGATGTGTATGCACGTACATGAATGCGCAGACAGGTGTGTGCGCGCGTACACATCTACACTCGAGTGAGACCACAGTCTGCTCTAGCAAAGAAAGGTGCTGAAGACGGAGGCAACCAGCCAAGAGGCGCACCACAGAAATCAGGATGCCACGCAATCACGCAAAATGGAATATGTCGACTACTGCTAATCGTTATGGTGCTCGCCCTGCTTTGGACCCCCAGGCAGGTGCAGTGCCGGGCCCTATGTCTCGAAAGGGTCCAACCCCAACTACTGGAGGTCCTTCTCAGATGTCCTGTGGAGCCAGGGGACATGAGAATAGGACGACTGGCCATACTAAACGAAGACTTAAAATAATGCACTGGAATGCGGAGGGAGTCAGCAACAAAAAAATAGAATTAGAAAAAATCTTGGACCAAGAAAAAGTAAGCATATGTTGCTTGCAAGAAACTCACCTCAATGAAAATATAGCCTTCAAAATCAGAGGCTACCAGTGTTACCGATCTGACCGAAAGAACAGGCGAAAAGGTGGGATACTGACCCTTGTAAGAAATAACATCATGGCTTCCCAAATCAAAGTCTACATGGAAGGGGCTGAGTATCAGACACTTAAACTTAAGACAGGTAATACAGATCAACATCTGATCAATTACTACTGTCCAAGTGACCGCCCACAGGCACTGGACACTCTACCACTAAAAGAAAAAATGATTGTGTGTGGCGATTTCAACAGCCACTCGCAGAGCTGGGGCTATGATCACATGGACCAGAGAGGAGAGAGACTGGAAGACTGGCAGGATGAGAATAGATTCATCTTGATTAACAAGCCGTCCGACCCACATACTTTCTACTCGAGATCACGGCACTCTACAACTACACCTGACCTGGCTTTTCATTCACCAGACCTGGAGTGGAACATTACCATCGGCCAGTCTTTCTAACCGTAGAAAATGAGCTTGTAAGTGAAAGCAGCACCCTCTCGAGGTGGAACTACAAGAAAGCAGACTGGGCAATGTACAAGCATCGCACCAGCATACTGGTTAGAAACCTGAACACTGAGAAAGACATAAATAAAGCAGTTGAAGAGTTTGGGAAATGCATGCTACAGGCAGCGCGAGAAACAGTACCAAGTGGAGCCCGTAAACAATATAAACCCTACTGGAGTAGTGAACTGGAACAGTTGCATAATGATGTTGAAGTGTGTAGAAAGCAAGCAGAGGCCACACCCAGCCAAGAGCACCACAATAAATTCCAGCATGCAAAAGCCAAATTTCAAAGGGCCAAGCTGCAGGCTAGACGGAAAAGCTGGCAGGAGAAAACGGAGTCTCTGAAATTTGAAAGAGACACAAGGAAATTGTGGAAGCTAATAAAACAGCTTAATGACGAGGGCACAGGGAGAAACTCAAAAATTGCACTACATAAAGATGAAAAAATCTTAACAAGAAAGCAAGCAGCTGACCATTTTGCGGACTCGTTCGCACAAGATAGCAATATCAAAATTAGTCCAGAAAAACAACAAGAGATTCGAGAGAAACGACAACATACAGGACAGAAGGAAATAGTACATGAGGTTCTGGAGGCACCCATCACAATCAGCGAACTGGAGCTAGCCATATCAAAACTGAAAATGAGAAAGTCACCAGGAGCTGATGGTATCTCCAATGAAATGATCAGGAACCTAGGAACAGAGGCCAAAACAAAGCTGTTGCAGATCTTCAATAACAGCTGGACCTTAGGCAGTGTTCCACAAGCCTGGAGAGAAGCAATCATGATACCCCTCCTAAAATCAGGGAAAGATGGTTCCATTGCCTCTAGCTACAGACCAATTAGCCTCACCAGCTGTCTCTGCAAAACACTGGAGCGCATCATCAATCACAGACTGCAGTGGTACATTGAAAGTAAAAACATCCTTGTGCCACAGCAGGCTGGCTTTAGGCAGTGCTACTCTACGGAAGATCAGACAACCTACCTCTCTCAAGAAATTGAGGATGCATTCCAAGAGAAGAAGCTGGTGCTTGCGGCATGGATAGATCTGAAGAAAGCCTTTGACAAAGTCTGGAAAGAAGGTCTGACGAATAAACTGAGAAACTGCAAAGTCAATGGAAGAATGTACAAATGGGTGAAAGCATACTTGCACAACAGAAGAGCCCGAGTACAGATAGACGGACTCAAGAGCAAGAAAGTACTACTGCGTCACGGTGTCCCCCAGGGCGGAGTCTTGTCCCCCACACTTTTTCTAATCTTCATCAATGATCTTGTTGCTCACCTACCGCATGGAATTAAAGCGGCAATGTACGCCGATGACCTGGTTCTATGGAGCACAAATGAATATGCATCAGTGGCCACCAGATTGCTACAAAGTCACAAAGAGCTGTAGATACATTTGCTGCATGGGCAAATAGATGGTGTGTCAGCATAAACACTGACAAGTGCAGCACCACTCTATTTACCCTCTCTCCAAAACAAAAGGCAGGGATCATCCAGATAAATGGAACACCCCTTAGAGAAGATAAAGAACCAACATACCTTGGAGTAACATTTGATGGCAAGCTGACATGGAGAAAGCACATCAACAAAGCAGTAGCAAAAGCCAGAAGGAAAATAGCCATCCTGAGAAAGCTAAGTGGAACCACATGGGGAGCCAGTACGAAAATACTTAGCAAAGTTTACCAACAGAGCATACGACCACACCTGGAATATGGGTCAACTGCGTGGTGTTCAGCATCAAATACCACACTACAAGAGCTGGACAAGGTGCAAAATCAAGCACTTAGAGTCACCACAGGAGGGATGAGATCAACCCCTATAGTGGAAATGGAGAAGATGGGGAGGACACAGGCACTGAGTGAGCGCAGAGATACGAAAACGCTAATACAAGCAGGAAAGTTCCTCAGCTTGCCAGGCCACCCTATGAAGAACAGATTTGAAAACCTAGCTATGGGGCGGTCGAAAAGAAGTAGTTTTATCCACCAGGCCAAACGACTCTGCAGAGAAACCACTGATCTGCCCACAGTTGGTATCCCCCTAACAACTATTCCAGAGCGAACTCCATGGAAAGATGAGCATAGACTATCGTTACAAATCCAGACAAAAGTGAGAGGAATATTTGACAAGGAAGAACAGAACAGTGTGCAGCGCAGAACAGCCACTCTCAGCTTCCTTGATGAAGAATACCCACAGGACCTCTGGATCCGAGTCTACACAGATGGGTCAGCACAAAATGCTGTTCGAAACGGAGGAGCGGGAGTGTACATAGAATACCCAAATAATACTAGGGACACAGCCAGAGTACCGACAGGAAAGTACTGCCATAACTATGATGCCGAAATTGAGGCAATCAAGATAGCAACAGAGAAATTACTAAATAACAGCAATGGTACACAACCTGTGGTGCTACTAACAGATGCAAAATCAGTACTCGAGGCGCTCCTCTCTGGGAAATTGCCAGTACTAAGGACACTACTTTCTGAACTTAGCAGTCAGCATAAAGTCACCATACAGTGGATACCATCCCACTGTGGAGTACCCGGAAACGACAGAGCTGATCAATTGGCTAAGGAAGGAGCCAAAGAGGAACAGCCTGATGTGCCCGTTACATACCACCAAAAGAAAAGAATGATCAAATCAGTCAGAAAGCCACCAAAACCTGCTCAAGATGACTACCACATTATGGACAGACCAGAACAAGTCATTATTCTGCGCCTCAGAACAGGACACAATAGATTACGCAACCACATGTATACAAAATTCAAGATTGGTGAAACAGCCATGTGCACATGTGGATTGGCGTCGCAGACAGCAGAGCACATACTCCAAGACTGCCCAAAATATAACATATCTAGGCAAACCTTCTGGCCTAGAGAGACGACAGTGGAAGATAAACTCTATGGACCACTGTGTGGACTGAAAAAAAACAGTTCAATTCATGCAAGAGACGACATTGCAGATATAGACATATTTCAAGCGAACGAAAGAAGAATAAATCACTGAAAGTGCTTTATGTGAAGAAGATGGCTTGCTCCGCTTGTGTTTTTCTGTTGTTTCATGATTTGCGAGATTTGAAAGTCTTGGAACAATATTACAATGGCACAATTTGCAATATGCCTGTTCAGAACCATCAGTTGATTTCTTGAGCCACACAAATGTCTTCTTCTTCTTCTTCTTCTTCTTCTTCTTCTTCTTCTTCTTCTTCTTCTTCTACTTCTTCTTCTTCTTCTTCTTCTTCTTCTTCTTCTTCTTCTTCTTTCGTTCGCTTGAAATATGTCTATATCTTCAATGTTGTCTCTTGTATGAATTTAACTGTCTTTTTCAGTTCACACAGTGGTCCATAGAGTTTATCTCCCACTGTCGTCTCTCTAGGCCAGAAGGTTTGCCTAGATATGTTATATTTTGGGAGTCTTGGAGTATGTGGTCTGCTGTCTGCGAGGCCAATCCACATGTGCACATAGCTGTTTCACCAATCTTGAATTTTGTATACATGTGGTTGCGAAATCTATTGTGTCCTGTTCTGAGGCGAAGAATAATGACTTGTTCAGGTCTGTCCATAACGTGGTAGTTATCTTGAGCAGGTTTTGGTGGCTTTCTGACTGACTTGGTCATTCTTTTCTTTTGGTGGTATGCAACGGGCACATCAGGCTGTTCTTCTTTGGCTCCTTCCTTAGCCAATTGATCAGCTCGCTTGTTTCCGGGTACTCCACAGTGGGATGGTATCCACTGTATGGTGACCTTATGCAGACTGCTAAGTTCAGAAAGTAGTGTCCTTAGTACTGGCAGTTTCCCAGACAGGAGCGCCTCGAGTACAGATTTTGCATCTGTCAGTAGCACCACAGGTTGTGTACCATTGCTGGTATTTAGTAATTTCAGCATCATAGTTATGGCAGTACTTTCCTGTTGGTACTCTGGCGGTGTCCCTAGTATTATTTAGGTATTCTATGTACACTCCCGCTCCTCCATTTCGAACAGCATTTTGTGCCGACCCATCTGTGTAGACTCGGATCCGGAGGTCCTGTGGGTATTCTTCATCAAGGAAGCTGAGAGTGGCTGTTCTGCGCTGCACACTGTTCTGTTCTTCCTTGTCAAATATTTCTCTCACTTTTGTCTGGATTTGTAATGATAGTCTATGCTCATCTTTCCATGGAGTTCGCTCTGGAATAGTTGTTAGGGGGATACCAACTGTGGGCAGATCGGTGGTTTCTCTGCAGAGTCGTTTGGCCTGGTGGATAAAATTACTTTTCAACCGCCCCATAGCTAAGTTTTCAAATCTGTTCTTCATAGGGTGGCCTGGCAAGCTGAGGAACCTTTCTGCTTGTATTAGCGTTTTCGTATCTCTGCGCTCACTCAGTGCTTGTGTCCTTACCATCTTCTCCATTTCCACCATAGGGGTTGATCTCATCCCTCCTGTGGTGACTCTAAGTGCTTGATTTTGCACCTTGTCCAGCTCTTGTAATGAGGTTTTTTTATGCTGAACACCACGCAGTTGACCCATATTCCAGGTGTGGTCGTATGCTCTGTTGGTAAACTTTGCTAAGTATTTTCCCACTGGCTCCCCATGTGGTTCCACTAAGCTTTCTCAGGATGGCTATTTTCCTTCTGGCTTTTGCTACTGCTTTGTTGATGTGCTTTCTCCATGTCAGCCTGCCATCAAATGTTACTCCAAGATATGTTGGTTCTTTATCTTCTCTAAGGGGTGTTCCATTTATCTGGATGCTCCCTGCCTTTTGTTTTGAAGAGAGGGTAAATAGAGTGGTGCTGCACTTGTCAGTGTTTATGCTGACACACCATCTATTTGCCCATGCAGCAAATGTATCTACAGCTCTTTGTAACAATTTGGTGGCCACTAATGCATGTTCATTTGTGCTCCATAAAACCAGGTCATCGGCGTATATTGCCGCTTTAATTCCATGCTGTAGATTAGCAACAAGATCATTGATGAAGATTAGAAAAAGTGTGGGGGACAAGACTCCGCCCTGGGGAACACCGTGACGCAATAGTACTTTCTTTCTCTTGAGTCCGTCTATCTGTACTCGGGCTCTTCTGTTGTGCAAGTATGCTTTCACCCATTTGTACATTCTTCCATTGACTTTGCAGTTTCTCAGTTTATTCATCAGACCTTCTTTCCAGACTTTGTCAAAGGCTTTCTTCAAATCTATCCATGCCGCAAGCACCAGCTTCTTCTCTTGGAATGCATCCTCAATTTCTTGAGAGAGGTAGGTTGTCTGATCTTCCGTAGAGTAGCACTGTCTAAAGTCAGCCTGCTGTGGCACAGGATGTTTTTACTTTCAATGTACCACAGCAGTCTGTGATTGATGATGCGCTCCAGTATTTTGCAGAGACAGCTGGTGATGCTAATTGGTCTGTAGCTAGAGGCAATGGAACCATCTTTCCCTGATTTTAGGAGGGGTATCACGATTGCTTCTCTCCAGGCTTGTGGAACACTGCCTAAGGTCCAGTTGTTATTGAAGATCTGCAACAGCTTTGCTTTGGCCTCTGTTCCTAGGTTCCTGATCATTTCATTGGAGATACCATCAGCTCCTGGTGACTTTCTCATTTTCAGTTTTGATATGACTAGCTCCAGTTCGCTGATTGTGATGGGTGCCTCCAAAACCTCATGTACTATTTCCTTCTGCCCTGTATGTTGTCGTTTCTCTCGAATCTCTTGTTGTTTCTCTGGACTAATTTTGATATTGTTATCTTGTGCGAATGAGTCCGCAAAATGGTCAGCTGCTTGCTTTCTTGTTAAGATTTTTCCATCTTTATGAAGTGCAATTTTTGAGTTTCTCCCTGTGCCCTCATCGTTAAGTTGTTTTATTAGCTTCCACAATTTCCTTGTGTCTCTTTCAAAGTTCAGAGACTCTGTTTTCTCCTGCCAGCTTTTCCGTCTAGCCTGCAGCTTAGCCCTTTTAAATTTGGCTTTTGCGTGCTGGAATTTATTGAGGTGCTCTTGGCTGGATGTGGCCTCTGATTGCTTTCTACATACTTCCACATCGTTATGCAACTGTTCCAGTTCACTACTCCAGTAGGGTTTATATTGTTTACGGGCTTCTCTTGGTACTGTTTCTCGCGCTGCCTGTAGTATGCATTTCCCAAACTCTTCAACTACTTTATTTATGTCTTTCTCAGTGTTCAGGTTTCTAACCAGTATGCTGGTGCGATGCTTGTACATTGCCCAGTCTGCTTTCTTGTAATTCCACCTCGAAAGGGTGCTGCTGTCACTTACAAGCTCATTTTCTATGGTTAGAAACACTGGTCGATGGTCATTGCCACCAAGTTGTTTCCCAACAATTCGTGTAATGTTCCACTCAAGGTCTGGTGAATGAAAAGCCAGGTCAGGTGTAGTTGTAGTGTGCCATGATCTCGAGTAGAAATTATGGTGGTCGGACGGCTTGTTAATCAAGATGAATCTATTCTCATCCTGCCAGTCTTCCAGTCTCTCTCCTCTCTGGTCTATGTGATCATAGCCCCAGCTCTGCGGGTGGCTGTTGAAATCGCCACACACAATCATTTTTTCTTTTAATGGTAGTGTGTCCAGTGCCTGTGGGCGGTCACTTGGACAGTAGTAATTGATCAGATGTAGATCTGTATTACCTGTCTTAAGTTTAAGTGTCTGATACTCAGCCCCTTCCATGTAGACTTCGATTTGGGAAGCAATGATGTTATTTTTTTACAAGGGTCAGTATCCCATCTTTTCGCCTGTTCTTTCGGTCAGATCGGTAACACTGGTAGCCTCTGATTTTGAAGGCTATATTTTCATTGAGGTGAGTTTCTTGCAAGCAACATATGCTTACTTTTTCTTGGTCCAAAATGTTTTCTAATTCTATTTTTTTTTTTGTTGTTGCTGACTCCCTCCACATTCCAGTGCATTATTTTACGCCTTTGTTTAGTATGGCCAGCCGTCCTATTCTCATGTCCCCTGGCCCCACAGGACATCTGAGCAGGACCTCCTGTTGTTGGGGTCGGACCCTTTCGAGACATAGGGCCCGGCACTGCACCTGCCTGGGGGTCCAAAGCAGGGCGAGCACCATAACATTTAGCAGTGGTCGACATATTCCATTTTGCGTGATTGCGTGGCATCCTGATTTCTGTGGTGCGCCTCTTGGCTGGTTGCCTCCGTCTTCAGCACCTTTCTTTGCTAGGGCAGACTGTGGTCTCACTCGAGTGTAGATGTGTACGCGCGCACACACGTGTCTGCGCATGCATGTACGTGCATACACATCTAGAGCATTCTGGTTATTTTTCGCCGCCAGAAACTCGCCGTCGCCCCTTCTCCTGTTAGTTAAAACAGTTCCGCCACGTGAAGGCCAGGAGTTGGACTTTTGCTGCATAGGTTATGTATTCACGAGCTATTGGGGTATTTAAGCAATGTTGGGCGCTCACCCCAACACTGCGCCCCGGCTACATACAGCAACATTTGGAACCACACAAATGTCTTTTCCCATTGATCATTATATTTCGATTAGTATCATAAGATGGTTTCCACTTTGGCATGATAATGGGCTTAATAATAAGTTGCGATGAAGGTATAATGAATTTGAAAACTGAACTGAACAGTAAGGTGGCTGCGCAATGCGTGAGTGCGCATAGAACAGGACCACATACAAGTACAGTACGAAAACCATACGCGTTTAATACTTGACTTGGCTTGAATAATTAACTTGACAAATTCAAAAAAGAGGCATATGCCATTACACATTTGGTGGGGAAAGCCAAAACGCCAAACTGATTTTCTGACGCCAAAACTGTTTTTAAAAGCCAAAACGCCAAACTGATATTTTCTCACGCCAAACCTGTTTTAAAAGCCACATTTGTCTAATGTGGCGTTACAAAAGACAATCTGACAACCCTGGGCACCATCACCCACATATTTACAGTCACAAACTATTTGAATACTGTCTGATGACAGACTAGAGGTCACCATTTAAAAAAAAATATCCTAATAATATAATCATCCCTGTCCTATGGTATGTCGCCCTAGTCTTACTACAATTATCACCTGCAAAGCGTTGTGGAACGTGACGAGCACGGTAAGTCACATAGAGCGCCCTTGTCATCCACTGCACCTGTATTCGTCTCTGGGCTGGTCACCTGACTCGCATGCCAGATCACAGGCTCCCTAAACGAATTTTCTACAGCGAACTGCGTTGTGGTAAACGCTCCCAAGGTGGCCAGAGGAAACGTTTTAAAGACACTCTGAAAATTTCACTGAATGCTTTTGAAATTCATCATGACACCTGGGAGGCTGCAGCCAGAGACCGAAATTCGTGGCGTGCATCATTGCGCAAAGGTGCAGTCATATGTGAGGCAACCAGGACTGCAAGAGCTGTGAAGAAAAGGCAGGACAGAAAAACCACTGCAGGAAATCCTCCTCCAGAGACGTCAAGCATTCTTTGCCCACATTGTCAAAGAACATTTCGAGCCAAAATAGGCCTTATCAGCCATCTTAGAACCCACGGCTCCACACCTTCAACCCCACTGGATGAAATGAATGGTCATCATCATTCTTGATGGACAAACAACAACAATTCGTCTCCAGTTGTCTTGACCAGGGTTGCCATTCTAGATATCTTACATCCAGATCTAGAGGTTTTTGCCGGCGTCTGGATACCGTTTTCTGACGTTTGGATGTTGGATGCAATTCTAGATACTTTTCATTTGGAGTTGAATATTTTGGATACTTTCTAGATTTTACTTTTCTTTCGGTGTCATGTACCCATTTTTTGTTTGGTCTGGACGCACGTAAATTATGGTAACTGCCATTATTTAAACTTTGAACTGACTTGGGTCAACGCTCAACAATCTGTTAATCCCCCGATAATGAGTAAAAAGGCGCATAAATTATAATAACATTATTTGAACTGTAAACTCACCGTGTTGCGAATTATTGCTGTGATGCCGACTTCGTGATTCTTTTTCATGTGATATTTTTTTATAATTGCTCACCTTCATATGTGTCTTTCACTTTGAACAAATCTTTCAACATGCCAAAAGTAAAGCAATATGAATAAAAATTTCGGAAAGAGTGGCTGCAGGATGACATAATTAAAGATTGGGTCAATTCATGCGACTAAGGCTCGTTGTAAGTACTGCAAATGCGAAATGAAAGCGAAAATACAAGACTTGAAGAAACACGCAGAGACTAAAAGACATACAAATGCAGTGCCATTTAGGGATATGCCACCGTTGACATCTGTTTTCAGAACTACACAGAGTAATGCGATCGGGCAAATCTTGAGCTACAGCCTACGATGGGTGACGTTGTAATAATCTGTTGTGATAATTTGGCCGTGTGCCACGTGGTCTAGTGGTTACACACACGCCAGTGATCCGGGGATTGTTTTCGGGTCCGGTCAAAGATATGCACTACTGACGAGCTCAAGCGAGCGAGAAACTCGAGTCTAGTGCTTCCACATTGACGTGGATGGGCCTTAGGTTCATACCAGAATACGATCAGCGTTGCCAGCAGTGGGTTGTGCTCAATATTTACATCTCAAATCCCGAAACAACCAAATAAATCGAATCATCAAAAGTTGAAGTATCTGTCGCAATGTTTTTAAGTTGTCATTGAGCAATCGTGAACTGTGACCATTTGATTGATTTGTTTAAAAAACACTGCTTCTGACAGTAAAGTGCTGAAGGACGTGAAAATGCATCGCAGCAAGTGTACAAATATGATAAGAAGTACTTTGTTTTCTAACTTTGAAGAATATTTGATCAGTGATATTTCTACAAATAAATATAGTTTATTATTAGACGAATCGAATGACATTTCGGTTCTGAAAGTGCTTGGTGTATGTGTTATATATATTATAGCAACAGCAAAGACAAAGTAGTTTCTACATTTCTTGGACTAGTTCACTTGGACGAGTGTGATGCAGAAAATATAGTTCAGGCACTGAAGAAACTTTTGTTCAGTAAACATTTAAACTTTAAGAATTTGGCTGCAATTGGAACCGAAAATACATCGGTAATGGTTGGTATCAACCATGGCGTAGACGGTACTACCTGGTTTCTGTTAGCGCCGAACGTTGGGCGGCGCTTACCAAACCCGACAACCCACATTGTGCCAACGGCTTCGGGCGGAAGAGCGCAATTGGGAGGGTACAAGCCTTACCCTGGTGCGAGGAAATGCAAGCTAAAGACAAAATTGTCATGGCAGGGCAGACCAGGCCCTAAGCCTTGGTTGGCGACTGGTCTAGGATCGAAGCTCCGACAGGCGGACAGTTAGAGCATTGCTTTGCTGATCCGGCAGCTTCTGCAGCTTGTCTTGTTCCAGATGTAGGGGTGTTACCTTTCCTCTGGAGTGAACTAGGCAGGCCGAGAGAGGGATCATGCTGCATGGGCAACACATGATCTCTATATTTTAGCCCAGGCTTTGTGCTATGGAGAGGCAATAACTCCATCCCTGGTCTTAACTGGTCTCGGAATCAAAGCGAGAGGCAACTGTTACGGGTTATAAGTCCTTGTCAGTTGGCGTAGACATGGGGCGCCACGCGTTGCCTCTGACGGTGGGAGACACCTATAGGTGTCACTGATCAGCTACCGCCCGCCTCAAGCTGGGCAGCCCTCAGCCAATTGGGTGCTGATCCGCCACAGCCTGCCTGCTTCAATGGGTGCTTGGGGCTAGGACAAAATCTGAATCGCAGGATGTAAAACCAATGCACCAGGTACATTATTAATATCAGAAATGGAATAAAGTCAAAGGAGAAAATTATTGCAGAAAAGTCACACACCAAGCGTTTGAGACGTAAGATGGTGCATGATGGTGGAAATGACCACGTGTTCACATGCACCCACTGTGAACGGACATTTACAGCGCAAATTGGCCTTATCAGTCACACTCGCTACCGCCATAGTTAAAAGTTATTATGCCTTTTTAAAGCACAAACTATCGTCTGTCAAGACGGCAAGGTGCCAATGTCAACCATGGCGTTTATGCAAAATTGAAGGAAGATATCCCATCTTTAATCCTCATAAGAGGTGCGTGTCATTCCTTGCAGCTAGCATTATCACATGCTTCATCAGAATGTTTACCAAGGAATTTGGAATTCCTTATTGCTGAAACACATAACTGGTTCTCCAAATCATCTGTCAGACAACAGCAATATAATAATTTATATAAAACATTAAATGATAGTTCCTGACCACAGAAAGTTCTGTCATATTGCAAAACTAGATGGTTATCAATTCAATCAGCTGTTGAAGTAATTGTGAACCAATGGTTGGAGTTGAAGACACACTTCGAAATAACAAGACAAAGTGAAAAGTGCTACACAGCTGAATTACTATATGGAATGTACAGTGCTGAAGAAAAAGAAATTAGCATTCCTTCTTTTTTTACAACCCATTTTAACTGAAGTGCAAAAAGTTAATAAACTGTTTGAATCTCAAAATGTTGATAAAGTTGCTTGCTTGCTTGTGTTCGTTGGCTTGAGCTCCAACGCGAAGTCCTGTATGTCGGATGAAGGCATCCTGTTGTCCAACATCAGTGTGATGTCATACAGGACCTGAGTTTTGCGTGAGTATCCGTTGTCCAATGTCTGGCTTATTGGTGTGCAGACTGGTGGTTCCTCGCCGTACAGGCAGACACTCTCCGACTTCGGAGGAATCGGCGATCCTACTGACTTTAGCCAGGACCCCGAAGGGACCTGTTGCCCAGGACACTCGACGAGGACGCGTCAATAGGTCTTGGCCAGTATATAACCCGGCCCTGGTGCCTTGGAAACACCTCTGCGTCCCGTTGATAAAGTTAAATTACTTGACGATCTCACTTTGTTAGTTAGTTAGTTAGTCGCGGTTCCAACTTCACGGCAACGGGTCGTCCTCATATTGCTCCGCTCCTGTGCCAGTGAATATCACAAAATGCTCCTCACTGCCCCATGTGAACAATGAAATAGACAGGAGTGTAGGCAAGCCAACAGCCCGCATAGGTACACTGTGCATAATGCCGCCGTCAGAATGCCAACACAAAAATACTCCACGAAAAATACAGTTCATCGTCGATGAAAACGGCAGTCACTAGAAAGACTTCATTGACCGGGGTTTTATCCCATATGGCTCGGTCTTTTTCTGCAGGGCGACCGGCGACCCACCGAAAGCGCCGCACAAAGCACGAACTCCGTAGCTACAGCGACGACTCAATTGGTAAAAGATTTATATTGCCAACTTTTAAAGCTGACTTGTTCACTTGCACTATAGAGAGCTGTTTGGCTCCTAAGCCATACCTGGGATACCAAATCGAATACAAAATTTATGGTTTAAGAATAAAAGGACTGTTAACAGAAAATTGATGGTTTAAAAACAAAAGGAATGTTAACACAAAATGAAGAGAACAACTTAAGAAAGCGCTGTCAAGATTTTCTTCTCTCATTATTCAAGCAATTGAAGCAGAGACTGCCTGCAAATTAAGATGTATTGAAAAATATTGCACTCTTTTCTGTTAACAACATACTTCAGCCAGTAAAGGACATATGAAAATATTGTCAAGCTATGAAATTTTTAGGGGCTACTGATAATAATGTGGCGGAAGCAAAATATCAGTTAACCAGAATAAATTTAGTTGACTGGAGAAACAAAACAGAAACTGAAGCTTTTGGAGTGAAGTAAGACAATTCAAAGATGTCTCAGGTAACAGCCCATTCTGTGAGCTCTTTGAATGTGCGAAGTCTGCCATGATGCTACCCCATTCAAATGCTGATATGGAAAGAGTTTTCAGTACTATGAATTATACAAAATGTAAACTAAGAAACAGGATGAAACTTGACCTCTTAAATCAGTGGTTCATAACCGGTGGGGAATTCGACCCCCCCCCCTCCCCCACTGGGGGGGGGGAGGGGGTTAGGGTTTCCAGGGGGAGGGGGATTAAGATTATTTAAAGATCGCGTTAATACAAGAACCGATTACTTGATGTTTTTCCCTTCATACTGTACGGTTCTGTACGTCTCACCCTTCTAAAATTCAATTTATAAAGTAAGTAGACCCACAAATCATGTTTTATATGGACGTCTAGACTTGTTTTAGTATGTGCTATTAAATGTAGCTTCCATTGTTACGTATACTGTGCGGGGGCGGGATTTTTAGGTAGGAAATACGAAAGGGGGGAATGACGTTCTGAAAATATGGTGAAGGGGGGCACGGGCCAAAAAAGGTTGAGAACCACTGTCTTAAATGCTATCTTGACAATAAGATTTGGCCTGATGAGAGCAAGAAAATGCTGTTCAACTTATCAGCTCCCTGTTCGTGTATTAAAAGAAATTGGAACAGCTAAAGCTTACCAGAGTCATTTTGAATCTGAAGCTTCAACTTCATCACCCAAGCTAAGTGCATCTTGTAAGACAGACATCAGTGAAGATGAGGACATGATTCTATAGGGTAAGTCTCATCAATTTTTTTTTATGTTGCATATCTCTTACAGGACGTTGCAGTCAACATCAGCATTTTTCAGCTGCTGTTGATGTACTAGGCAAGATTACGCTCAGTAGTTTGCCATTGCTTTCTGAGCGACCGGCTCACATACCCACGTAAGTTACAGAGCGGCTCGAACCGCTGCCGCTTCGGGCGCAGCTGCGTTACTCACGAGATTATACGGGGTTACGGCGAAAGCCGTAAACACCTTCGCCAAAGAGAACGACAGTCACATCAATACATATCTCAATGATATATGGCACTATTTTGTCTGTTTAAAAATAAACAAGCCACAGTAATAGAAGGCAGAATTTCTCAGCTTCCAATTTATTGAGCCGCAATAAAAACTCCCATTTCTTCAAATCCCTTTACACTTCCTGATGGTAAATCATGACACAAAAATATTCACAACTCCGCTTAGAATTAACGAGACTCTTCGTTGAGATACTGTAGGATTCATCTTGTCAAGGTGTATCTAACTGTGATGATTTCATAAGTAGAAACCCCATTTTAAAATAGTCTCTATATATACTAATAATAACTTAATAAGTATATTATTATTATTATAACAAGTACTAACTAATAAATAGTCTAGTACTACAAACATGGCTTTGTATGGATGGTTGTCGGCACCTAAACTAAACAGTAAACACTGAACTCCACTAGAAGTCTTAAAGTTTAAGGGAAAGAAGTAGTTAGATGGTTGGTAAGGATAAGTTCCTTAGAATATATTAAATTCTCAAACTGGATATTTTTCCTAGATTCTTTCCAACGAAATCTAGATATTTATGGATGTTGTTTGGGCCGTTTCTAGATTGTTTTGGTCCAAAAAAAAAAGTGGCTACCCTGGTGTGGTCGGTATTTGACTGCAAGCTTTTCTCTTCATGGAACATAACTCTACACAATACATTTATAAAAACAGGGTGGTGTCCCTTTGAGAAAACAGGTGTGTTGGCTGATTGTTGTGCAATAATTTGCCAGTGATCGTTAATGTTATGTTATATATACACACATCACATAGTAGTTTATACACACACATTTTGCCATCGCTCACGTTTGTTGCATCATTTGGTCACAGTATAATGTAATTGTTGTCTGAATAAAACTAAAAGTCTGTGCCTCAAGATAAATAATTATTTGTTGGCATCGATAAATGATAATAAAAGTAAATTTTGCTGTTGCTTTATTGAATGCAGAACTGTTTAACTTTGATTTTAATATTCTAAGGAACTTATCCTTACCAACCATCTAACTACTTCTTTCCCTTAAACTTTAAGACTTCTAGTGGAGTTCAGTGTTTAGTTTAGGTGCCCACAACCATCCATACAAAGCCATGTGAATGTGTGTAGTACTAGACTATTTATACTTAATAAGTTATTATTAGTATATATAGAGAATATTTTAAAATGGGGTTTCTACTTATGAAATCATCACAGTTAGATACACCTTGACAAGATGAATCCTACAGTATCTCAACGAAGAGTCTCGTTAATTCTAAGCGGAGTTGTGAATATTTTTGTGTCATGATTTACCATCAGGAAGTGTAAAGGGATTTGAAGAAATGGGAGTTTTTATTGCGGCTCAATAAATTGGAAGCTGAGAAATTCTGCCTTCTATTACTGTGGCTTGTTTATTTTTAAACAGACAAAATAGTGCCATATATCATTGCGTCCGGGGTGGCGAGGCCTAACTTGACATATTATCTGTTTTTCGATAGGATGTGTTGTGACCTAATTAATAATTAAAAATGGCCGCCAGTTGTTTATTATTCAAAGTCTGTCACATTGCTAACAAACCTGGCAAGATGTATATTTTATTGTGCGTTTTGGTAAAAGGAAAGTAAAGGTCACATTCCTTTTTCAATAGGATGTCAAAAGGATCGACCTCATTGCACCAGGTTTTACCCCACATGGCACAGTCTCTTTCCGCAGGGCAGCTTGCAGAAAGCATCATACAAAGCACGAGAGTCTCAGAGTCTCCGAGAAAAATGCGCTCGACTTTTAAGAATTTTTGATAGGATGTGCTGAGACCTAATTAACAGTTAAAAATAGCTGCCCATTTATATTAATTACATATTAAATTTCATGTGAAATGTTCGTCGTTAGTGAAAGAACAATTCATGAAAATGTACTCACGTCTTAATGTACCCACTGCATTGCGTCAGCTTTCTTTTGTTGATTAAATATCATGCATTAATGTATATTAATAAGTTTGTAACTGCTGCATAAATTAAGTAGTCACTTTCTCTAATAATTTATTTCTACTTCTGCTCTATAATTACGCTGTTGTGTATTTAAAAGTGAGCAATTAATAATTAAATACTAACTTTTTACAAAATCACAACTTATTTCACAGTATTTTATTTAAAATTTAAATTATTAAGTACTGCTGCGCTGCTAAGAAATCAAGTACTCCTTACACTACTTTACAGGTTTACAGTCGGGTCTGAAAACTGGCTTTCAAAATTATGTCAAATGCTGAAGTACAACAAGTACACTGATAAATTACTGCTACAAATGAAACTTGTATTCTGTTTAATTTTAGCAGTTAAATTGTCAGTTCTAATTATAAATAAATACAGATCCACTATAGCAATTAGTATACTCAGGGTGCCGCCATTTTGAATTTTCAGTTATGATTGTGCTATCTCTTTTTCACGGCTGTGCTGAATATTTTCTCCCGAACACAATTAAAGGAGATTAATGTTGAAACTCTTCAAGTATATGTAAAATTGAACGTAGAATTCAAAAATGCAGTAAACAGTAACAAGAGACAAAAAGAAACATAAGTTAAAAACAAACTTAGCTTACCGAAAATCATAAAATATTAATAACTTCAAGAGAAGAAAGTTCTAAGTGACAAACGCTTGCATCCTAGCAGACAGACCACAGTGTCATTTATTAGAGTTGTTTCTCCCGATCTGTGACGTGGGATTTTGGAATACATTAAATCAGAAGCAAACATGGGTTCATACGCCATTGTTACCGGAAGTCGCAAGAAATATTCCGCGAAAACAAATAATACCATTCCCAACCTCTCCATTCAAAGAGGGAGACAACTCACATTGCTTTATTATTATTATTAATTATTATTTGTTATATATTATTGCTAGTATTACTATTAATTAAAAGTACTTTATCCTTCATTTGATTTAAATAGATTGTCCATATCTGCAATATTGTTTCACTTTTATAACCCTCATAGTTTTTTTCTTTGTTGCCTCAATGCTGTCTGTTACTTAATGTTTAATACAGTTTGCATTGTGTCTGTGTCTCTCTTTCACAAATTTACGTATATTAACATTATTTGTTTCATATACAAAACACTGATTAGACCAGTTGTGCTGTATGGCTCTGAAACCTGGAGTACAACTAAAGGAGACAAAGCCTTGTTACAAACCTTTGAGAACAAAGTCTTAAGACGCATCTTTGGGCCCATTAAGGATACACAAAGTGGAGAGTGGAAAAGAAGAAGCAACAAAGACATTTATAATTTGTTTAAGTCCCCGCTAATCTCTGATATCATGAAAGCTAATAGACTACAATGGCTGGGGCATATAGAAAGAATGGAAGATAATAGGGAAACAAAACTCGCTTACACTCAAGAAATAAATGACCATAGACCCCGAGGTAGACCAAGAAGACGTTGGAGAGATAATATACATACAGACCTACAAGCACTTGGAATCAGCAATTGGCAAGAGAAGGTCAACCAGAGAGACGAATGGAGACAGCTTGTATCTGCAGCAAAGAACCTCAATGGCTTGGAATGCTGAAGAAAAAGATTCTTCTCTTTCAGAACCTGCAGGGCTCTTTGCAGCAAGCATGTTTTTCTTAAAGCTAGCATGTTTATGTCTCTCTTATTTTGGTTTCCACCATTCACATTTTCTGAGTCAAGGAAGCAAGTGATGATTTTTGCCGTGACAACAAGCAGTCGTAAGATGAAAACAGTGGCTGTAACCTGTGACATGAATTGGCTACCCATTTTAGTAACATTTTCTAAATTGCTTCTTAATTATATAACCTGCATAGTTAAATACCTCTTGAAAAAACAAATCCAACGGTACCTTATTCAAGTCTGTAGGTCAGTTATAAGCCGAGATATTAATGTTTGTGTGTCAGTTTATCATTTAATGTAAACAAATAGAAAAAGAATGATTTTGACCCTTTCACAAAGTGTGACCTACCTTCACACTCACACCATTGTTGGTTACACTGCCGCTGTCTAACTCAAGGACAGATAACTGCTGCCAGTTTATATTATATATATATATATATATATGTATATATATATATGTATATATATATATATATATATATATATATATATATATATATATTACATTGGCACCTTTCCGTCTTGATGGACGATAGTGTGGCTGGTAAGGCCAATTCTTGCTGCAAATGTTTGCCCACAGTAGATGCATGTGAAAACATGGTCATTTCCACCATTGTGCACCATCTTACGTCTCTCACGCTCTGTGTGTGCTTTATCTGCAATCATTTTCTCCTTTGTCTTTATTCCATTTCTGATAGTTGCCCTCCATGCAACACGTTCAGCGGCGACTTGCTCAAAATGTGCATTATCAATGCCTGTATCAATCATGTCCCGCTTACACACATCTTTGTATCGTAGTAGAGGCCGACCCTGAGATCTCCTACCCATCTGTAATTCACCAAAAAAGATGTCCTTTGGTATTCTACCATCATCCATCCTCCTAACGTGTCCTATCCATCTAAGTCTACGAAGACTGAGCATGGAATACACCGTCACACAACCTGATCTTTCCAATACTTCAGTATTTCTGATTTTGTCTTGCCACTTAATACCAAGTATTCTTCGCAGACACCGCATATGAAAGCTGTTTAAACGTTTCTCTTGGCGTGAGAAGTTGTCCAGGTTTCACTGCCATAAAGAAGAGTACTAAGGACAGGCTTGGTAGACGAGGACTTTTGTTTTGGCAGTAAGCTTCCTGTTCTCCCAGACTCTTTTTGCTAACATGTTCATTGTTGTTGCTGCCTTGCCAATCCTGATGTTGATTTCCTGATCGAGGGATAATTTGCTATTTACCTCTGATCCTAGATATGTAAAATGGTCTACTATCTCCAGTTCGGCGTCGTCAATAAAGATTGATGGTACACCATGTGCACCTTGTGACATAATCTGTGTCTTCTTCTTGTTGATTGTTAAACCAAATTCAGAACAAGCATTGGAGAATGCAGATAGTAGATTTTGTCATTCTTCCTCAGAGTGGGTCATAATCGCAGCATCATCCGCAAAAAGCAACTCTCTGATTAGTACCCTCCTAATTTTGGTCTTGGCCTTCAATCTCTGAGCATTATAGAGGCCACCATCTGAGCGTGAGTGAATGTATATACCGTCATCCTGATCACGAAAGGCATATTTCAGTAGAAATATGTGAAAAGTATATCCCAAAGAGGGTGGGGGATAGTACACAACCTTGCTTAACTCCACTCTTGATTTCAAACTCTTCTGAAGTTGAGCCATCAAACTTGATTATACCCTTCATGCCTGTGTGGAACGATTCCACAATGGACAGAAGAGTTGGTGGGCAGCCAATTTTCTTTAGTGCTTTGAACAGACCCTCACGACTGACCAAATCGAATGCCTTTGTGAGGTCGATGAAGGCAATAAACAGTGGCTGAATTTGTTCCCAACATTTTTCTTGCATCTGTCGCAATGAGAATATCATATCAATGGTAGACCGGTTCTGACGGAAGCCGCACTGTGATTCGGGGTAGACTTGATCTCCCAGGACTTGAAGTCTGTGCAGAACAACTCTGGCAAATACTTTCCCAACAATACACAGAAGTGAGATACCCCTATAGTTGTTACAGTCGCTCCGATCACCCTTGTTCTTGTAAAGCGTTATGATGTTTGAATCTTTGAAATCCTGTGGGACTTGTCCTTCTCGCCAACATAGCTCTATTAGCTGGTGGGTCTGTAGAGTGAGTGTGTCTTGCCCACTCCTGATTACCTCTATTGGAATCCCATCCTTACCTGGAGCCTTGCCAGACGCAAGTTCATTTATAGCACACTTAACTTCTGTTATGGTGGGAAGTGTGTCCAGGTGGTCAAGAGTTGGCAGGGCCTCTATGGCGTTGAGGGCATCATCCGCTAGCTTGGTCTCACTTGAGTAAAGCTCTAAATAGTGCTCGACCCATCTATCCATCTGCTGTTTCTTATCAGTGATGATTTCTCCAGTCAAGGTTTTCAGCGGTGCACTTCTTTTGATTGTTGGACCACAGGCTTTCTTTATCCCTTCATACATGCTTCTGATGTTTCCCTTATCACTTGCGATTTGAATGGACTCACATAACTTGATCCAATAGTCATTCGCACACTGCCTGGCAGCCTTTTGCACATCCTTCCTCGCTTGCTTCAGCTCACTCAGAGTGTTACGCGTTGGTCTTTCCTTGTTTCTTAAGAGAGCTATCTTCTTTTTATCAATCAAGGGCTGCAGTATCTGGCTGTTTGCCGCAAACCAGTCCTGCCTCTTATGATCCACAGTGCCGTAAACCCCTACCGCTGTTTTATAAATACTTTCCTTAAGTTTACTCCATTTATCATTTACTATACAATTTTCTGATGTATCAGTGAAAGCGTCTTAAAGTTGCTGTTGAAATTCAAAGCACTTTCCAGGATCGTGAGTGTTAAGAATATTAATCCTGGGTCTAGATTTGTGTTTAACTGTGTAGATTCTCTTTGGTCTCAGTCTAACCCTTGCAACAACCAAAGAATGATCTGTATCACAGTCAGCACTGTGGTAACTTCGAGTTAATGATGTATGGTTCAGATGTTGTCTCCGTGTGATAATGAAGTCCAGCTGATGCCAATGGCCGGATCTTGGATGTTTCCATGTGACCTTATGCAGCTCTTTTGTTTTAAAAAAGGAGTTTGTAATACATAGGTCATTTCTAGTGCAATGCTCCAGCAGCCTTTGCCCATTATCATTCATGCGACCGATGTTGTATTTTCCAAGGCACACTGGCCATGAACTCGAGTCCTTGCCCACACAAGCATTGAAATCACCGAGCATATAAATGTAGTCGGATTTCGGAACTGCCTTGATCACAGAGTCTAGCTGCTCATAGAACATATCCTTCACATCATCAGAGGAAGTGAGTGTCGGTGCATATGCAGTGATAATGGTGGCAAATCCACAAGAGGTTGCCAAGCGCAGTGATAATAATCTTTCATTACCTCCAGCTGGGATATCAATCATTCCCAGTAGTGAATTCTTCACTGCAAAGCCCACACCATGTTGCCTTTTTTCTGCCTGCCCTCTACCCTTCCAAAAAAAGGTGTAATTGTTTTCCCTGAGTGACCCTTCCTCAGTGAGGCGAGTCTCCTGCAGGCCAGCAATATCAATGTTAAGACGATTGAGTTCAGCATCAATCACAGCCGTTTTTCTCACATCGTCAATATTTGTCAAGTCGGTGGAAAATCCTGGACACATGGTTCTTACATTCCAGGTTGCAAGCCGTAGCTTGAGGTTTCTATTATTCTTTTTATTAGTACCTGGTGCACTGGTTTTACAGCCTGCGATTCAGATTTTGTCCTAGCCCCAAGCACCCATTGAAGCAGGCAGGCTGTGGCGGATCAGCACCCAACTGGCCGGGGGCTGCCCAGCTTGAGGCGGGCGGTAGCTGATCAGTGACACCTGTAGGTGTCTCCCACCGTCAGAGGCAACGCGTGGCGCCCCATGTTTACGCCAACTCACAAGGACTTATAACCCTTAACAGTTGCCTCTCGCTTTGATTCCGAGACCGGTTAAGACCAGGGATGGAGTTATTGCCTCTCCATAGCACAAAGCCTGTGCTAAAATAAGAAACGATGTGTTGCCCATGCAGCATGATCCCTCTCTCGGCCTGCCTAGTTCACTCCAGAGGAAAGTTAACACCTATACATCTGGAACAAGACAAGCTGCAGAAGCTGCCGGATCAGCAAAGCAGTGCTCTAACTGTCCGCCTGTCGGAGCTTCGATCCTAGACCAGCTGCCAACCAAGGCTTAGGGCCTGGTCTGCCCCGCCATGACAATTTTGTCTTTGGGTTGCATTTCATCGCACCAGGATAAGGCTTGTACCCTCCCAATTGCGCTCTTCCGCCCGAAGCCGTTGGCACAATGTGGGGTGTCGGGTTTGGTAAGCGCCGCCCAACATTCGGTGCTGACAGAAAGCAGGTAGTACCGTCTACTGTCATACGGTAGCTCAGTTATATCTGACTAAGACCTGACACGCATATATATATATATATATATATATATATATATATATATATATATATATATATATATATATATATATATATATATATATATATATATATGGATACACGCGCGCACACATATATACATCTCCACCTCATGCTGTGATGACGTCAGACCGTGCGCACTACTGCATGCACTGTTGTCAACGCGAGGCCGTGAGGCAGAGATCCATTTTAACCAGATAATTCACCTCCTTACAAAGTTATCCAAAAATAAACGATTCCGACCGTGTAGAATGATGACAATTTACACATAAATCTACAATATGTGTTGAATACAAATATGCATTCATTATCATTTTGTCACTCTGAATAATCCATAAGAATATTAAATGATCATCGCTTGATTATGACACGGAAAACCATTATTTTCCTGCTATTGAAATATCCTATTACAGCATCATAGCATGCGATCTTAATTATTTCAGTCTGGGATATCCCCGCCGACTTAAATAGTTGAAAATTACACAGTACGCATAAAAATGGATGTTCAATTGAATTATTCATACTAGATCAATTCGCAACGTTTATATAAAACAAAATTTACCAATCAAATTATGTCTTAAAAATACAATCTCTTTATCTCGGTAAGAAGAAAAATTTGAGAAGCCAAAATGTATAAATTTGTAAACTATGGAAGGAACTACAATACTCGGTAATCGGTTTCTGTTTTAATGTGATCTTGACATAATCGTGGAATTTAACATTATGCATACGCTTACCGTCCCCATATGGGAGACACAAAAACAAATAACCGAACGTCACTGCAAAAAAATATTCCGGTAAAACTCAGCAAACCTAAACCGTAGTACCTAGAATTGGCTCAGCATGCAAAAATCTTCACACACATGTATACTGAGCATTTCAATTAACATGCACAAGAAGTTCCAAGGAAGACTTGTCTTTTACAACATGAGTGGCTCAACATACTGAACACATTACAATTGGTCAAGCTAACTTTCATCTATGTACCGAGGCACTCATGAGTGAAAGGCAACAAGCGAGCCTATCAATTAGCGAACAGGGCTATGATCGAGGTGGGAAGTGCAGTGGATGCACCAGACATCACCAACACATACGAGATGCTGGACTAACATATGACATTTAGGTAACTTGGGAATATGCTTGCTTGTTAGAGTAAAAGTGATGGGAGTGAAACGGGGAGCTCCCAACATGAACATTTTGTCAAGAGCACAAGATATTTGATTCACCAACACAGAACTGGTATTATCAGTCGAAATACATTGGCAGAGATGTTAAGGAGGAGTTTGTAGCACCTATGGACCTGACTGGAATGTGATGATGATGATTATGACTTATTACTTATCACCTTTTCTGAGTATGGAGAATGTTTCCTGTTGCAACACTATCACTGAAATAACTCTTCAGATCATTTGTCACCAAGCTGCTTTACTATGACAAGGAAGAAAGGAGACAAAAACATATTTTAAGTTTCAAATCAAGACGTTCTCCTGACGTGTACATTATTATCTTTAATATCCTCAAGGACTGGCTGGTTCTACTGCTGATTTTGATAATAACACCTTAGCTAGCCATTTTTTCAGATTAATTCATTAACTCGTTCTATACCAATTGTACATACTATTGTTAGAGTTATAGACCATTTCACAATCGCTAAGGAAATTAAATGTGGAGCATATTACATAACTGTGTCACATACAACATTTTTCTTTGAATTATTTGTACAGGAACTTTGAGAATAAGCCTAAACAAGCAATGTTTCGGCAGGTCTCTCACTACTCGGCACAGTTGCTGTTTGATGCTGCTGGAAGGCAGATGCTTGATGGCCTTTCTGTAGCAGGATGTAATCCTAATGTTCATATTCCCTCAGAGGAATTTAGAACAGAAATAGGAAACACTAAAACAGGTAAATTTGTCCTGGTACGCAAGTAATTACTAAGTGCTGCACCTGCGATAGATAGATCTTGTACAGTTTAAAATTATATTTTTACGTTTGATTTTAAGACACAATGTGTTAAACATCCAGTTCATTACTGGTTTATTTAAATTCAGCTTGCAAATGAAATTACGCCTATGACATGTATTGTTGTTTTTAGTGTTTCCAATGTAATTGTACTCATATTGTATACCATAACATTGATTAAATTAATTATTCACCTCTGTTGTTATTTTTTTCTGAAACAATGTTTATTATTATTTTTTTTAAATCTGAGTTATTAGCCAAAAAATATTTCTTTAATCAGATGTTTGTATGTGTAAGAAATGTATATTTTATTCAGCTAGGCAATGTATCTGCATCGCTTCACAGCAAAAGTAGTAGAACAAATGAAGAAGAAGAAATGGAATGGGCAATATTTGGGAAAATTCTGAGAACCTTAAGTAATGAATTCACAAATTAGTAATCCAACCTGTGGCGATTTGGCAGCAGACCACCTTACATTGGTTTTTTATGAAATTGTATGGGTGTCGGTCGTTCCAAAAGTAATGACAAACTACTGAAGAATGCTGGGGTTGACTGCTACCTCCTGTAAAGGACATGCAACTAACTTTTAAAAAAACTTACAAAAGGAACTTAACACAACTGATTGTAAGACACAAGTCAACAGAACAAGTTTGAAACTTTAGGTACTACCAAAATTCAAAGACATAATTCACATGATGATTGTTGTTTGCTGAAGAAAACTTATGTTATATCACTCTTTACCAGTGAAGCATCCCTATTATTATTTTTCTTATAAATGTCACTGATGATTTTTGAAAGAATGTATCCATAAATGCATCAAATTAACCAGACATAACAATTATTTATTTGTTGGTGTATGTAGAGGCTGGAAATGGCCTGGAGATCAAACCAGTGGTTGCTGATTGCATGACCTGCAGTTGTTGCCAAACTCACTTTACTGATAGAGAAGAACAGGTATCTTCATTGTGTATCTTCACTTGATTATTTGGTCACTGAATTTAACTTCTTTACTAATACTCCACACTCTGTTTTATCCTGCTTTGTTGTCAATTGTGTCTTGTCAGTAATTAAAGAAAACGTCAACAGCTTCACATACCTAGGAAGCAAAATGACATCTACAGGGTACTCAACGCCAGAAATATTATCTAGAATCGCACTGGCATCTGGTGCCTTCAATAAACTGTCAAACATCTGGAAGTCAAAGACACTCAGCAAACATACGAAACCTAAAATCTTCAACTCTTGTGTGATTCCAGTGCTAACGTATGGATGTGAGAGTTGGAAATAAACGGTAGCTTTAGATAAAACATTAGACAATTTTGAGAACAAATGTCTTAGAAGAATTCTAAACCTCCACTGGACAGATTTCAGAACCAATACACAAATAAGACAAGAGGCAAGATATTGTATCCAATTTTATAAGAAAACGCAGTTGGAACTACATCGGCCATGTACTCAGAATGGACAAGACAAGACTCCCCTACCAAGCCCTCATATGATCACCAGTAGGGAAAAGAAAACAGGGAAGACCAAGAGAGACCCTGCATAGAACCATCATCACAAAAGGCTCATTCAACAGCCAAGTGAATATCCAAGATCTACAACAGGTAGCAGCAAACCGTCGGACATGGAGAGCCATGACTTCTGCCCTATGCGCCGCTTTAGGCTCAAGAGGAAAGACTAACTAACTAACTAATAATTAAAGAAAATGCTATCAAATTACAATGAGGCATAGTAGGGAAATTACTGAGCATAGATATGCACATAATAAATGGCATTTTTTGGCTTGACTGAGTGAGTCATCATAACTGTCATTTACTGCCTATAGTACCTTGCGGTGTAGGACGGGGGGAGGGGGTGTCTTGAGCCTGAGGAATTAAGGGCGCATGGCTAGTGCAGTCGCCGCGAACTGCGCAGGTTAGAGTTTTCTTTTTGCCTCAGACAGAAAAAACTCCACGCCTTACTGAGGATTCAAACCCGGGTCTCCCGAAGGAGAGCCTGGCATTCTAGCCACTCGGCCAGCCGCTCCACTGATTGGGTAATAAAGTTAAATTTTCTCTTCTGGTGGCGACGTTGCGGGTTCATTCCACACACGGCTCTGTAGGATTTAAATGTTGACTTCTCATTCAGAAAGCAATAGCATACTACTGAATTTAAAATTGCTTAGTAAATAACAATCAGCCAATAAAGGCTGGGGTTGTTGGCAGTGTCTTGCAAATGTCATGCAATTTGTTTTGTCAAGTTCTTGGGGTGTGGCTGTTGGCAGGAGATATTTTTTTAATGAAAACAATTCTTAAAAGTTTATGAATGGTAGGTTTTATTTTAATGACATCAGCTGTCATATTTTTAAAGTTAAGAGTATTAAATTGTTTTGGAATGTATTTCATTATTTTGCAAAACTTTTTTTTATTATGATTTGTGTCGAGAGATAAACAAATTTTTATCATCATTTAGTTTTTTGTTTTCTTATATACATGACAAGCAACTACTCCCAAGTATAATCGTATGCATTTGTTTTTTTGAAGAACTCAAGCACAGTTCATATAGTTGCTACTACTTCTAGTAGCACCGGACCAAGTTTTTGTGTGGATTAGCTTTCCTTATTACTAGTGTCCCTCACCATCAGACAAACCCACTCTAACTTCTAAGGTACTTGTAATTTATGTTCCCAAGTCAAGGATGAGAAGTGAACACCTTAGTCCAACTGACCGGTGTAAGGGTTGAACCCACTATCTTGGCATCAGTACACCGGAAGTTTAAGAATAAGTGCTCATATCTGTTTGGCCATACTGACTGCTTATTGACTTTGATGTCATTCTACTAACTGATCCATCATTTTTTCACTCTTTCTGCCTCTGTCTTTAATATCTTTGATCTTCCTGATAGTAATAACTTTATTAAGACCCCCTGGTCTGATAACATTACCAAAAGAAGACGATCCTGTTGTCCTGATGTGAGTAGTCATCTGGTTTAAAGAACATCTTTCATGCAGTTCTTGTATACTGAACTTGTCTGTGGGATTCTGAGCATTCTAAAAATAAACCACATATCTGTGCCATATTCTTACATTCTTGGTTAATATGCTATCTTGCGTTTTCATTTTTTAAACATATGTTTGAAAATGTAAAGTATTTGTTTGAAAAATTGTAAATGATACTGTCACTAACCTATCATTGAGTAGTGTTTGTAATTCTGACATCTCTGCATATTTTTCCATTTAGCTTGGACATTATAAATGTGACTGGCACAGATACAATCTGCATCGAAGATTGAAAGGATTGCCTTGTATCTCCGAAGATGCATTTGAAGAAGCTGCAGGTAGGTAGAACTAATGAATGTCTTTGTTAAGTAAATAATGTCCAAAATACTGTGTTGTTTATGAAAGACAACAATAATTCCATGACAGATACCATTTTAAGGCTGTGAAGTGCTATTTGCTTGTACACGATTATGGGACAATGGTAAAGTGACAAGTTTCCTTTCTTGTTACCTTTCCTTCCTCTATGGTTTCCAGAAAATTCTGAAAATAATCTTGTGCCCATTTGACAAGGTTCTAAACCATTCTAGTCCAAAAAAACATGTCCCTGCAAGGGACTGAACCATGACCACTGGTAGGAAAGTATTGTCATTTAGATGCAAATAAATAAGCAGGGAAAAGGAAACAATATGGTTGGGATACAGTTTGATAGAAGAAGTGACCATGTCCTGTGAAGCTTGAAAGGGTATGAAATGCTAAGGTCTTCACATCTGCTAGAACACAGCTTTTTGAGATGGATGACCAGCTACATTTCTCACTATCTCTTCTTCAGTTGTTTTGCAGCTAATTCTGTATGTAATCACATAGTTAATATAGACCCTGTTCTGCTATATGGTAGTGAATCATGGATTGTGAACAAGCAGATTAGAAAGTACGAGGAAGCAATGGAGACATGGTTTCTGAGACAAATGTTGTGAATACCTTGGACTGCCAGAGTAACTAACAACAATCAATCAATCAATCATGTGCCATGCCGGAAAGTGTGGGTGGTCATGACTCGCCATTTCACTCGATCACCAGAGTCGTGGATCAGCTCAGTGTTCCTGTCTCGACCATGTCATGTGGTCAAGCCATCCAGGTATTTACTTCTCGGTCTTCCCCTTGGTCTGTTCCCTTCGATCTTGCCAGTTGTCACTAAGTTCTCCAATCCATTTCTTCTCATAATATGTCCAAAAAATGTTGACTGTCTACGTCTAACAACAAGTGCCTGGAAAAAGCTAATGAAAGTAGAACATTATATAAATATAGGAGACAAACTGTTTTTTTGTTTGTTTTTTTTTGAGTCATGTAATGAACTGAGAAGCATTGAAAACACCTTGATGACTGGAAAGTTCGGCAGTAGAAGGGGCAGGCAGAGAGAAATGATTATGTATGGACTGTGATGGTGGCGTGGAGGAATCATCAACAGAATTGAACCAGAAGACCAGGGGTCGAGATCTGTGGAAATTCATGAACATTTATGCCTTTTTGCAAGATGAATCTCATTGTGGCTCAAAATTGGTTTCATTCAATCATTGAGTTATTAACTGTTCAGTTATTTTTTTTTCGCAAGGATTTGCTTCACAGTTGAAAATGAATATGCAGTATGTTGTTCACATCGGTAGCAGACAGTTATAATGCTGAGGGTTATGTCTCCTTTAGCAGATATTACCACAGTGCACTGCCTCCTCAAGCAGAGATGCCTCCGGTGGCTGGGCCACGTATCGAGAATAGAGGATGAACGTATGCCCAAAGATTTCCTTTACAGAGAACTAGCCACAGGCAGGAAGCCAACCAGAAGACCCCAAATGCTATATCAGGATGTGTGTAAACAAGATATGAAAACCCTCTGCATAGATCCAGACACGTGGGAAAGAGTTGCAACAGACATATGTTTCTGGAGAAGAGATGTACAAAATGGACTGGTGCTCTTTGAACACAATCTGATCCAACAAACTGAGGACAGGAGACACAGGCATAAAATGCAGTCACTTACTGCGGGACCTGCCTCATCTTACAGATTCGAAAACTGACAGAGAGTGTAACTCTCGGATTGGACTACACAGTCACCAGCGGTGCTGTTAGGCGCCTTCCCAGTGGCACAACTCGATAGTCCTACAGTCCTGCTGCTGCTACTACTACTACGCCTCCCAGCAACATGTAAGAAAAATATATATGTTGAGATTTAAAATCATTTATTGGTATCTTCATTTTTCTTGTCAAGGTGATGTTTCAAGTATATCAGGGTCTGATGATGAGGATGAAAGAGACGATACACTGAAAGGATTAGACAAACTTGAAAATGAGACTTCTTTTGTACCTGATGTAGAAAGTGAAGGAAGCTACATTTCACCAGAACGGAAATTCTACAAAGTGTTCTTTAAAACAAAGGAAGGGGAACTCATATCACTGTTTCGCTGTTTGTTACATCATAAAAAGGTATGCATATACATATGTATATTATATATAGATAAGCTTTCTTGTTCATGTAGAGTGCATATAATCTTCTTATCTTGTTAACCATAACCATAATCATTCCATTTGGGGCTTATTGCAAAGTGTAATCTGTAATAGATAAAACTACTATGGAGAAAATTGGAGGTGGTGGAAAATTTTGAATATCTTGGGTCATTGATTACGAATAATGGTGACACAATGAAAGAAATTAAACGGTGACTATCCATTGCTCTTCAAAGACTAAAACAGATGAATAAATTATGGTGTGGGACAGACAGAACTACAAAAATTAGATTTTTAAGAGCATGCATCTTTCCCATTGCAACATACGCCTGTGAGACATGGACACTTACTAAACAAGCTGAACAGCGCATACATGCCTTATATAAATGTTATAGACGAGTTCTAAGAATATCTTGGGTAAAGAAAAGAACAAATGCATCCATACTTCAAGAGTTGAATATTGAGGAGGGATGGCTATTAAAGACGATAAAACAAAGAAAATTTAAGTATTTTGGTCACTTGAAACGTCACGACAGTTTGGAGAGAACAATAATGGAAGGGTATATGCCTGGGAAGAGAGGAAGAGGAAGGCCAAAGAGAAGATGGATGCAGGATGTGGCGGATGATCTCCAGATGGGTGTATCAGACGCGGGACATCTTGCTTGTGATCGAGAAGTTTTCCGGAAGGTTGTTATGGGAGCGAGGTTCTGCAAAGGACATGCTACTGAATGAATGAATGAATCTGTAATAGCAGTTGGTGTCTTCTATAAGACTCCACAATGTTCTCACTCGCTGTCTCAGGAGTGTCTTCCTCCTCCTTCGTCTTCTCCCTTTCATCTTTGTAAACTTGTTTATGATTGGTTCGATTTAGCAGCTAAAGTTTTCTACTGGATGAGGTAGCCAGCCTCAGGCTCACCCTCCTTAGTCTCCTCTTACGACATGTATAGTAGGCTACAGTGTTGCTGTTCTTTGCTTTCCTTATGGGCCCTGGTAACACAGTTAAGTTATTTATATATCATTTACAGGACGTAGCAGTCAACCCCAGCAGTTTTTGGCTGTTTGTGATTCCTGGGCAAGCTTATGTTCAGTAGTTTGCCATTGCTTTCTGAACAACTGGCACTCATACCATTGTATGGAAACCAACGTGAGACAGTATGCTTCCAAATCGCCCGCAGTTGTGTTTCGAACACAGTTAATCACCAAACAGGTAACACAGAGGTGACTTAAATCAAATCCACTCCCCAAATTTTTTCATGTCTATTAAAAGTGAAAATAACTTGAACAACAGAGTTCATATAATCTATGCATATTAATGAACAAGTTGTAAATAATACATTTACTGCCATGAACAAAGGCTGGATAGTCAATAAAAGGGAAGTGGTAATTACCATGTTTGAGATAAAATTTGTTTATGCCAACAGAATCCTCTATATGAACCAGATAGTATTCTTGCCGCTGTGAACAAGTTGCCAGAAAAGAATAAATGGATCATTTTAATGGTATCAGCAGGACACTTTGTTGGGTCGGTCTTTCATGGGTAAATATGAACCTTGCTGTTGGTTAAAAGTTTTTGTATTCTACAGTGGATTCTGTCAGGGGCGTTCATTTGAAATCCGTTCCAGTGGCTTTATTACAAAAGCATGAAGGAAACATTAACAGGTGTGGTAGAATTAAACAAAGCATTAATTTTGAATGAATTATGAACCATGGGTTGGTCACAAGAAGTCACCATAGGCATTCAGGCAAGCATCCCATTGCTTAGGTAGGTGGCGAATGCCGTCCGCAAAAAAAGGATTGTGGTTGCTCATTGAACCAAGTGTTTACCGCGTTCATTGCGTCTGCATCTGTGTGAAATCGTTGCCCCTTCAGAGCTTTTTTAGAGGTCCGAACAAATGAAAATCACATGGTGACAAATCAGGACTATAGGCTGGATGTTGAATTTCCCACTTCTTCCTTGCTAATGCTTGCTGTACAATCTTTACTACATGCGGACGAGCATTATCCTGCAACAAAATCACACTACGAGAAAGCATGCCTGGTCATTTATTCTTGATGGCTTTTTGCAGCTTGCCCAGTGTTTGCAAGTAGTGGGTAGAGTTGATATTGACACCAGGTTCTTTAAAGTCGGCCAACAATAGCCCATCAAAAATGCACTCAGCATAACCTTACCAGCAGGAACCTTTAACTTGAATTTTTTGGCTTTTGGTGATCCAGCATGCTTCCATGCATGCTCTCTCTTTTGCTGCTCGGCTCAAAGTGGTGACACCATGATTCATCGCCTGCCACTTTGCGGAAGAGAAATGCATCACCCTCCACTCTGTAACGCAGGAAATGGTTTAAACACCATCCCATGCATTCCTCTTTTTGGTGGTCGGTCAACATCCGTGGTACCCACTGTGAACACACCTTCCGATATTGCAGTTTCTTACGAACGACCTTTTGAATTGTCCCAATTGACACATCAAATTCTTTCACTAGCGAATGTATGCTTTGACAACTCTTCATCTGTACTGCTGCATAAATTTTGGCGATGGTTTTTTTTTCTGTTGCAACAATATGCGCTTGACCTGGTCGTCGAAGATCTGTCGTGAACTGACGTCCTTTCCGAAACATTCGTGCCCAGTCTGTCTCTGTTGTCTTCGACACACATTTGTTACCGTACGTTGCCTGCATTCTTCGATGAATGTCCACTGGTCAACATCCTTCAAATTAAAGAAACTGAATCTCTGCTCTTTGAGCTTCTTTGGGCGGATTTTGGATCAACCCGGCCATTTTCTCAACTGTCAGAAACAGAACCTTTGCATCATGGGACAATAAGCACTTGCTCTTTTATTCATTGGTCGGTACTTATCACATGACTATGACATGATCATGTTCAACATACGCAATTATGCGCTGTGCAGCACGAACGGATTTCAAATGAACGCCCCTTATATCTTTATATCTATCTGTGCGACGTATGAGTGCTCGTATATACTGTATGTAGTTTTTCCCCTATAATGTGTTACAATTTCTACAGTGTCATTTTAGTGAGTGCTGAGATATTTTTACACTGGACCATGAGTTTATTTTATTGATGTGACATGCATGGCAAACAAACAAACACATGTGACTAGTTGATTAACAGATGCTGTTTTGATAGTTTGTACTTCTGCATCAGTTTGCTTACCAAATAACATAGGAATTAAGCGCTGCAGACTAGATTAAAGTCAAGAGTAGTTTCTTCGTGTCCATTATCTAGAGCCTAGATAGAACCAACGACCATTCCATTATCTAGAGCCTTGTCGGAACCAACAACCATTCCATTATCCAGAGCCTAGACCTAACCAACAACTATTCCATTATCCAGAGCCTAGACATAACCAACAACTATTCCATTATCCAGAGCCAGACATAACCAACAACCATTCCATTATCCAGAGCCTAGACCTAACCAACAACTATTCCATTATCCAGAGCCTAGACATAACCAACAACTATTCCATTATCCAGAGCCAGACATAACCAACAACCATTCCATTATCCAGAGCCTAGACATAACCAACAACCATTCCATTATCCAGAGCCAGACATAACCAACAACCATTCCATTATCCAGAGCCTAGACATAACCAACAACCATTCCATTATCCAGAGCCTAGACAGAACCAACAACCATTCCGTTACCTGAAATGAGTGCTGTCATCCACCCGGAAAAGGCGGCTGTTTTGTGGTGCTCTCTGGACAACAGGATTGTGAGAGCTGATGTTCCAAGCCTCATGATAGATGGTAGAAATGGCAGCAGAGAGAACAAACTGAAGTATCTGGGAATCACATTTGACAGGAGCCTGTCCTTCAAGGACCATGTGGAGACGGTTGTGACAAGGTCTCAAAAGGGACTCAATACACTTAAAACTATGGCTGGAATGGACATAGAGCAGAGAATGCTTTTCACACTATACCAGCACTTAATCCTCTCAGCGATTGATTATGGACTAGGACTGCTCACTGTCTCAAAGAGTCAGCTGGTGAGATTGGAGCGCATACAGAACGAGACTATGCGGGTCATTCTGGGATGCACCAGAGACACCCCAGTGGTATGTATGCAGTACATCCTTGGTTTGCCGACTGTTGCTGATAGGCTCAAGGTGATGCAGGCGAAGGCATACCTCAGAGTAGCTGCTGACACAGATCACCCGTTGCATGAGACGCTGGATGCAGTTAAGGGCCAGCGACTGATATGAGGGAAATCATGGATGGCTCAGGCGGAGGATACGATCAGACAGGTGTGCCCCTTGGAGAACATTAGGCAAGGAGAGGAGTGGGTCAGAGTGCCAGCAGAGCAGTCAGATTTGTGCAGAGTTATAATCACATTGAGCCGGCAGTGCAGGGAGTGGCCAGCAGGGGCCACGGAAGTGGAAATCCAGCAACTAATTCAGGATAATACTCGACCGGGTGATGTGATTATCTTCACAGATGGTTCGGTGTTGAGAGGTAGTAGAAGTGCCTGGGGTTTCTTGGCAAAGGCTAATGGTTGACGTTTGGTGCAGGAGAGCCTGGCATATGATACCACAACATCTAGCCTAAGAATGGAGGTGGAGGCGGTCAGTGCAGCTTTCCGCTGGATGGAGAATACGATACACACACACATCGTGATTGTAACTGACTCAGAAAGCATGCTGAGTAGGGTGAGGACAGGCAAGCTTTGTGCTGAGTGGCTTGCTTCGCTTCGGAGGTCACGGGTGGCAAGCATCGTCTGGATATTTTCTCCACGGCATGCTGGTGTGCTGGGGAATGAACAGGCAGACAGATTGGCTGGCTCTGCAAAACTTGGTGGAGTATTGATGCATGATAAGGCAGACGTGGTTGCGGCCTTGTGGGAGCACGTGTACACCTCGGAGGAGCAAATGCATCACCATTGTCTGGCAAGAATGCAACAGCCTGGAGTGATGAGGGGATCTGGCCGATGCTCGACGCTTAGAGGAAAGGCGAGACACACATATAATCAGATTGCTACTGGTGCTATTGGGGTTGGAACTCTTCGCTGGGTTCTGAGGATGGGGACGGATGGGAATGCCCTGAATGCTGTGATGTCGGTTTCTAAATCAATCAATCAATCAATCAATTCCTAAATATCTTGTTAAATTATTTATTATCTTTAACTTACCTGCCACACCTGCATTTTTTAGTAACCACTACTTTATGAGATCCAGAAACTAAATAATTTACTACTGTGTGAAATGTTTGATCCGATACATTTTACACTGAATGTATTGTATATCTCATCTCATCTTGTTACCCTTGTACCTTGTAGTGACGAGGTGAAGAATAAACAGCGGGAGAGTGCCAGTTTATGGGCTTCATACATCGTGATTTTCATGGATTCTGTTATTCCCTCTGTCCATCGTTTACATGGCCTCTTCTTCTGGTTCTGTACATCACAGCTTGTTGTGGCATACTGCTAATTGGTAGCCAAGTTATATAGCCAAACCATTAAACTTGCTGTTTTCTGATGAAATCTAGTGCTGATATAATCCCCACTCTAGTCCTGATTTATTCATTTCTGATTTTCTATCATCTTGATACGTTGAGAATTCTTCTCAGGAATCTCATTTTCATTGTTGTAATTTTTCTTTTCTCTTTTTCTGTCATTGTACAGGTTTGGCATTGGTAGCATAGAGTTGGTATGAAGTTGGTGTTGTAGAGTGCTTTTTTTAGTATCTATTGATACATGTTTATTCTTTAGTATTGGTGCCTTTTGTCCAGTGAGTTGGTTTGCCTTATTGCATCCATTTTCGATCTCGTCTTCTGATTTGCTATTTGATGATATTATACTTCCTACATACTTCAGGCTCTTTACTTGTTTCAGGGGGTTTTCATTTACATAAAACTTTGTTGTTTTTTCTTCTTTGGTTATAGGCAGTACCTCTGTTTTACTAATGCTAATTTTCATGTTCTGCTTCTTACTCACTTTGTGTAGGCTATATATGTGGAATTCTGCTTCTGATTTTGCTATTAGTGCTTGAGATCCCGCAAATATGAGTTCTTAAATGGCGTAATTCGTGATTGATTCATCTTCTGTGTTTTCTTCGTCATGCGGTGTTGTTACAGTCTCTGTTTGGCTGGTTTCTTTACATATGCTATCTATATAGGTTATTAACAAGAGAGGGGACAGGACACAACCTTGTTGTACTCCGTATCTTATGGTGAAGGATTCTGAGTGTCCTCCGTTTTATCTTACCATACATTCACTGTTGTTGTATAAACTTCTACATAATTTTGTTAGATTTGCACTTACTCAATATCATTTAAGATTTTCCCACAGCTTATTTCTATCTACTCTGTCAAATGCCTTTTATTGGTCAACAAAGGCTCAGTAGAGTATTTCATTAATTTCGATTGATTTTAGTTGTCTGAGAGTCTCCGTGACAAAGTGGTCAAGCCATCTGACTCAGGCTCCGAAGGTTAGGGGTTCGATTCTAGTCCGCGTCCTTCGGTTCATGAGTGCATTTTTTCAGAGACTCCTTAGGGTTGTCGCTGGAGCTACGGAGTTTGTGCTTTGTGCGATGCTTTCTGCAGTTCACTGCGGAAAGAGACTGAGCCATATGGGATAAAACCCAGTGCAGTGAAGTCGACCCTGTCGACTTTTAAGCGACTTTGTCTAAGAACAAAGATGGTATCTGTGCATCTTTTGTTTTTCCTAAATCCAAGTTGTGTTTCACTTAGCTGGGGTTCTATTGTAGGTCATAGTCTTTTCTCTAGAAAGTTTGCAGAATATTTTTCCAGTATGGCTCAAAAGGGAAATGCCTCTGTATTGTGTGCAGTCTCTCTTACTGCCTTTGTTTTTCCAAATTGGGATAATTGTGGTGATTCCCCAGTCTCGTGGTCTGATGTTCTACCTAAACATGGTTAAACAGTCTATGTAGCCATGCTGTTTCTACATCTCTTGCTGCTTTATTTAGTTCATTTGGTATTCCATCTTGTCCTGGTGATTTATTCAATGGGCCTAATCTTATAGCTTCTCTAATTTCTTATTTCAGTATGTCTGGTTCTTCTTCTTCTTCTTCTTCTTCTTCTTCTTCTTCTTCTTCTTCTTCTTCTTCTTCGTCTTCTTCTTCTTCTTCTTCTTCTTCTTCTTCTTCTTCTTCTTCTTCTTCTTCTTCTTCTTCTTCTTCTGCGTTCATCCAGAGTTGTTTTTTTCGGACGTCATTGTGTTGTGCCTGTTTACAGCAGAGCTGTGTTCTTGCGCCGTTAGGCAACACATCCGACTTCTGCGGGCATTTGTTGACCGAGTTAACCTTCCCGGGTGTCTGGTTCTAGTTCTTCGATGGCATCTGTATCAGTTTCTTGGATTCCTGTGGTATCTGATAGAACTTTGAGAAGTTGTTTGAAGTACTGCCTCCATCTTTTTAGGTGTTGTTTGTGTTCACTTATTGGTTCTCCTTTTTCACAGTTGGGTTTTATGTTGTGTATATTTCTATTAAAGACTATTATAAAGTTCATTGTGTTGTCTTAGTTTCTTTTGCATTTTTCTCTTATATTTTGATGAACTGTTTGGTAATACCTTAAGTGTTTTTGATTGTATCTTGACTATCACCATCATGTTTATTTCTTCCCTTGTTATCATCTCTTTATCTGATTTCACCCATTTCTCTAGTAATATGATTAAAATATACACTTGTGATTACTTCTGTTTTACATATTTACTGTTTTCATCTGTGCTGTTATCCATTACACTTGTGCTGCACAGATCTTGACTTTATATCCATCCTTAAATGCAACAGGAATACAGTGATTGATCACAAAACTTTTCATCGTTACACTGTACGAGCCAAGCGGGGAACTGCACAGTCTACTAAAGATGGCCAAGGGGGTGCACCAAAAAGCGCTGGTGCAACATTAAGAAGATACAATGAAGCAGCATTGGTACAGGTCAGTTTATTTTTAAATCTCAACATAGTAGGATAGCTGTTTCATGATTTTAGTCTTGTATCTTTTTAACAAATCTACCTTTGTGTCATCTTTTTCTGTTACTTTGGTAAATGTTTTAAATTAGCATGTGTTACTAATACTAACGAATTTTTTTCATTTGAAAAAAATTCAAAACAATGAATTCCCTTAGAGAATTTAAACACAGAAGCCACAAACAATAATATGCACAATTTATTGCCTGGCATATTTTGCTGCATCTCGTCAGGTGTATGCTACAGAGTTATACATCATATGAAGTGAATAAATGATTAATACTTTAGCCGAAACATTTAAAAGACATAGTCACAGGTTTTGTTCAAATATGGAGCATCTGCTATCCCCACAGTAATTTAAAATTTAACACAAACTCTTTCTAACAAAAAAAAAACACTTGTTTACATTAGATTTTATTTGTACTTTCTGCACTAGGTCCTAGGATGGAAACAAAACAACACAGAAATATAAATTAGAAAAGGTTTTATATTACTAGAAAAATAATAGTCCACAACAAACGGTGAAGGTAGTTCTATAGCAGATACAGCTATTGGGGTTTGGCGTGTTAGACCTTCACATATTCTAGGCTACAACATAATGAGATGGTACAGTTCCCTTCCTCATCACTCTTCCTTTCCAGACAATTCCCATACATTTCTGAAAATTGTCTGGTACTTATTTTTATGAGTCGAGACCCAAGCCATGCTGGTTGGAAAAAATATCCCTGCCTCTGTTGAAGATTGAACCCGGACCACTGTCTTGGCAAGCAAGGACACTAATCACTATGCCGCCATGGCTCCACAATATACGGAATAAAAAACTTAGTTTATATACTTATAATTAGGAAGTGTTTGGAAGCAGTGGAGATATGGTTTCTGAGACAATTGTTGTGAATACCTTAGACTGCCAGAGTAACTAGCAACAATTGCCTGGAGAAGACTAATGAAAGTAGAACATTATATATAACTATAAGAAAGAGACAAATAGCATTCTTTGGTTATGTAATGAGAACAGAGGCTTTGGAAAATAAGACAACTGGAAAGATCAGTGGCAAGAGGCAGCAGAGGGCAAAGTGAAATGTTGCTGGATGGACTGAGGCCAGCATGGGGGAATATCATCAGCAGAATAGATCCAGAACACCAAGGACCAAGATCTGTGGAGAAACATGAATGCTTATGCAGTTTGACAGGGCACATGATGATGATGGTTTATATGCTTCTATTTGTTGCTGTTCAAGAGCTCCATCATATTGAGTTGTTCACTCTTGTACAGACTGATGGGATCAGAGCTGGTGATGACTTCATTCCATTTCCCTCGTTGGGTTAGAGCCTGTTGACACTGAAATATCCAAATCCCATTGAGGAAACATGATCAACTCAGGCTTAATCCCAGCCTGTCTGTACGTGCTGAATCAGGACCTGGCCATTTGGTCATGGGTCTGGCTGCAGATTTAATCAGAACATTTCCTGGAACCCATTTGGCTTGGTCAGCCTGGGAGCCCAGGTCCATTAAAAAAAATCTGCAAGTAAAGATGGCTGCTGTGATATTGACCACCTCATCCATTTAGTACCAACTGGTCTATAGAAATATGCAGCTAGCTGGCACTATGTACCCAGTATGCCTCAAGTGTGGACAAGAGTCCTATACTTTTCTTAGTTATAACAATAAACTGATGCCCGAGGGGTCAGAATGATCACCTCAGACATCATGGGATGTGTGTTAAATCCTAGTCTACACTGCTGCATTGACACACACACCAGCAGTGGTACGGATGCTGCATTGACACACACACCAGCAGTGGTACGGATGCTGCATTGACACACACACCAGCAGTGGTACGGATGCTGCATTGACACACACACCAGCAGTGGTACGGATGCTGCATTGACACACACCAGCAGTGGTACGGATGCTGCATTGACACACACCAGCAGTGGTACGGATGCTGCATTGACACACACCAGCAGTGGTACGGATGCTGCATTGACACACACACCAGCAGTGGTACGGATGCTGCATTGACACACACACCAGCAGTGGTACGGATGCTGCATTGACACACACCAGCAGTGGTACGGATGCTGCATTGACACACACACCAGCAGTGGTACGGATGCTGCATTGACACACACCAGCAGTGGTACGGATGCTGCATTGACACACACCAGCAGTGGTACGGATGCTGCATTGACACACACACCAGCAGTGGTACGGATGCTGCACTGACACACACACCAGCAGTGGTACGGATGCTGCACTGACACACACACCAGCAGTGGTACGGATGCTGCACTGACACACACACCAGCAGTGGTACGGATGCTGCACTGACACACACACCAGCAGTGGTACGGATGCTGCACTGACACACACACCAGCAGTGGTACGGATGCTGCACTGACACACACACCAGCAGTGGTACGGATGCTGCATTGACACACACCAGCAGTGGTACGGATGCTGCATTGACACACACCAGCAGTGGTACGGATGCTGCATTGACACACACACCAGCAGTGGTACGGATGCTGCATTGACACACACCAGCAGTGGTACGGATGCTGCATTGACACACACCAGCAGTGGTATGGATGCTGCACTGCAAACAAAACTGATTCAGTGCTGAAGGATAATATATCGCCAAATGTGACCTCCCATTTGGACAGAAGGACGATATATCGCTATACTAGGGTTATCATGTTATTTGTTTTGCTTTGTGAAATCTTCCACATTCGTAATGCTCAATGAATGGAAATTTACATTATAATACTTGTTCATTTGATTATCTACTAGGTCTGGTCCAGACCTGCTTTTTGCTTGTCACTGTATCAGTTGCTACATTTGATGTTGATGTTTTCATGCTGTATTGTTGCACAGGATGTCCAGGATCTGCTGTCCAGGTGGCAAGAGCATGTGAAAGTGTGTGATTACATATTTTGATGTTTTCATGCTGTATTGTTGCACAGGATGTCCAGGATCTGCTGTCCAGGTGGGAAGAGCATGTCAAAGTGTGTGATTACATATTTATTCGTGTACCTGTGGCCAACAGAGGCATGTTTTTTGGAGGCAAAAGCCCAGCATTGACAAAAGATGATCCAAGGATCAGAGTCATTCCATTTGCCACCAGAAGACCTACATTCAGTGAAGCAAAGAGAGTTCATCAGATGTTGGCTTCAGTTGAGTGTTATGGTATGTTTGTGCTATTAAAAGTTTGTTTTAGATTTGACTTATGTACTAATTTCCTTCTTGTTTACTTTCTTTTCATCATGTTTCCAAGCCTGTACGTTTTTGTGCACTGCACGACCTTCTGTTCTTTTAAATCTAAATGCACACAAAATATAACTAAGAAGGTTGACAAAAGGGGACAATAAATACAGGTTAACATTTCAACTAGAGTTTCTATTAATGAAAAAAAAAATAACAAGAATACTTAGCTGGAAAAACGTATGTCTGACAATCCCAGAAAAGTGATCTGATGATTACACAAGCAATGAAGAACTATCAAAAGGGACACTTCAGTTAAGCCACTACCTAGACTGAATTTCAACATGGGGAAAATCTGCCCACAAACAATAATTACAGCATGTCTGATTCTGGCATACACATTTGGATCCTCACTGATGTTATAGAGTTGGTGCATTGCAGTCAGATTTTTCTAGTGTGGTGTATGAGGAGACTGGAGTGCTTATGGAGGTATCTTGAGTGCAATAAAGTGATTCTTAACTAAACCAGATCTCAATATATTTTCCTATTTATCCTCTTTGTGGATACCCCTTGTTCTTGTACTTTGCATTTGCTCAACATATGCCTTCCTTTATCATTTTGTCTGCCTACAGTCATTGAGCATGGCCAGACCATCTGAATCTGCTGGATTTCATATTGACAACTGATGAGCATTTATACATCTTGCATGGATTTTAATGTACTTATTTAGAAAATGTTACTAAATATGCAAAACATCAAGAGCCCCTATTGTCAATAATGACATGTTGAAAATGTTGTCACTGTTAGGAAATTGTGTCAATTTGGTTTTCAAAGTATTTTAACAGGAGCCTGCTGTAGATAAGCAACGTGTTAGAACCATCATATTTTATAGGCCTGTGTGTACAGAGGAACATGTGGCCAGTCTTTTCTTCCCATAGCGAACATCTGGAGCTGACCTGGAATTCTCGTCCAACCACAGTCATGCCATTGTCAGTGTAATGTCATAACCATAACCCACGTTGCGAGGCTGGGTTGAGTTGCCTGCACTAGGAAATGATCTCACCTCTGCTATGAATTGAACCCATATCACTGTTGGCATGATCATGGTTCTTACTAAATTATACATGTATATGGAGATGTGTGACTTAGACGTAATTATATCTTTGAGGGAATAAAGGAGTGGGTAACTTAACACTAAACATTAACAGTTTATGAAAACTCAAGCATAGAGAAAATTCCTCATGTCCTATACAAGTTAAGTTTATTATTCTATTATTTCCATCTTTTCTTTCTCATTATTCTTAGATTATTTTTAATTGTCATCTACTCTCTTACTTGATTAATAAGAGTCATTGGTTGGCTGTTTTCCCCTATATGCTTAATTATATCACCTTCCTGTACCTTACAATCTCTCTCTCTCTCTCTCTTTAGCTACACTGCTATATCATATGTTAAATCATATACTTATTTATATCGGGGTAGGTGTATACCCTATCAAAGGAGAAGTAAGGTGCCTCCTTCCCTCCGCTAGCCTACGGGACACCCTTGGGCAAGGTGGAGTACCCGTTTAGCCCCCCCAACAGGGTAACGTGAAGCCATGGGAGCAGGTGGTGGATTAGACTTGGGAGCAGCCGACAGATAGTTGTTGGTTATGGTTTCAAGTCAGTGACGGTGGGCAGAGGATCTCTCAGTAGAGACAATGGCTACGGTCATCCGATCAGTATGGTCACTGCCAGGTAGGAAGAATGGTAGACTTCCCTCCTTATTGATTCCTGGGCAGAGGAGGCTCGTTAGCCTTGGTTGGTATCTCTTCTAAGAGAGGGAACTCTAAATCTCAAACCTCCGCTGCCTTGCGGGTATACCCATATGGGAAAGGCTTCGGGAGTAAACCCTGAGGACAAATCCGGAGATGGAGTCCCTAAGGCAGTTCCATGTTGTAAACAACATAGTTCTGGCAACTCCTGCGACGGCACCGATGCCAAGTTGCATTGGCTACTGCCTTTCCCTTGGTCAACATCGGCGACGTGGAGAGGGGGAACCTGCTACTGGGCAACAGCTGGTTCTCCGATTTCCATTGCCCAGGCTTGTGCCCTGAAGAGGTCACTTCAGCACCGCGTAAAGCGGTGACACAACACGGGAAGTAGCATTTGCCGGTTATAAGTCTTAATGCTCGATTGGCGTAGAGCAAGGCGCCAGGGGCTACTTCCGACGGTGGGAGAGATCATCGTATCTCACTAGACAGCTACCGCCCGCCTAAGCTGGGCAGCCCCCAGTCAATAAGGTGTTGTCTCGCCACGGTTCATCTGCTCCTGAGGGTGTGTGGAGCTTAGGGGGAAATCCTGACACATGGACCGCAATCTATACACCTAACAGCAAGAAAAAAACAAAACAACCGGCCCTAAGGCTGGGAACATGGAACGTAAGAACCATGACCCCTGGCATCTCAGACGATCTAAATGAGATTGTGGATGCCCGCAAAACTGCAGTGATAAACAACGAACTGCTAAGACTGGGGATAGACATTGTCGCCCTGCAAGAGACCAGACTCCAAGAATCTGGAAGCATCAAGGAGAGGGACTTCACTTTCTACTGGCATGGCAAGCCGTGCGGAGAGACCAGGGAGCATGGAGTTGGCTTCGCTATCAGAAACAAGCTGCTCAATTCCATCATACCACCAAGTGATGGCACTGAAAGAATATTGAAGCTCCAACTCCAGACAGAGGCAGGCCCAGTTAGTATTATAAGCGTTTACGCCCCAACACTAACTGCAGCATCAGAATCTAAAGACAAGTTCTATGACGACCTTAGCAAAGAAGTCAGTGAAACACCAGAGAAACAACATCTTTTTATCCTGGGGGATTTCAATGCCAGGGTTGGCTCTGACCACGAATCTTGGCCTTCATGTCTAGGACAGTTTGGCGTTGGGAAGATCAATGACAATGGACAACGTCTCTTGGAATTCTGCAGCCACCATAATCTGTGCGTGACCAACACCTTCTTTGACACGAAACCTCAACACAAGGTGTCATGGAGGCACCCCAGATCAAAGAACTGGCACCAACTCGACCTGGTGCTCACTAAACGCAGCAACCTCTGCAATGTACGGATGACTCGCAGCTATCATGGTGCTGACTGCGACACCGACCATTCACTCGTCTCCAGCAAGGTGAAGATAAAGCCCAAGAGAATCTACAGAAGCCGAACAGAAGGAAGACCACGCATTGACACCAGTGGCACCCAAAATAAAGAGAAGGTCAACAAATTCATGCAGGCTCTAGCGGATACTCTGCCCGGCCCCACAGACGGAGATTCCACCGAGAGATGGAGTCATTTTCGCGACACCATCTACAATACAGCACTATCAACATTTGGCAAGAAGCAAACTAAGTCAACCGACTGGTTTGAAGCACACTCTGAAGAGATGCTCCCAGTCCTGGAGATAAAGAGACATGCATTCTCGATGTATAAAACATCACCTTCAGAGAAAACACTGCAGGCATTGCGAACGGCCAGAAATAGAGTACAACAGATGGCAAGAAGATGTGCGAACAGGTACTGGCTACAGCTCTCTGCTCAAATTCAAACTTGTGCAGACACTGGAAATATAAGAGGAATGTATGAGGGCATCAAGCAAGCTGTCGGTCCATCAAAAAATAAGATGGCCCCTTTACGATCAACTGAGGGGGTAATCATAAAAGATCGAGCGAAACAAATGGATCGCTGGGTAGAACACTACTCAGAGCTATACTCAGTGGATAACACTGTCAGCGAAGAAGCTCTGGAAGCCATCGATCAACAGTCCGCCATGCATGCCTTGGATAACGAACCTTGCCTCACAGAAATCAGCGAAGCACTAGACTCTCTCAAATCCGGCAAGGCACCTGGAAAAGATAGTATTCCACCTGAAATTTTAAAATTTAGCAAAGAAACAATCATCCCAGAACTGTATGCAATATTACAGCTCTGCTGGAGAGAAAAATCAATACCACAAGATATGAAAGACGCAAACATCGTTACCCTTTATAAAAACAAAGGCGACAGAAGCGACTGCAACAACTATCGCGGCATTTCCCTTCTCAGCATTACAGGCAAGATTTTTGCCAGAGTAATCCTTAAAAGATTACACATTCTTGCTGAAAGAATCTACCCCGAATCGCAGTGCGGATTTAGACCCAACAGGTCCACCATCGATATGATTTTCTCACTCCGGCAGCTCCAAGAGAAGTGCAGAGAACAGAGGAAGCCATTATATATAGCCTTCATCGACCTCACAAAGGCATTTGACCTCGTGAGCAGAAGCGGCCTTTTTAAGGTCCTTGAAAAGGTTGGATGTCCACCCACCCTTCTTAGTCTCGTGAAATCATTCCACGAAAACATGCAGGGGACCATTTTATTTGACGGCTCAACATCCCAGTCATTCAGCATCAGCAGCGGAGTAAAGCAGGGATGCGTGCTTGCTCCTACACTCTTTGGTATCTTCTTTGCTGTTCTCTTAAGGCAAGCATTTGGGACTGCCACTGAAGGCATATACCTCCACACAAGATCTGATGGCAAACTTTTTAACCCATCAAGACTCAAGGCAAAGACCAAAATAAGACCAAGATGCGTAAGAGAACTACTTTTTGCAGATGATGCAGCACTGACTACTCATACAGCAGAAGATCTCCAAAGGCTCATAGATCGTTTTGCAGCTGCCTGCAAAGACTTTGGGCTCACCATTAGCCTAAATAAAACACAGGTGATGGAACAAGATGCTGATGCGCCTCCGTCAATCAAAATCTCTAATTATGAATTGAAAGTCGTCCACGATTTTGTGTATCTGGGATCGACAATATCAGATAATCTTTCATTAGAGACAGAAATCGACAGACGCATTGGAAAGGCAGCCACAACATTTTCCAGGCTAGCTAAAAGAGTTTGGGAGAATAATAGACTAACAGAGCGTACAAAAGCTCAAGTATATAAAGCTTGTGTTGTTAGCACACTACTCTACGGGTCTGAATCCTGGACCCTGTACTCAAGACAGGAAAGGAAGTTGAATTCCTTCCACATAAGATGTCTGAGACGTATCCTGGGCATAACATGGAAAGACCACATAACAAACAAACAGGTGCTTGAAAGAGCAGATATTACCACAGTGCACACCCTCCTCAAGCAGAGACGCCTCCGGTGGTTGGGCCACGTATCTCGAATGGAGGACGAACGTATTCCCAAAGATCTCCTTTACGGAGAACTAGCCACAGGAAAGAGGCCAACCGGAAGACCCCAAATGCGATATAGGGATGTGTGTAAACAAGATATGAAAACCATTGGAATAGATCCAGACACGTGGGAGAGAGTTGCAACAGACAGATGCTCCTGGAGAAGAGATGTACGAAACGGACTGGTGCTCTTTGAGCGCAATCAGATCCAAAAAACTGAGGAGAGACGGCACAGGCTCAAAGAGCAGTCACTTACTGCGGGACTTGCCTCGTCTCACAGATGCGGAAACTGTGACAGAGATTGTCATTCTCGAATTGGACTATACAGTCATCAGCGGTGCTGCCAGGCACCTCCCAAGCGGCACAACTCTATAGTCCTTCAGGACTGAAAGAGGCCTACTACTACTATTTATATCTTAATATGTCGGCTGATGGTTTATAGAATACTGAATACAAACTGCTTTATTTATTTTTACAGTGCAACAAGGTTGTTGTTTTGTTTTTGCAGGCAAAGCAACAGAAGTTAGTGATGTCATTCCATTATCACCTCCCAGAATTTTTGATACTGAAACAGGACAACTGGTTTTAAGAAAAGATCATCATTCACCAAAATCTGCTAAGGCAGTAAATAAGAGGCAGCCTGTACCACAGGCAGCTACAGAGATGCAGGGTGAGTTCATGCACACATGTTTTCTCAGCCACTTCTGCCATCATGAAACCAGCTCATTTATGTTACTTCTTCTTTGTTCATCCTTTTCCAAAAGGATTTTGGTTATATAGTGTCCCTTTACAGTGAAGCTACGGTATTTGTACTTTTCGGCAGTCACACACATCAAGGCTTCAACGCTATGATTAAGTTTTGTTTTGACCGGGGTGTGTCCAAGACCCCAAAGGGGAAGTAAACAGTAATACTGTAACCTCCTGTGCATGTCGCGAAAGGCAACTAAAGAGGGTTGGTGTGAGACTGGAAACTTCCACATCATAGAAGAAAGTCGGCCTACATCCAACCAACCATTACCTGGCCTTCAAAGGGCTTGGCATGGATGATTGTGGCCCTATCTCCACTAAGAAGTGTAAAGGCAGAAGTAGGAGACGGAAGCAGTTTTGCCTTTATTTTTCTATGCCTACTTGCACAGCCAAATTTCAGTTAATGCAGCCTGTTGCCAGAACTGCCACACAGAAGCAGAGTTAGGTCTTGTTCAGCTTTGGTCTGCTAATTCTGACACAAGTGGTCAAGCTACGAGGGGCAGACTGCATTCACCCTTTTGCTGTATTGTGTGTTCCATTGATTTCACTGCATGTTTGCCCTTTTAGTAATTCTACACATTCAAAGTTTGTGTTGATGCTGTGAGAGTTTCTTGTTATCTGTGTTGTAATTACAGAGTGATATATCAAGTTATATTTGAGTTAGCGCAGAAAACAAATACCCAAGCTGAGTACTTGTTAGTGTCTTTGCAAGAGATTGGTGTGGTTGTTGATCATGGTATCTTTGTTCTGTGCAAAACTGCAAAAGGAAACACATGAGCAAGGATTGTAAATGTGACTAAAGAGTTTGACAATCAAGGAACATACACGACATTGAACTTTTCAACCAAGCCTTTATCATTGAAAAAAAAAACATTGGGAAACAGAAAGCTATTTGTTTTACATTAATTTGTCTTTTTGATCTTGGGGTGATGTAAGTCACATCCATCTACAAATATTATTTTGTATGAATTTAGCATGGAAACATTACAAAGGGCAAAACATTTTCAAAATGTTGGTGTAAAATGATGGTGAAAAAGATAAAATATTGCTATAAAATAATAGGATGCTAAAAGGGGACTTTGGCGTGATATTGACCACAAAACCGATTGAGTGCTGATTGGCACTGGCACCAAATTCCAATATAACCAAGGTATGGAAAAGGATCCTTTGTGTTTGAACTGGTTGGGTTTAAAAAGGATTCTGTCATGGCTTCTGCTGAGGATTGAATCTAAACCATTGTCTTGCTAGGCAAATGCATAAACCGCAATGCCATCATGGTTCTTACTAGTCCATATACTGAGACTTTCATAATTATGCATACTGGAAAATGTTTACGGACAAATGACACTTCATACATCAGAAATTGTGAATAGTAAACTCACATGAGTATGTATGAGTATATTTATGGATTGTCATTTCATGTAACAATAAGAATGATATGTTGAACACCGTGATATGTGACCCACAAATTACACAACTCATCATATAAATTGTTTTTGTATCTTGTAGGGCATGGTTGTGCTGAAACCCTGAATGATGCAGACGATCACGATGAAGGGATTGAAATGAGTCTAGTTGAGACCCTTGAGGAGATAGACTTGACAGAGCTCAGGCAATTTGATAGTACAGTGAAAAGGCGGCATAAAAAGAAAAAAATCATCCCTGTTGAGAAGCAGAACATATCAAAAGATGCTTATTCAGGTGAAATTAATATGTTTAATTAATTATGTATGATTAATTACAAAGCTCTCTGACTTTTCCATTGTATATGTATAGGGAAAAGAGGCCATATTATTCTCTGTGTAGCTGTATATTCTGGGGTCTGTGGCTTAGGGGATTAGTAAATGTATTTTCACAGTTCCCTGACATATCAGTTTGAGGGTTCAAAAAACCAGCTGCATGCAACTTGGGGGCAGATTCCTTTGCATTGATTTAGATGATTTGAGCATTCAGAAAGCAGTGGTAAATGCTGATCACAAAAGTTCCTAGTAAATCACAAACAGCCAATAAATACTGGGGTTGGTTGCAACATTCTGTTTAAAAAAAAACACCATACACCTAACCTTTTTAGCTGTACATTCACATTTTAAAAGAATGTCTAACCAACTCTATAGACAAATCAGGCTGAGTGCATATGGAACGGATGGAATCTCGCTGGTTGCGTGATCCGCACTGAAGACAGTGTCAAGCGGGCAGTTTGACAGCAGTGCACGCTTATATAGGTCCAGACCCTTGGTCAGGAGGGAGATTGACAGAAGTGCATGCTCATACAGGTCCATACACTTGGTTTTGAGGCTCTCAGCTGAGGGATATGGCTGAACACCTCTAAGTCAAATTCCCCGTATGTGAGGGCCAAGCTGCTACTCACCTTGTGCTATTGGAAGTTTGATGCTGCCTACCTTGTTCCAGACGTACTGGTCATCCTTTCCTCTGGAGAAAACAAGTCAAGGCTGAGAGAGGGATCATGCTGCATGGGCAACACATGTTCTCTGAGTAAAAGCCCAGGCATTGTGTGATGGAATTCTAGCTCTAGTTCCAATCCACATACTTTCGTCTGTAAAGACGGTAAGGTGCCACTAACTGCTTATCATTGCTGCTGTGGGCATGCGATGTAGTAGAGATTTCACATAGAAGATATCATAGATTGACCAGCTCTCTGCCTCATAGAGATGTTTTACTAACAGGGCTCATTCTATGGCGCATTTTACCTTTTCTTAATCCTGCTTCATCATCAATAGTAAGTAGTGTGGCTACTGAGTTAGTCTGACACATTTGATTGCCAACATATACACCCAATCAGGATGAATGGCAGTTTGATGCACCACTTTGAGAAATAGGTCCTGACTTTGCACTTTGTGCTCCGTGTTATGGAAAAGTTATTGACTTTGCACTTGATGCAACAAATTATGAATTGAAGCAAATGTGGTGAGGTAGATTACTCGTCACCCAATCTTAAAAGCTGTGACCTGGTTCTTTCATACTTATACAGCAGTATCTGCTGGAGAATGACCCTTATCTTCTTTACCTTATGAATGACCCCCATCAATGATGTCATTTGTTATCTTCTATCTCATACTCTTATTACTAATGTTACTTAGACACATTTTTGTGTAGCCACATTCAATGATATTTAAACATAAGCTAAAGTGCTTGCCTGTCAGCTTGGTGGTCATGTGCTCAAATCCCCTTTGAGATAGGGATTTTTGTTTGTCGACCCAGCCTAAAAATAGGTACCAGGAAGCCAACAGAGAGTTCCCAGTCTAATGAAAACAGTGGCAGTTGATTAACATCCGCCTGTACCGTGTTGCATGTTGTCCAGACCTTTGCTCACTCCCCACAGAATCTGCCTCTCCAGGTTCGAATCCTCTGTTTTGCAGCACTTTCTGCTTGGTGCCAGAGAGCTGTCACCACATCATCCTTTACATAAATACTCGCACCCAAAGGATTGGCATCAGCCAGTCTACCAGCCTGTTCATTTCCTTGCTTACCCACATGCCTCAGGCAGAAAATTCATGGTATGCTCTTAATCTTCAGCTTATTGAGCAATGCAATCCACACCGTGCAGAAGATGCCAGTTTCTGTTTTATGTAGCATGCTCTACAAGTCTGTTGCAAGCACAATATGTTGGGCTGTACTGCTGTCCAGCGATCAGAATGCTGCGATTAAAACCACCACTTCCTTTCCTTTTGCTGGAAGTCCTGATCATATGTCTGAATGTCCTCTTTTACACATTGTCTCTGATCCTTTCCATTCTGTTTGCTTCTCACCACAGATCCTACTGTGTATGTTATCACATCATTTAGGTATGAGTTGTCAATTATCAACTGTTGCACAGACACCTCTGTCTCACCCGCACCCCTATGGTCCAACATGAATACCACTTTATTTAAGATTACCTTGTTGGCCTGCACCATGGCCCATTCCTCTCTGTCGAAGATTTGTATTTCTCTCATCTCATCTCATCCCATTCCTCGTGTACCATGCGGTGTCGAGGTGAAGCATAAACAGCGGGAGAGTGCCCATTTAAAGGCTTCTTGTATCGAGATCCCATGGACTCTGCTATTCCCTCTGTCTATCATTTACATGGCCGGCCTCTTCTTCTGTTTCCATTTGGTCTGTACATCATTGCTTGTTGTGGTATACTGTTAGTTGGTACTCTAGTTACATGGCCAAACCATTTAGCTTACTGCCTTCTGATAAAATTTTACCTCAGATAGAAAAAAATCTCTTGCCTTACCAGGTATTAGAACATACATGTCATGATATGTGAGTCTTGACACCCTAACCACTCCTCTAGAGGTGCATTAACAATTCTTAGCAAATATACTGTTAAAATACATAAGCAAGAAAGTTATATACATATAAAACGAAGAGAATTGTTATTGACTGCAGTTGTATAATGCTCAGATATGTTCACTGTATAAAATATTGTTAAATTGATGAATATGACAAGAAAATCACCAACTTGATAAAGTATTCCTATTTCTTCTATGCAGATAAAGGAATGGCTAGGTGGAGAAATTCACTGTTTACTGCTTGCAAGGCCGGATGTTTGGATTCTGTGCAGTTGTTTCTTGAAAACTTTCATAGTGAACACTCTCAGAGTGAAGCAGTTTGCTTAAAAAATACAGATGAAGATTGTACCACACTACAACAACATTCTCACAATTCTCCAGTCAATGCAGGCAGTTGTGACCAGGAGTCTTCCATTAGTCAAGTAGCAGCAGACGTGTGTGATACATTGAAGAGTGATAACTGTATTCAGCAAACAGTTGACCCATCTTCATTGACATCTGAAAGTTCTGCCAAAATGACTCCAGATATATCTACTGTAACACGGTTTGCCAAAATGACTCCAGATATATCTACTGTAACAGACAGCTGTGTCAAAGAGTCTTCCATTAGTCAGGCATCTACAGTTGATAGTAATATTTTGGAGAGTGACAATTACACTCAACAAACAGTCGGCTTATCTTCACCAATAACTGAAAGTTCTGTCAATGTAACTTCAGATTCTTCTGCTGTTGCCCATTTTCTTAACATGCCTGTGAGTGATGATGGAACTACATTTCTGCATGTAGCTGCCCAAGAAGGACACGCTGATATAGTGACAGCCCTGTTGAGTTCTGGTGCAGATCCCGCTGTAAAGTAAGTTATACTTTGACATTTACCGGGGGAAAGGTAATGGCTGGTGGTCAGCATGGCCAAATGGATAAGAGTGCTTGCTCTTAAACTTCCAGTATGCTGGTGCCGAGGTAGAGGGTTCAACCTCCTAGACCGGACAGTTGGACTAAAATGTTGACTTCTCGTCCTTGACTTGGGGACGTAAAAAATTGCAAGTACCTCTGAGATTGGAGTGGGTTTGCCTGATGGCATAGGACACTGGTAATAGGGAAAACTAGCCCACACACAAAAATAAGTCCTGTGCACAAGAAGTAGTAGCGCTGTATGGGATACACTTGAGTCGAAAGCAAGAGAACATAAAAATTCATAATAATAATAATGCCTCAGAATATTATCTTTATCCTTTAATTTTTTTGTTTGTTTGATAAAGCTATGTGAAAATATTGCAGTAAAAAAGGAATTATCATACTTGTAAGCCTTGTTTTTCCTGTCCAAATCATCGTTGATTAGTATGACCATTTATTTTCTTTTTTTACTTTATTCAAATCTAGAAATAAAACTGGGAAAACGCCCTACAATTTAGGAGAAGCTGAGGTGAGAAATGCATTTCGGCGATACATGGCCAAATTCCCTGACCAATATGACTACACCAAAGCTCAGGTGAAAACATGTTAACAATTCATGTTAATGTTTAAAAATAAAATAATAATACTTTACTTATTCTTGTTTGACATTTAAACTATGATTGTTTTGTGAGTATTTGTATGATCTGGTTTACTAGATTTACAAATTATAATTATGATAATTACTATCGTTTAACTTATTTCAGATTCCTAGTCCCTTGACAGCAGAAATGGAGGCTGAGAAGAAACAGAAAGCAACAGAGAAGAAGAAGGCAAAGAAAAAAGCATTGCTTGAACGAAATAAGGTAGGTATACAGTGCTGAGTTTATACAGTTATATCTATAGTGTTGATTCTTCTTCTTCTTCTTCTGTGTTCATCCGGAGTTTTTTTCAGATGTGATTGCGTTGTGCCTGTTTACAGCAGAGCTGCGTTCTTGCGCCGTTAGGCTGACACATCCGACTTCTGCGGGCATTTGTTGACCAGGTTAACCTTCCCGGGGTGTTGATTTATAGTGTGTTTTACAACTCTGTCAGCGAAGATGGCACAGTTAAAATAACTAACCTGAATGTATGAAGCCTTGAAGGGGAAACGTTCTACAAACTTAATCATACAGTATCAAGAGGACAGCCTAAACATGGATGGATATTTAGCATAAAGCAAAGCTGAACTAGAAGTAAATTATGATTGGGAATAATAAAACTTCATTGTGCTTGGGGCACAAATGTCAGTAAGGAAAGTTGCAGATGCCTTTCTTGTAGAATTCTCTGCCAAAACATGTGTTTGTATAAATACCAACATTTTAGAAGGTTTCATATATTCTTGTTGTCTTCCTGTTGTGATAAACATATTTAACTATCTGCTATTTTATGTATATGTTGCAAACTTTTTCTTCAACTATCCATTATTCTTCCAGTTTACAAACTTTCTCACAACTGTCAATTATTTTTACTATGTTGCAAATTTTCTCTCAACTATCATTTTAACCTTGCCACAGACTTTCTCTGCCTCTAACTTGGGCAGACCTGATGGGGTTCATGGTGTGGACATGGATATTTGCAGGACAGAAAACTTGAGGATGGCATACTCCTGATCTTGTATGTGGATTGGATGTCTGACCTTCTTGGATGGGAACGGAAAACTAACAGGGCCCGTGTGCATTTATCAACAGTAAAAATCCCCTTGGCAGTTGGGAATTTCCGGTCTCCGTGGCAAAGGCGTTACGGATGCGGTTTGTAATTCCGCTTACCTACGTTAGAAACACAGCTGTGACCGATTTGGCAGCATACCGTCACGCTGGGTTTTAACATAATGGTATGGGAACTGATCGTTCAGAAAGCAATGGCAAACTACTGAACGTAAACTTGCCAAGACATCAACAGCAGCAGTGCTGATGTTGACAGCGATGTCCTGTAAAAGTAGGATATGCAACCAAAAAAAAGTTGGGAATTGAAAGGAGCAGGCCAAAAGAACCATGACTAAGGCTAAATTTCACATTAATAGGGGCCACTCACAGATTAGGAAGCTGACATAGTGCTGTGGTGAGCATGCTTGCCTGGTGGTCATATGTTCAAATCCCCCTCAAAGTGGTGATTTTAAACAAAATTTAACTGGGCTGCCATGTGGACAGAGCCTGAAATGGTACCAGGAAATTTTCTGGGAAATAAAGGTGGTTGGCATGATATTGATCACATCACCATTGAGTGCCGATTGGCTGAAAAACTTGGGGCTGGCACCATAAACCCATTATGCCTCATGGCCTGAAAAGGAGTTCTCTACATGTTTTACCAACCATGTATACAATACACCTCAAGGCATGGAGCAGGGTCATTTACTTACTTATTGCACACACTGATTCTGGTGAAAACATATCTGGATTCTCTCTAGTGCTGCAGAATTTGTGCACTCTCTCTCTCTCTCTCTGTGTCTCTCTCTCTGTGTGTCTCTCTCTCTGTGTGTCTCTCTCTCTTTCTCTCTCTCTCTCTCTCTCTCTCTCTCTCTCTCTCTCTCTCTCTCTCTCTCTCTCTCTCTCTCTGTGTGTGCTCATGTAACATCCTAGATTATAGGGCATGGCATCAGTTTACATCTCAAACTGTATTGCCTATGCTCTTGTAAGGGTTCTATTCTTACCAACAAAGACTAATCATGGTGTGATTAGTCTACGATTTGTACATGTCTATCATAAGGTGTGAGTAAAATAATAAAGGACCCTTTCACACACTTTAGGCATATTGGACACATGGTGCTAGATCTGTATTGTAAATATTCTCTTCTACCTACATACAGCCGGCTCCGTGGCTAAGGGGTTACGAAAGCACTTTGTAATCCCACATACCACGTTTGAAATATAGCTGCATGTGATTTGGAAGCAGACCGCCTAATGTTGGTTTCCATTCAGTGGTATGAGTGCCGGTCATTCAGAAACTACTGAACGTAAATTTGCCAAGAAATCATAAATACCCAAACAATGCTGAGGTTGACTGTGATGTCCTGTAAAGGATATGCAACTTACTATCTATCCTACATATGAGGCACATTCTACACACGAGTCCATAACAATGCAGCTCTTAACTACAGATATGTAGCCTTATATATATATATATTTTCATGTAGATTTTTTCATGTAATTGTATCAGTATTTGTTGTTTATGTGCTGATAAAGGCTTTGGTTGCAACATCCATTTTGTCATTTGTTATTGTGTTCCTAGTAAAGCTTACCAATTCTACTTTTTGTTTTAGTTGTTTCAGTTCATTGTATGTTTACAACTTTACTTCAGTTCCACACCTCCATATTTTAAAAAACCAGTCAACGCTCCATGGGTGATGTGGTCAGAATCATGCCTAGCGTTTTCACCGTAATGATGGAAACATCACTTTATAGCTGGTGGATGTATTCCTTCTTTTTCCTACCCTTTTTTTTTTATATTTTTGGTTTCTATTCTTACATGCAGTGATGTTTGTAACAAGTGATCAACAATAGTTATGTTTATAATGTGTTTATTAAGTGTTTCTATTTAGACATTTTTCAGTGAAAATTTATATTCTTCTGACCTTGTGTTTTTAAGCATCTCATTCTAATTTTTTTTTCCTCCTAATTAGGAAAAAAAGGAAGTTGAGGCCAAGACGAGAGCAGAGAATGAAGAAAAGCAAAGGTTTCTCGCTTTGTCTGATAGAGAAAAGGTAAATACAAACTGTACTTAACAATTATGACAAGTTATAATGTTTCTGCCTGTCTCCCTGGCGCAGGGTTTAAGGACGTTGTTCGTAATCCTGTGTACTCTCGTACAAAACACAGCTGTGCGAGATTTGGCAGCGAATCGCATCGCATTGGTTACTTTCGAGGCATGTGAGCCGGTCGTTCAGAAAGCAATGGCAAACTATTGAACGTAAAACTTGCCAAGACATCAACAGCAGCTGAAAAATGCTGGTGTTGACTGCAATACCCTGTAAAAGGATTTGCAAACAATAAAATGTTTGTACAGCTGAAAGTAGTGAAGAGCAGACGATAATGGCCACTTCTTCTGCCTGTTATCCCACAATAACATAGGCTCTCAGCCAACTCACACCAGGCCCTTCTTTCTTCCCCCACCTCCTGCAGCTGCCTCCATATCCTAGCCATTTTATTCATCTCTGACTCTAATTCTCTTCTCCATGTTTTTAGATTTGCCCTGCGGGTTCCAGAGAAAGGACTTTCTAGTTACACTGTTAACAGGTTTTCTCAGTGTGTGTCCTGTCCAGTACCAGCTTCATTTCCTTAGCTTTTGTTTCTATGCTCTGCATTAATGATTCTGTCATACCATTTTAGTCCTTCTGTTCTGTGCTGGCACCAATTAATGAATGTTTGTAGTTTAGTAGTGATTGTTTTATTTGTTCTCCATGTTTCTGATCCATACAGAAGAACTAATTTGATCTTACAGTTACATATTCAAAGCTACTTTTGATCTTACAGTTAAATATTCAAAGTTTGGTACAAGATTTATTTTCGTTTGATTTCCAACAATTTCCTATGACAGCTACTCTTGCCTTTTTGTATCTGTTTGTTCTGCCATCTTTGTTTACAAAGGTATCTAAATAGTTATATGATTTCACCACTTGTGAGTTTTGATCAAAGGTGATTAGGTTATAATTTGCTTAATTTATTCTCATTACCTTTGTCTTTCCCCTAGGAATTTTTAGAATGTTGTTGTTCTTGTGACCTCTAGTCAAGTGTTTTAAAGGTATCTTGCATTTGATTTTGTGTGTAAGACAAGAGTGCAATGTCATCAGTGAAATCCAGATCATCAAGATACTCTGTAGGAGTCCATAAAATTCCATTTCTGGTGGTAGCCATTGTTTTCTTTAAAATCCAGTCTATTGTAAAAATAATAAAGGTTAGAAAATGTTTGCCAGTCTCACTGGTGTTCTTATTTCAAATTTATCTGTTAATTTTCGCTCTTGAAAAACTGTATTTCATGACTTTATATGTTGCCTTTATTGAGTGAATGATGTTAGGTGGGATCCCATAGTGTCTCATCAGTATCCAAATAGTTTTCCTATTGATGCTGTCATGGGACTTTTCATGGTCCACAAACTCAATATAAAGTGGCAAATTAATTGCAGTGCTTTGCTCTATTATTATACATAATATGGCGATCTGGTCAGTGCAGGATGTTTGGTCAGGAGCCTGCCTGTTCATCCCTTAGTTGTTTGTCATTTACATCTCTTAATTTCTCCAGAATGATCCTGATAAAATTATCCCATAAAGTGGCAAAAACATTATTCCTGTATTATTTTCGCACTTCTACATGCCCCTTACATATTTCTTTTATATCAAGATGGCATTGATATATTTTTGTTGCTTCATTCATAATTGAATATCATTGAATTATTCACTCTATCTAACGCATGAGTTCTTAGATATATCATTACTGGGACAGTAAAGACCATTACAATGTTCACTTCTATATTGTATCCTTTCAGAGAGCACTAGCAGCAGAGAAGAGAATTCTGCAGCAATTTGATTCTCAACAGTTATCTAAACCAGTGCTGAGGTATTATTCAAAACCTTTTGACTTCATTATTCAAAGATGTAACAGTTTTAGTTACTATATTCAACGTGTTTACATTTCCACTTGTTTCGTAATCTGTGCACAGTTGACCGGCGATGTACAGCTGCAGTAAAGTACATCAGAAGCTTTTCAGTAACATGCTAGTAAAGCAAAGAAAAAGGTTGGAAGATAAGAAGTCAATGTTTTTAAAAAAATAAACTGCAGTGACATCATGATTAATTAACGTGCTCACCAAGTCTGTGGTCCAGTATCAGTTCCAAGGATGTTGGTAGAATATTTTGTGAATTCTATTACCCTGGGGTTGGCCCAGACTTATAAAATGGCTACTCGGTCAATTTCTGATAATTTTCTGGGAAGAAAAGCCATTGAGGAAGGAACTGATCACCCCACTGCTCTGTCTGTTTTAGTTTGTGAAGGATCCTTTTCATTGCACATGGATAAGTGCTCCAGTCTCCTCCTATGGATCATGCTAGGAGAATTTCAACACAGTACACTAACTTCACAGCACCAGTGAGGATTCCAGTCACACATACCAGAATCTTACATGCTATAAATATTCTTTATTGTGAGTTGGTTTTCTCATTTTTGAAAATGAACCTGGGCAGTGACTTATTCAGCCTGTTTGAGAGGTCCCAAATTCCACACCCCTGTTACTATATGAGAAACTTAGAGGATAAGAGAGGAATCACCATCGGAGTACATAATGTCAATAATATATGATGTGCAGAAGATACAATATTGATTGCAGCATTTAGTAGATTAAATTTTTGTACACCGTCGTAGGGTTATAATTAAATTGTAAGAAAACAGAGCTTATGGTCATCTCCAAGAAGAAGGAAATTCTACAATATAACATCTAAGTAAATGACAAGTGAATTGGTACAACTATCTTGGAACTGTTATAACAGCCGATGGAAGATGCTGTGCAGAGATTAGAACAAGAATAACTATGGCGAAGATAGTTTTTTGCAAAATATAAAAAATATTTACCAACAAAAAGCTGTCAGTTACAGTGAGAAAAGAGTGTTGAAGTGCTATATAGAATGTGTATTGTTTTATGCATGGGAAATATGGACAACAAGCAGAACAGCTTAGAAATATCTTATAGCAGTGGGAATGTGGTTTCTGAGGAACATGCAAGGAATACCATGTCGGATATAAAAAGCAATGAGCATGTCCTACCAGAAACCAAAATAATGAAACCCATAAATTTATTAAGAGAAATTAGACATAGACAGTCAATATTTTTGGGGCATATTATGAGGTGGAATAAATAAGAAAACTTAGTGACAGGTGGCAAGTCTGATGGAAAGAGAGCAGGGAAAGACAGAGAGAAAAATACCTGGATGGCTTGACTGGGTCAGGCGGAGAGTCTGACGATAGTGCACGCTTTACATAGATCCGGACACTTGTGATTGACAGAAGTACGCGTCCTTATGGTCCAGGCACGTATGAGGCCCTCACCTGTGGGACTTGGCTGAACACCTCTAAGCCGGGTCCCTTGGGTTCCAGGGTCTGGCCATCACTCGCCACCTGCTCGTGGTGGCGAGGTCTCGGAGGTTTTGACGCTGAGCCACCAGCGTTTGCAGCCTACCTTGTGCCAGACGTATTGTTTACCCATTCCTCTGGAAAACACAAGACTAGGCCGAGAGAGGGAACATGTCGTTTGGGCACCACATGTTTCTCTGGAGCTCTGCCCAGGCATTGTGATGGAATATTGGCCACATTCCAACTCACATACTTTGGTCTGTCAAGACTGCAAGATGCCACTCAATACCAAGAACATTTTGAAAATTACCCAGTACCCATTTTAGTTAGCCTGGGTCAAACTCAGCTGAATGTGGGGGGAACAAATCCTGCTTCTGCATTGAGCATTTCACTTATGTGTAATGGTGATTTATTTCTTGGTTTGTTTTTATTTCATGTAAACTTCTTACTTAATTTATGTCTGTGGTATTTTTCAGTCGTTGCTGGCAGTGTGGAACAGACATCACTGGAAAGGTGCCTTTTGAGTATGGTGATTATAAATTCTGCACTACAAAATGCTTGAGAGAGCATAGATCCAAGTCATCAGCCTCGAAATAAATTTCACATTTATTTTGTTTTGCACTACTTCATCTTGCATCACATTTTATCAATGAAACCACATTCTATTTTAATTGTATGCATCAGTTGGTATTTGGGGGTCAGCATGGCTGAACGGATAAGAGCGTTCATTTTTAATGTGCTGATGCTGAGGTATTGGGGTTCAACCCCTACTCTGGTCAGTTGGGCTAAAATGCTGGCTTCTCGTCCTTGACTTGGGGCTGTAAATTACAAGTACCTCTTAAGTCGTAGTGAGTTCGTCTGATGGCGAGGGACACTGGTAATAGGGAAAGCTAATCCATACGCAAGAATCAGCCCAGTGCACTATACGTAGTAGCACATGTATGGACCACGCTTGAGTTAAAAGCGAGCAAGTACAAAATTTAAAAATTTGTATTTTCACATACAATATTGAGTCTGTTTTTTTTGTTTTGTTTTTTTATGTGAACTTACAACTTTTTTATATGATCTTTAGTGATGACAAGAAAATTCTCAGATTAATTCACTGAGTCTGTGTTGCATACCACCATTTAGTATGACTTTCAGGGACGAGTAGTTTATAAGTATAATTAACTTGATCCACAATATTCTAATGACATTTCTGTAACATTTCAGTTAAATATGGAAAATATACAAATTAAACTGAGCGCCATATCTGTTCCCATTCCCGAAGCATTGTTAAAATCTCACGTTATCTCATATCATTACTGTATTTAATCAGCACTGATGCAATAACCTCATGGTGCAATTGATGAATTCAAGCCTGAAACAGTAGTGGCCAAATGAGCGAGAGGAGAGGTAGAAAGATCTAGTATTGAATTGTTAGGATTATATTTTCAATTACTTTTATTATTACTCTATCAAGTGTAATGCCTTCTGCAGAGATTATTTTCTTGCCTCCTGATTATTTTTCCTGCCTCAATCTACTGGCACCTCCCCTTAGGTTTTCTCCTACTTTATTTATTGTTACTATAATGTTCATTTAGCTTATTTATAGTGAAAACGTGTGATGGTAATCATCATCAAATGTTTTTAACCTTCTAATGGAACACAGATCCTCAACCAATTCACACCAAGCCATCTGTAGACAGGTTTATGATTGGTTGTATTTTGCAGCTCAAGTTTTCTGTCAGATGAGGTAGCCAGTCTCAACCCAACCTACATGAGTTGCCTCAATGTAAGTTACAGTGTCACTACCCTTGGCCCCACATGGCAACACATGTGTGCTGATATGTATTAACATATAGAATATAAATATATGTGTGTGGAGTGCACAATTATATGTGATTGCCAGTTTACTTGGTGTATAGTGGTTGTATAAAGAGGGTAAATTATGTATACAAATTACCATTGATTTAACTCTAAGGGACCTAAGAATGTATTTCATTTTGATCTAGTAATAATTTTACAATGCTCCTTTTATAACAGTATATAATATCAGATTTGCAAACTTTAACAGTTGATGAAAACAGAGAGGGAGGGAGAGAGAATTTTCATAGCTGTATTTTACTTACTTCTTCAGTGGTGAAAAATAGTTCCAAGATAAATTCATTAAATTGTGTTGCATACCATAATTTACTGTGACTTTCAGAAACCAGTAATTATTTTCATTAAAAATCAAACATCGGCAACAATTGAAATGTTTAGAAAGATTTGCTTTTGTTGTTGTTATTTTTTTTTTTTTAAGTATCGTTACGTACAGACTAACATCTATTACTTGTAACACTATTCTGTGTGTGGTCTGTGAATGAAAGAATGTGAGAAGTGCTGCAGACTAAATTATCTTATATGTCTGGCAGGAGTGAGTGTGCGGCAAGATTACTAGACTCCTCTGAATCTATACTGTGTATACTCAAGAGTGAGACTTATCTTCCTATCTTCTGCCACATGATCAATTTTCCAGTATCTAACTTTCTGGACCTTCTTTCAGATATGTTTCTAGTCAAATTTTTCCAGAGACTGTTGGTCTGTTGATGAGTAGAGAATTCTTCCCTGCTGATGCAAAACACTACAGCTAGCAACCTATATAAATATGCCTCATGTCGTTAATAGGGATCCTTTACATTTTTAATTTGTTATGTACTAACTGGCACTTGCGACAACGGAAAGCTCTGTGACAGTACTGAGCATGTGTGCACATGTTCGAATACCAATGTTTCCATCAATGCTGCTGCTATTCACTTCACAAGCCAGGGGTTCACTCCACAGTTTGCTGCACTCTTCATTCCTCGTTAAAATAATGTAACTTAGTCTGTTTTCATCATCATTATCCAGTACCTTGCCAGTTGGCATGGGCGATCATGCTTCTCCACAAATTGAGACCTTTGAAGGCATGGATCAATTTGTGTGTTGACTCCCTTCTGTATCATAACACAAGACTGTCAAGAATTCCTCTACCTCTCTTTCCACAGATCTTTCCAGTTGTCACCATATGTTTAGTTTTTGCCTTCTCATATTGTAGCCAAAACAAATTTCTGCTTCTTTCTGATGTTTGTAATGTTGTCATTGCGACTTAGCTTCCCTCAAAATTTCCAGATTGCTCATTTCGGCTGTCCAATTAATTTTAACAATTCTTCTATAACACCACATCTCTAAAGCTTCTAGTGATATTTTTGCCTGTTTACTAATTGTCCATGATTCGCAGCCCTGTGTAACATGCAAGAACTTTTTATAACTTTCAAGGACCAAGACTTATTGCACAAAAGAGAAAACTCTTCTGTTTTAGACATCCTAAAAGCCGATTGCCATGGCATTTGTCTCATGCTTAAGTTGAAACCCTTTGTACACATCATAAGCAAAAGTTTGCATTTCCCATCCCATGCTCAAGAATATAGAGATGGGGTGGATGGGAAGAGAGTGGTTGTTGTCTCTAGAGCGGTCTCAGCTGGCAAAGATTAGCCTCATTTACGTGCCAGGGCATGCAGGTGTACAAGGAAATGAGCGGGCTGACAATTTTGCAGATAAGGCTACTGTGACAGATGGATGAGCCATGGACCAGGCTGATATTCTGAATGCTCTATGAGAAGTAAGTCGTTTGTGAGAACCAGGTGATGACTGAATCTACAACCATGGCCAGGATGCGAGAACAGCAAATTAAAAGAGGTGTGGCCAAACAAGAACACTATGCGGGAAGTCAAAGGTTAATAAACCAACGCGGAACTGGTGACATTAGCCGCTACACGCTGCGGGATTTGCTGAGGAGGGGATCCAAGCACTTATGGACTGAATGGTTCGATGTGCAGTGAGGATGATCTGTCAACTTACTAACTATATGAAGAAAAAGAAAACGCCTGGGCCAGATGGAATCATGGTAGCAGAATTAGACGTATTTTCAATAGAATATTAACTAAAGTGTTCCATTATATTTACAGCAGTGAATACATACCAAGTGAAATGCTGAAATCTGTAATCTCTTTACCTAAGAGACCGGGAGCAACTGAATGTGAGGATTTTTTTTATAATCTACCTCATTAATCAGGTCATCAAACGCCTGGCAGAATTATAAGAACAAGAAGAAAAATAATGTCAATTAGTGAAGGAAAGTACAGATTTGTGGAAGGAACAGGAACACATAATTCAATACACACAATCCAAACACTAATAATGAGATAATTGAGGCACAGAAAGGTCTATAGTTGTGCATTATGGTTGTAGATTACGTCCAATGCATTTGATTGAGAGAAACGTGATGAAATTATCACAATGCTGAAAAGTAATAAAATTCATGAGAAAGATAGAATAATAAAGAGCTAAGAACAAGTAGCAGCAATTACTAAAGTGGTTAGCTGTGAAAAGACAAAAACGCAAGGAGTATGACAAGAATGTCACCGTATTTCTTTTCTTTCCATAGCGAAATAATAACGGGCTCAAGCCTACGCCATAAATACAAGCTGGAAGTTATAGTGATAAAAACTCAGCTGCGGCCTGCGGAGCAAACACGGCAGGTGACTTCAGATCGTGAGAAGTAGTCCCCCTTCCCCGAATGTTTCGGCCCTTTCAACTCTCTAGGGAGCGGACCTGTTCTGGTCAGACTCCGGGCGTCTTTCCCCCTGCCGTGCGAGACGTTTGGTCGTTTGCATTGTCCTTGTTTTTCCGTGGTTGTCCCTTAACTGTGAGCATGTCCACACTCTCACGGGGGAGAGCCTAATGATGGGTCGAGACAACCAGAGGAAGAACCGGCTTCCTAGAGTGCGGCGCCGAGAACGGGTCACGAAGAAGGAACATGACAATGAAGACGGGCTGAGGATGTTGTGAGGCCACCAAGCACCGGGTGCTGCGGAGTGCGGCTTTCGTACGACGACTACCTCTTTGGTATGGAGGTTGGACTTGGGCCAACAACTGCATGATTGGCGACTGCTACTGTGCTGCGATTTGCTCCACCGCAAGAGTCCCGTACTTAGATGCACTACTGACAGAAGCTTTAACCATATTATTAATGTCGAGATTGTACCTGTTATAATATAAAGAAACGTTATTGTGTGAGCAACACAATATTGAAAGCTGAAGATATGATATAAAGAAACGTTGTTATGTAGACAACACAATATTAGTTATTAGTTAGTTATCAGTTGGGGTATCTTCATTGCACTCCGGACAGGTCCATAGGTGTTCAGATCCTTCCCCCCCCCCCCAGCATATGCATCAGCGTCCGATGGCTAATAGTGCCAGTTCTGTGTTGGTTGACGAGGCACATCGTTTTCCCGATGTACCTCTCGCGTCTGGCCGTGCCGATTCTTACTCCCAAGTCTTTCATCCTGGACAGCGATGTGGATTCACTGACGTCAAAGTCCTCTGTTCACGCCATATCTTTAAGGACGTTAATAACATCGGCACGATCCATGGGCTGGCCATCTACAGGGGGCGCAGAGCCAGCCAGTTTATCAGCTCGTACATTTCCCTCGACTCCCGCATGTCCCGGGACGAAGATGAAGGTGACTTTAAGGACAACAGACTTCCGCAGCGACTCAGTCCACTGTCTACGTACAGAGCCAGCTTCAGCCTTCTGAATCATGCTCATTGAATCACTTAGTACACACACGTTGGTATAATGCTGTGATTCCAGCTATATGAAAGCCTGTGTAACTGCCATCACCTCCATCGTCATGCTGCTCGTGGTCATAGAGTGGGCACCATTGGATTCTTGAACGGTTCGGCCCGCTGAACGGGCTGTAAATGCCCACGTACTTCTCTGCTGCTTTACAACAGATCCATCTGTATAGATGAGCACTTCGGGGCTATCTGAGTGTTCATAGATGAGCGCGTTGACCTCTGCGTTGACAGAGGCAGGGTTCTGCTCTCTGCACCGTCTGTCGAGTGTGATCATGCAGGAGAAAGTGCATTTAAAAGCTGGATGACTCCCTTCGGCGTATCATCGGCGCCCGGTGGCGATAGTTAGGCCTAACACAATATTGATAGCTGAAGTTATAAAGAAACTTCGTTATATAGACGACACTACATTGACAACTGAAATTATTATATAAAGAAACTTCGGTATGCAAACTACACAATGGACAATATTGATAGTTGAAAACGCAAGAGATCTACTACAATGGTTGGACACTATACTAAATAAAGTTAGCTGCATGACCTTAATTGCATAGCCTTTACAGGGCGTAGCAGTCAACCCCAGCATATTTTGGCTGTTCATGATTCCTAGGCAAGTTTACGTTCAATACATGCTTTCTGAACGACCGGCACTTATACCATTTCATAAAATCCAACGTAATACAGTCTGCTCCAAATTTCCCGCAGCTGTGTTTCGGACGCGGTATGCGGGATTACGAACTGCGTCCGTAACCCCTTCGTGTTGCAATCAACTACAACAATTGTTTTTTTTTTGTTTGGTTTGTTGTTGTTCATTTTTTCTAGCTATTTATTCAGTAGTTTGCCTCTGCTTTCTGAACGGCTCACGCCTACACCAATGTAAAAGTCAACGCAAAGCGGGCTGTTTCCAAATCGTCTGCGGCTGATACTGTATGTCGGGATTTTGAAACTGTGTTCACTATTCCCAAGCCAAAGACACCACAACTAGTGTGTTAGGGGTGCACAAATTTGACTTTCCTGGGAAAGCTAGAATAATTACATCAAAGAAGAAGAAAACAAAAAATAACACCAAAATGTGATATTGTAACAGAAGGGAAAATGCTTCGCCAAATCAACAAATTCAAATATTTGAGGGCATTTATCAGATCAGATGGAAAATGCGTGACAGTGATTAAGAGTAGAATAGGTCAAGCAAAAGTTGCAATAAGAAACTAACATCTATAATAAATTACTTTCATTGAATGTCAGAAAGAGAATTGAATCTATTCCCGTGTATGGCTGTGAATATTCGAGTTTGAACAAGCGAACTAGAAAGTGTTTAGAAGCAGGTGTAATGGTTAGGATGACAGGAGCACTGACGGACATGGGTCTAATGCCAGCTACGGAAGGAAAAGACTGGCCACCTATTCCTCTGTGCACCCAGGTCTACAAAATCTGATGCCCTAACACTTCACATATCCACAGCACATTCCTGCTACATGATTTTAAAAATGTTTTTGTTTTCTTTTAGGCAGCGGGATTGTGTGTTTGTGTGTGTGTTTTTTTAGGCGAATGACTAGGATGGCGTGAGTAACTAACAAGGAATGCCCGTGTGAAACTAGTAAAAGGATATTATTTACAAAACTATGAAAAAGAGACAAACCGTGTTCTTTGGTCACATAATTAGAAGCGCGTGAATGGAGGACATCGTGACAGCTCGGCCGATCATCGGGAGACGCAGAGGCAGACAGAGGGAATCAATATTTGATTGTCTAAGACGATGACATAGAGAGATATCATCAATAGAATTAATCCAGAACACGAAGGGTCTAGATTTATGGCATTATGGTGAGTCATGAATGCCCACGTCACTGTGCTAGGCACACGATGATGATGAGTATGTCTTATGATATATGGTTATTTCCTCTTTTTATTTGCATCGACCTCACTCCGATAAACGCAAGTCCTTTTCAGAGCTCAAACATTCTGGACGCCGAGGTTTTTTTTTTTTAGGTGTAATCACTCATTCAACCCTTTGATTCTTTTTCTTAATTCGCCTTTTATCCCCCATCGGTAGAAGTGTGACTCTTCTCTGGCTGTTGAGCGAGGGGACACAGTGCATATGGCATGATATGGGAATGCCCTGAGTGCAATGATGTGGGTTCATGGCTCAACTGAACTCGCCATCGAACTTTAGCCGCAGTTCCGTACAGATCCTCTGCATATTACTAATTTCTGTCTCTGTATATGTTTTCGTGTGTTTTTAGGTCTTCCTCTATGGTTGGATTTTGCAGCTAGAGATTTTCTACAGACTTTAGAAGAAGCAAGCTCACGTCCAACTCTCCTTTCTCTTTTGCGGTTTGTATGTACTATTCTTTGCTTTCCTTAAGAGTCCAGGTAACACACCCCTTAGTCGCTTCTTACGACATGCCTTCACATGGTAGGTTACAGTGTTATCATTCTTTGCTTCCCCTTAGGGTCCCGGTAACACACAGCCGAACTCCTTGATTTCCAGCTGTTAATTACGTAACAACAGTGTTATGAAGTGTGTACTGGACGAGCTCTCGGATATATGAAAAATAGAAAGATGAAAAACATTTGAGGTTTTCGAAATAAGAGAGTGTAATAAAGACGTGTCCTCATAAACACATCGTTTTCTGTCCATTGTTAGGTTTTAAGTAAAGGCAGCGAGAGTTGTTATCATATATTTACAATTACAGACCCAATAGTTTATATGTAGAACATGTTTAAAAATCTTAAAAAGAAGCTTGAGCAAGGAGTAGCTCAGTCTAAAGCTGCCGTGTCTGGTCTGACAAAGGTAAGCAGTTCAGTAAGCAGCAAGATTAGAGTGCATGAGAAGCATCTGCATCTGTCCTGCAAGATAGGGAGATCACCGTAGTTCACGTAACTTTATTACTTTTACGACCCACTTTTTTGGCCTCTTCTTTTACATACTAACTCGGTCGCAAGTTTCTGATTTCGCAGCTTATTTCAGGGAGAGGGGAACAGAGTATATACACATCCTAAAGCCAGAACGTCATAATGCTGCATGGAAACAGGAAACGAGTGATTAAAAAAAAAAACATTGTTATTAAAATATTTGGTCTGTAGAATTAAATACCATACGAGATTTATTTATAACTGAAGTAACATTTTGTGTCCCTGGCTTGGTCATTCAAAGTATTCATAAACGATCATTAAGTGAAGAAGCAGTGCTGCAATTTATACATACTCAAAATAAAATATAATATGATAGATTAGACATAATAAATAGTTAACTACATATATAATAATGATAATATGTTTGATCCTGAGAGCAGGTTATTAACTTTGGTATGGACCTGACAAATTAAATATGAATATTACCATGAACCTGACTTTCAAGAGAAATAATACATTGAATAAATCAACAACAATAGAAAGGGTTGGCTTTGCAAGAACACAAACACAAGTGACAGATTGACTAGAAAGCCTTCACTTGCAAACAAAAAGAAAAAAGTCAGAAACTCAATGGAAAAATGGAGGCGCAGAATAATGACTTGTTCTGGTCTATCCATAACGTGGTAGTCATCTTGAGCAGGTTTTGGTTTCTTTCTGACTGATTTGATCATTCTTTTCTTTTGGTGGTATGTAACGGGCACATCAGGCTGTTCTTCTTTGGCTCCTTCCTTAGCCAATTGATCAGCTCTGTCGTTTCCGGGTACTCCACAGTGGGATGGTATCCACTGTATGGTGACCTTATGCTGACTGTTAAGTTCAGAAAGTAGTGTCCTTAGTACTGGCAATTTCCCAGACAGAAGCGCCTCGAGTACTGATTTTTCATCTGTCAATAGCACCACAGGTTGTGTACCATTGCTGGCACCCAGTAATTTCTCTGTTGCTATCTTGATTGCCTCAATTTCAGCATCATAGTTATGGCAGTACTTTCCTGTTGGTACTCTGGCTGTGTCCCTAGTATTATTTGGGTATTCTATGTACACTCCTGTACACTCCTGCTCCTCCTTTTCGAACAGAATTTTGTGCTGACCCATCTGTGTAGACTCGGATCCAGAGGTCCTGTGGGTATTCTTCATCAAGGAAGCTGAGAGTGGCTGTTCTGCGCTGCACACTGTTCTGTTCTTCCTTGTCAAATATTCCTCTCACTTTTGTCTTGATTTGTAATGATAGTCTATGTTCATCTTTCCATGGAGTTCGCTTCGGAATAGTTGTTAGAGGGATACCAACTGTGGGCAGATCGGTGGTTTCTCTGCATAGTCATTTGGCTTGATGGATAAAACTACTTCTTTTTAACCGCCCCATAGCTAGGTTATCAAACCTGTTCTTCATAGGATGGCCTGGCAAGCTGAGGAACTTTTCTGCTTGTATTAGCGTTTTCGTATCTCTGCGCTCTCTCAGTGCTTGTGTCCTCCCCATCTTCTCCATTTCCACTATAGGGGTTGATCTCATCCCTCCTGTGGTGACTCTAAGTGCTTGATTTTGCACCTTGTCCAGCTCTTGTAGTGTGGTGTTTGATGCCGAACACCACGCAGTTGACCCGTATTCCAGGTGTGGTCGTATGCTCTAATGATAAACTTTGCTAAGTATTTTCCCCCTGGCTCCCCATGTGGTTCCACTTAGCTTTCTCAGGATGGCTATTTTCCTTTCATCGGCGTACATTGCTGCTTTAATTCCATGTGGTACATTAGCAACGAGATCATTGATGAAGCTTAGAAAAAGTGTGGGGGAACAAGACTCCGCCCTGGGGAACACCATAACGCAGTAGTACTTTCTTGCTCTTGAGTCCGTCTATCTGTACTCAGGCTCTTCTGTTGTGCAAGTATGCTTTCACCCATTTGTACATTCTTCCATTGGCTTTGCAGTTTCTCAGTTTTTTCATCAGACCTTCTTTCCAGACTTTGTCAAAGGCTTTCTTCAGATCTATCCATGCTGCAAGCACCAGTTTCTTCTCTTGGAATGCATCCTCAATTTCTTGAGAGAGGTAGGTGGTCTGATCTTCTGTAGAGTAGCACTGCCTAAAGCCAGCCTGCTGTGGCACAAGGATGTTTTTACTTTCAATGTCCCATTGCAGTCTGTGATTGATGATGCGCTCCAGTGTTTTGCAGAGACAGCTGGTGAGGCTAATTGGTCTGTAGCTAGAGGCAATGGAACTATCTTTCCTTGATTTTAGGAAGGGTATCATGATTGCTTCTCTCCAGGCTTGTGGAACACTGCCTAAGGTCCAACTGTTATTAAAGATCTGCAACAGCTTTGCTTTGGCCTCTGTTCCTAGGTTCCTGATCATTTCATTGGAGATACCATCAGCTCCTGGTGACTTTCTCATTTTCAGTTTTGATATGGCTAGCTCCAGTTCGCTGATTGTGATGGGTGCCTCCAGAACCTCATGTACTATTTCCTTCTGTCCCGTATATTGCTGTTTCTCTCGAATCTCTTGTTGTTTCTCTGGACTAATTTTGATATTGTTATCTTGTGCGAATGAGTCCGCAAAATGGTCAGCTGCCTGCTTTCTTGTTAAGATGTTTCCATCTTTATGTAGTGCAATTTTTGAGTTTCTCCCTGTGCCCTCATCGTTAAGTTGTTTTATTAGCTTCCACAATTTCCTTGTGTCTCTTTCAAAGTTCAGAGACTCCGTTTTCTCCTGCCAGCTTTTCCGTCTAGCCTGCAGCTTGGCCCTATGGAACTTGGCTTTTGCATGCTGGAATTTATTGTGGTGCTCTTGGCTGGGTGTGGCCTCTGCTTGCTTTCTGCACTCTTCCACATCATTATGCAACTGTTCCAGTTCACTACTCCAGTAGGGTTTATATTGTTTACGGGCTCCTCTTGGTACTGTTTCTCACGCTGCCTGCAATATGCATTTCCTAAACTCTTCAACTACTTTATTTATGTCTTTCTCAGTGTTGAGGTTTTTAACCAGTAGGCTGGTGCGATTCTTGTACATTGCCCAGTTTGCTTTCTTGTAGTTCCACCTCGAGATGGTGCTGCTTTTACTTACAAGCTCATTTTCTAAAGTTAGAAAGACTGGCCGATGATCATTGCCACTAAGTTGTTTCCCAACAATTCGTGTAATGTTCCACTCCAGGTCAGGTGTAGTTGTAGTGTGCCATGATCTCGAGTAGAAAGTATGTGGGTCGGACGGCTTGTTAATCAAGATGAATCTATTCTCATCCTGCCAGTCTTCCAGTCTATCTCCTCTCTGGTCCATGTGATCATAGCCCCATTTTTTCTGTTAATGGTAGTGTGTCCAGTGCCTGCGGGCGGTCGCTTGGACAGTAGTAATTGATCAGATGTAGGTCTGTATTGCCTGTCTGATACTCAGCCCCTTCCATGTAGACTTAGATTTGGGAAGCAGTGATGTTATTTTTGACAAGGGTCAGTATCCCACCTTTTCGCCTGTCCTTTCGGTCAGATCGGTAACACTGGTAGCCTCTGATTTTGAAGGCTATTTTTTCGTTGACGTGAGTTTCTTGCAAGCAACATTCACTTACTTTTTCTTGGTCCAGGATGTTTTCTAATTCTATTTTTTTGTTGCTGACTCCCTCCGCATTCCAGTGCATTATTTTAATTCTTTGTTTAGTATGGCCAGCCGTTCTATTCTCATGTCCCCTGGCTCCACAGGACATCTGAGAAGGACCTCCAGTAGTTGGGGTTGGACCCTTTCGAGACATAGGGCCCAGCACTGCACCTGCCTGGGGGTCCAAAGCAGGGCGAGCACCATAACATTTAGCAGTAGTCGACATATTCCATTTTGCGTAATTGCGTGGCATCCTGATTTCTATGGTGCGCCTCCTGGCTGGTTGCCTCCGTCTTCAGCACCTTTCCCTTGCTAGAGCAGACTGTGGTCTCACTCGAGTTTAGATGTGTACACACGCACGCACGTGCCTGCGCATGCATGTACGTGCAAACACATCTAGAGCATACTGGTTATTTTTTGGCGCCAGAAATTTGCCGTCGCCCCTTCTCCTGTTAGTTTAAATGGTTCCGCCACGTGAAGGCCAGGAGTTGGACTTTTGCTGCAGAGGTTATGTATTCACGAGCCATTGGGGTATTTAAGCAATGTTGGGTGCTCACCCCAACACTGCGCCCCGGCTACATACAGCAATTTTGAACCAGATCTACACTAATTGACCGACTCTTATGGGGAATAATACAAGTTTCAGCAGTTTCTCAGCTTGCTTCCAATGAATCACTAAAATAGCAACCCATGTTGAATGGATGGTCCAATGTTTGGAAGTGAGGCTAAGCAGCCATGTTCTGGATATAAAACAATTCCTTAGGTGAGACCAGAACCAGATGCATCTTGTATCAGCTCTGCATTAGTTGAAGCCTGCTTTGGTAGCAGAAAATGCTCATGAATTGCCTCAGCCTTCCTTTGAGGACTGAGATGCATGCTGTTCTTAATGGCCTGAAGATAATGTGGACACAGATGACAGTGCAGCATCTTTCAGTGCTGCCTAGGCAGGCAAACCTGGGTAGCTAATGCTCAGATGAGCTAAATCTCCTCAGTTGTTTATGAAAGCTCAGTCACTGTCTCATTCCATATGCATTGCATAATGCTGTACACAAGTGAATATAGTGGCATTTGTGAACAATACCTATCTCTCTTTAGACTCGCTTGCTCATACATACACGTACACTAGGACAAAATACTTCTCACCACAGGCATTTCAATGTATCTCCTCCATACATGACATCTAAGCATTTGCGAGAGGTGAAAATTACTCCTGTTTAATAGATCAACTCTGCTAGATATGATAAATGTTTTCTGTGTACACTTAAAAAATCAGCTAAGAATCTCCAAGGCCACTGCAGCCTTTGGCAGACTGTACAAGAACGTATGGGACAGAAATGGAATAAGCCTGCAAACAAAGCTGAAATTCTACAAAGCAGTCACACTACTATATGCTTGTGAAACCTGGACTGTTTATCAGCAACACGCTAGGAAATTAAACCACTTCCACACAGTTGCTTTAGGAAGCTATTGAAGATTAAATGGCAAGACAAGATTCCAGACACTAAAGTCCTAGAAAGACCTTCCATGCCCAGTATCCACACTCTACTAATGACGAATCAGATTCGCTGGGCTGGTCACTTGACTGACATGCCTGATCACAGGCTCCCTAAACAAATTTTTTATGGCGAGCTGCGTTTTGTAGGCGCTCCCAAGGCGCTCAGAAGGACTCTCAGAGAGAGAGAGACTGCTGCCAAAGACCGAAATTCGTGGCATACATCATTACGCAAGGGTGAAGCAACCAGGACTGCAAGAGCTATAAAGAAAATGCTGGACAGAAAAACCACTGCAGAAGATCCTCCTGGAACATTAAGCATTCTTTGCCCACATTGTCAAAGAACATTTCGAGCCAAAATAGGCCTTATTAGCCATCTTAAAACTCACGGCTCCATACTTTCAACCCCACTGGATGAAATGAATGGTCATCATCATTCTTGATGGACAAACAACAACAAAATATCAGCTAATCTGTGTTGCTTCCATACGATATGAAACAATAGTGAAACAACAAAAAAAACTTCTTGTAGAATTCCATCTCGTATAGAATAAAGTCTTGATGTCCCTGTCAGTTTCTGCATCATAACATCTCTTATTCATGATTTATTTTTTGTTTGACTTTGCCAAAGAATATATTCTTTGGTCACAATAATATATCCTGTTATAATCTTTTTCTATTTGATTCTATTTCTATGATTTACTGTTTTGTGTAGGGAGATGACAGCAGTGAGAGAAATACCTCATCAGAATTGATGGGCAAACCATTGGCCGAAAGCACACCTCAGAAACATGCCGATCAGGTTACATCTGCAGCCCAGAATGCCAACACTCCAGTTACAGCGGGACCAAGAAACACACGTGATCTGTCTGTTCCTGTTGGGCAACTTGTTGATATACCTCTGTTTGAAGGTGTTGATTCCACCCAGTATGAGGTAATTACCATAACTATTAAAACATGATTGTTAACATAACTGTTAAAACACCATTGCTAACAATAAGTGTTAACACTGCATTATATGTTAGTTTTTAAAGGATGCATTTCACTCATCATGAAACTGGAAATCTTTCCTAAGCTGCATATGACAACGCTTAAGTCTGTCTAAAATCTTACATAATGTAGACAGACAATATTACTTTAGGCAGAACTTGTGTTGTAGCAATGTACGAGGGCGAGTCAATAAGTAAGTCAGACAGTTCTGTGGGATGGCAGGTAAATGTAATTGGTGTTTTCTACAGGTGTCATTAGATGACAGCAACATCGAACTTTATATTCCTGTTCGTCAGTTGGTGCTAGGTGTCTCATGCGCATGTGCAGTGCATAAACAAAATGGCGACTGTACTTATGGAGTGTACAACCAAAGAGCAACGTGCTATTGTGTGATTTTTGTGGACAAAAAGACTGCCTGCAAAGGACATTCATAAGGAAATGCTTCCTGTTTATGCTGACAAATGTTTGTCCTGTAAAGCGGTGCATAGCTGGGTAGAAAAATTTTCTCAAGGATGCTCTAAAATTTTTGATGAAATCTGATCTGGTTGTCCTATTGAGATTGCAACAGAAGCATCCTTGCAGTGGGTGGAGGAGATGGTTAGAGGTGACAGGCGAGTAACGATAGACTCTGTAGCATGTGCAATAGGGTGCTCACATGGTTCAGCATCCAGCATAATGTATGATCGACTGAAATTTAAGCAAGTGTGCTCAAGGTGGGTACCCAGACAATTGAAGGAGGAACACAAAATGAACCGATTTGGCGTGTCCTTGCATCATCTCTGTCGATATGAAGATGAAGGAGAAGACATGCTGAACAGGATTGTTACTGAGGATGAATAATTGGTGCATCACTACCAGCCCGAATCAAAGTGTGCTTCAATGCAATGGAACATCCTTCTTCACCTTGTGTCCTAAAATTCAAGGTTATGCCATCAGCAGGGAAAGTTATGCTGACAGTGTTTTGGGATTGTCAAGGAGTGCTTTTAACCACTTTCAAGAAGAAAGGTGACATTGTGAATTCTGAATCGTACTGTGAAGTTCTATCGATGCTTCATGATGCAATTCGAAGAAAATGTCCGGTACTGCTGACTAGAGAAGTGTTGCTTCTTCAAGACAATGCCAGACCACATACGGCTCGATTAACTCAGGAGAAAATTAACCAACTGAGGTGGGAAGTTCTGGAACATCCACCTTACAGCCCTGACTTAGACCCTAGCGATTTCCACCTTTTTGGTCCACTGAATACCCACCTTGGTGGGAGACATTTCGTGAATGACGCCAAAGTTGAATGTGAAGTGAAAACGTGGTTTAGAAAATCGTAAGCAGTTCTATGCAGCCGGTTTGGGAGGACTGATAAAACGATGGGATAAGTGCATCAATCAATGTTGGTGGAAATTATGTTGAGAAATAAAGAGACAATATATGTATTAAAAAAAACTGGTTTCAAGTTGTTATCATATTAGTTATTTTTCTATACTCATTTGTGTCTTACTTATTGACTTCCCCTCATATTTTGTCACTCCCTTTCCTAACAATGTGTTATCAGAATCAGTTTGTAATATCTTTAAGTTGCAGAAGATGAGATGTGATTTAATTATCTGTCCACTAGTTTGTTGATGCCTTCTAGGAAACAGATTTTGGGTGTGGCCTTAAACCAATGTTGCGCTACCTCCATTATGTCACATAAGATTTTCTATTGTCCGTACTCTTATATGTGCTTTATAATAAAATTCATGTTACTTACTGATTATCGCATGCATATTCCATCTTCTGTTTTATGGTGAAATATTGATGAAATAATTTGTAAAAAATTGTATTTAAGTATTCTGATTCCATTTAGTTTTGCATACCCCCCAAAAAAAACAACCTGCCTGCCTGCACGCCCGCACACACACACACACACACACAGACAGACAGAGAGAAAGTAACTCACATCTACTGCACAGGTCTATCCAGCCTAAGTGGGGTATCAGGAAATATCTTGGGGAGTGAAGGTGACCAGTGAGATATTGACCACATCACCCCGAGTGCTGATTGGTCAATACAAATACGGGGCCAGCGCCACATGGTCAGTGTGCCTCAAGGATGTAGAAGAGCCCTTTACTTAATCTACATCTACTGCATAGTTGAACAGTTTATTTTACAATGTACTGTGGTGTCTTCTCTTGCAGACAGCATCTGATATGAGTTCCATTCGAGGAGATGAAACCCCAAAAGGGCAGAGGTCACGCACGTCTTCCATAAGTTCCATGACAAGTGATAACTCGTTCTTCCCAAGTGTCAGTTTTTCTCACAGCTATTACGTGCCATCAGATGTTGAAAGTGAAATTGATGAATCCTCTGTCAATTTGTCTGCTGTATCCAAAGAGGATCTCTATGCTTTCGTCAAACGTTTTGAGCGCAGAGCTTTCAAGTACAAGTCTAAGTTTATGGAGGTATGTTTAATGGAAACCATAATGGCAGATGTTCCCTGCAATATTTTTTAATGGGAACATGTATTCCCAACTGCATGTTTGCAGTGTGTGGGATTTCTGGTGCTTGGAGCTGGGTCCATTCTGCCAGGTTGTGAAATTGCTCAGAAAGGTATGTTGGTGTGTTCAGGGGAAACAACACATAAAAATGTATATATTTTAATTTAGGAAATGCGTTGGCATTGTGGTTAGTATATTTGCAGTTGAGGAAGTGGCCTCAGTTCAATCCCCAGCATTTTTTCTGATCACTATGGCTTTGGGGTCGACACAGCCTCTGCTTTTTATATTAAACAAGACAAGATCTCAACATACCTGTTTTGTTTAAATTTGTATTTGCATATTCTGCTGAATAATACATTCTAATAATATTCTAATGAACAAGTCCTTCAAGAAACAAATGAAGATTTTAAACTGATTAGAGACATTAGATGTAGACAGTCACAATTTTTTGGGCATGTTATGAGAAGAAAAGAATTGGAGAACTTGGTGACAACTGGCAAGATCGAAGGGAACATACCAAGGGGAAGACCAAGAATTAAATACCTGGTTGGCTTGGCCACGTAGCATGATCGAGATAAAAACACTGAGCTGATCCATGACTCTGGTGATCGAGTGAGATGGCAGAACATGACCGCCCACACTTATCGGCATGGCACATAATGAATGAATGAATTCTGCTACAAGAACATATTTATCTGAAATTGTTTGCTACATGCCACAACCTTAGAGGTGGAGATATCCCAATGAACTTATAGGTTAGGGGAAATGGAAGATTAATGGTTTTGTTAAAGGACACTAATGTAAGATGGTAAGTTTTCCTGCAGAATAGAGGGCAGTATGAAAGAAAGAAAACATTGGTGCTCAATTACTAAGTAATGAGCAACTATTTCAAGCGTAAAATCAAACAGATCACCATCATGTGTCCTATCATATGGCATAAACCTTGATGTATCTCCACAGATTTCAGTACTTGGTGCTCTGGATCAATTCTGTTGATGTTTTCCTTCATGCCACCATCTTAGGCATCAATTCTGTGATAAAGAGGTTACGTCTGCAATTCATAATCTCGCATACCGTGTTCAAAGCACATCTGTGGGCGATTTTGAAGCAGACTGCCTTGCGTTGGTTTCCCCACAATGGTTTCCCTACAATGGTATGAGTGCCGGTCATGTACTGAATGTAAGCTTGCCCAGGAATAACAGAATCACAAACAGCCATAAAATGCTGGAGTTGACTGCTGTGTCCTGTATAGGATATGGAACAAAACCATCTTAGGCCATCCAGCAATTTCTATTAGTCTGCCTGTAACTCCTCTATCGCTGATCTTTCCAGTTGTCACAGTATGTTCCAATGCTTATCTTCTCATTACATGGCCAAAGGACAGCATCTGTCCCTTTCTTATAGTTTTATTTAATGGTCTAATTTTATTAACCGTATCCAAGCAATTGTTTTTAACAATGTAGATTTAGATTTGAAGGAAATGACTAGGGGCAGTTATAGTGAGACTATGGAGGAGAAAGAAAATAGGAAATGCTTCCTAAAGGTTTGAATGGTTGAGAACAGAATAGTCGGCTTCCACAATTAGGTGTTTGTTTTTGAGGTTTTTTATTAACAAGTTTTAAAATTAAATTTAACTTGCATGTTAACATTTGAGGCTTCACAACATTTGGATCTTTTAAATGAGTCACATACAAAAAAATGAACGGATCATTATAGTCTAGCCTATTGAGAAGATGAAATCCAAGATAATTTAAAACATCCAAATAATGGTTGCTGTAGCTGTCCTCTGATTTAAAATGATTTTGTTATATTAATCAGTGTTGCTGTCTTCTACCAGCATAATTTAGTTGCATGACCTTTTACAGGATGTTGTAATCAACCCCAGAATTTATTGGCTGTTATTTGTTTTCTAGGCAATTTTATATTGAGTAGTTTGCCATTTCTTTCCGAGTGCTCATACCATTGTGAAAATCAACACAAAGCTGTCATACCCAAATTGTCTGCTGCTGACTTCTGTGTCAGGATAGTGAAACTCTTCACTACCCTATAGCCACAGGTGCCGACCAGCATCATTTACACACACACACATACATACAATTGCTGTAACCCATGTATCGTTCGCACCTTATTTACTCTGATCAAATTCAGCACATAACCAGACCTTTACAGAAGAGTTAACAGTCTTTTAAGATGGTATCTGAAATCTATATTTCTATTTTTCAGTTACCTTAGAAAGTAGGAACAAGTATTTGCTTTAAACAGATTTTTCAGGGAGCAGCTAACTGAAATAATTGTTATTTAAGCAGATAATTCCTGACACAACTTTTAAACTGTTTTTACAGCTGGCAGCGGCCTATAAAGATATGATGCAAGAGAGAGAGAAACTGAAGGTAATTATAATTATTTTAAAGGCATTACTTTCAAACTCTCAGTTATCACCTATTCAGTCATATCGTAAAATTTTAAGTACTAATGAAATACAGTTTTAATAAGGCTTGTTATGCAACAAAGTACATAATTTTCTTTTGTTTCGAGATATTAATTTGATTTGTTTATTTCTGAGGGTTGTTATTTTTCTTCTTGCATTCTTTTTCTGACTATGATTTAAATTTATGATTTAAACTTGACTTCTTTTTTTTTTAAGGTGTTGAGCTTGCTATACATTTCTTCTTTACTTTGACTGAGGTTTAGAACTTTAACAGAACTTTTTAAAAGTATTGCTATTCTTTTGTTCGTTGATTTTGACTGGTTGAAAATTTCTTTTGTATCCTTAGTGTCCTTCCTTTCATCGAGCTTCCCAGTTATAATTGTGTTCATTTTATTTCTAGTGGTTTGAGGTTCAGTCACCAGTAGAGAATGGTTTAGATTTGTTTTCTCACCCGCATGGCTCTATGGTCATGCCAGTCTTGTTAAATGAGGTTTAGATTTGTTTTCTCACCCACATGGCTCTATGGTCATGCCAGTCTTGTCAAATGAGGTTTAGATTTGTTTTCTCACCCGTATGGCTCCATGGTCATGCCAGTCTTGTCAAATGAGGTTTAGATTTGTTTTCTCACCCGCATGGCTCTATGGTCATGCCAGTCTTGTTAAATGAGGTTTAGATTTGTTTTCTCATCTGTGTCGCTCCATGGTCATGCCAGTCTTGTCAAATGAGGTTTAGACTTGTTTTCTCACCTGCATGGCTCTATGGTCATGCCAGTATTGTCAAATGAGGTTTAGATTTGTTTTCTCACCCGCATGGCTCCATGGTCATGCCAGTCTTGTCAAATGAGGTTTAGATTTGTTTTCTCACCCGCATGGCTCCATGGTCATGCCAGTCTTGTCTTGTCAAATGAGGTTTAGATTTGTTTTCTCACCCGCATGGCTCCATGGTCATGCCAGTCTTGTCAAATGAGGTTTAGACTTGTTTTCTCACCTGCATGGCTCCATGGTCATGCCAGTCTTGTCAAATGAGGTTTAGATTTGTTTTCTCACCCGCATGGCTCTATGGTCATGCCAGTCTTGTTAAATGAGGTTTAGATTTGTTTTCTCATCTGTGTGGCTCCATGGTCATGCCAGTCTTGTCAAATGAGGTTTAGATTTGTTTTCTCACCCGCATGGCTCTATGGTCATGCCAGTCTTGTCAAATGAGGTTTAGACTTGTTTTCTCACCCGCATGGCTCCATGGTCATGCCAGTCTTGTCAAATGAGGTTTAGATTTGTTTTCTCACCCGCATGGCTCTATGGTCATGCCAGTCTTGTTAAATGAGGTTTAGATTTGTTTTCTCATCTGTGTGGCTCCATGGTCATGCAAGTCTTGTCAAATGAGGTTTAGATTTGTTTTCTCACCCGCATGGCTCTATGGTCATGCCAGTCTTGTCAAATGAGGTTTAGATTTGTTTTCTCACCCGCATGGCTCCATGGTCATGCCAGTCTTGTCAAATGAGGTTTAGATTTGTTTTCTCACCTGTGTGGCTCCATGGTCATGCCAGTCTTGTCAAATGAGGTTTAGATTTGTTTTCTCACCCGCATGGCTCTATGGTTATGCCAGTCTTGTTAAATGAGGTTTAGATTTGTTTTCTCATCTGTGTGGCTCCATGGTCATGCCAGTCTTGTCAAATGAGGTTTAGATTTGTTTTCTCATCTGTGTGGCTCCATGGTCATGCCAGTCTTGTCAAATGAGGTTTAGATTTGTTTTCTCACCCGCATGGCTCTATGGTCATGCCAGTCTTGTTAAATGAGGTTTAGATTTGTTTTCTCACCCACATGGCTCTATGGTCATGCCAGTCTTGTCAAATGAGGTTTAGATTTGTTTTCTCACCCGTATGGCTCCATGGTCATGCCAGTCTTGTCAAATGAGGTTTAGATTTATTTTCTCACCCGCATGGCTCTATGGTCATGCCAGTCTTGTCAAATGAGGTTTAGATTTGTTTTCTCACCCGTATGGCTCCATGGTCATGCCAGTCTTGTCAAATGAGGTTTAGGTTTGTTTTCTCACCTGTGTGGCTCCATGGTCATGCCAGTCTTGTCAAATGAGGTTTAGATTTGTTTTCTCACCCGCATGGCTCTATGGTCATGCCAGTCTTGTCAAATGAGGTTTAGATTTGTTTTCTCACCCGCATAGCTCTATGGTCATGCCAGTCTTGTCAAATGAGGTTTAGATTTGTTTTCTCACTCGCATGGCTCTATGGTCATGCCATTCTTGTTAAATGAGGTTTAGATTTGTTTTCTCATCTGTGTCGCTCCATGGTCATGCCAGTCTTGTCAAATGAGGTTTAGACTTGTTTTCTCACCTGCATGGCTCCATGGTCATGCCAGTATTGTCAAATGAGGTTTAGATTTGTTTTCTCACCCGCATGGCTCCATGGTCATGCCAGTCTTGTCAAATGAGGTTTAGATTTGTTTTCTCACCCGCATGGCTCCATGGTCATGCCAGTCTTGTCTTGTCAAATGAGGTTTAGATTTGTTTTCTCACCCGCATGGCTCCATGGTCATGCCAGTCTTGTCAAATGAGGTTTAGATTTGTTTTCTCACCCGCATGGCTCCATGGTCATGCCAGTCTTGTCAAATGAGGTTTAGACTTGTTTTCTCACCTGCATGGCTCCATGGTCATGCCAGTCTTGTCAAATGAGGTTTAGATTTGTTTTCTCACCCGCATGGCTCTATGGTCATGCCAGTCTTGTTAAATGAGGTTTAGATTTGTTTTCTCACCTGTGTGGCTCCATGGTCATGCCAGTCTTGTCAAATGAGGTTTAGATTTGTTTTCTCACCCGCATGGCTCTATGGTCATGCCAGTCTTGTCAAATGAGGTTTAGACTTGTTTTCTCACCCGCATGGCTCCATGGTCATGCCAGTCTTGTCAAATGAGGTTTAGATTTGTTTTCTCATCTGTGTGGCTCCATGGTCATGCAAGTCTTGTCAAATGAGGTTTAGATTTGTTTTCTCACCCGCATGGCTCTATGGTCATGCCAGTCTTGTCAAATGAGGTTTAGATTTGTTTTCTCACCCGCATGGCTCTATGGTCATGCCAGTCTTGTCAAATGAGGTTTAGATTTGTTTTCTCACCCGTATGGCTCTATGGTTATGCCAGTCTTGTTAAATGAGGTTTAGATTTGTTTTCTCATCTGTGTGGCTCCATGGTCATGCCAGTCTTGTCAAATGAGGTTTAGATTTGTTTTCTCATCTGTGTGGCTCCATGGTCATGCCAGTCTTGTCAAATGAGGTTTAGATTTGTTTTCTCACCCTCATGGCTCCATGGTCATGCCAGTCTTGTCAAATGAGGTTTAGATTTGTTTTCTCACCTGTGTGGCTCTATGGTCATGCCAGTCTTGTCAAATGAGGTTTAGATTTGTTTTCTCACCCTCATGGCTCCATGGTCATGCCAGTCTTGTCAAATGAGGTTTAGATTTGTTTTCTCACCCTCATGGCTCCATGGTCATGCCAGTCTTGTCAAATGAGGTTTAGATTTGTTTTCTCACCCGCATGGCTCTATGGTCATGCCAGTCTTGTCAAATGAAGTTTAGATTTGTTTTCTCACCCGCATGGCTCCATGGTCATGCCAGTCTTGTTAAATGAGGTTTAGATTTGTTTTCTCATCTGTGTGGCTCCATGGTCATGCCAGTCTTGTCAAATGAGGTTTAGATTTGTTTTCTCACCCGCATGGCTCTATGGTCATGCCAGTCTTGTCAAATGAGGTTTAGACTTGTTTTCTCACCCGCATGGCTCCATGGTCATGCCAGTCTTGTCAAATGAGGTTTAGATTTTTTTTCTCACCCGCATGGCTCTATGGTCATGCCAGTCTTGTTAAATGAGGTTTAGATTTGTTTTCTCATCTGTGTGGCTCCATGGTCATGCAAGTCTTGTCAAATGAGGTTTAGATTTGTTTTCTCACCCGCATGGCTCTATGGTCATACCAGTCTTGTCAAATGAGGTTTAGATTTGTTTTCTCATCTGTGTGGCTCCATGGTCATGCCAGTCTTGTCAAATGAGGTTTAGATTTGTTTTCTCACCCGCATGGCTCCATGGTCATGCCAGTCTTGTCAAATGAGGTTTAGATTTGTTTTCTCACCCGCATGGCTCTATGGTCATACCAGTCTTGTTAAATGAGGTTTAGATTTGTTTTCTCACCTGCATGGCTCTATGGTCATGCCAGTCTTGTCAAATGAGGTTTAGATTTGTTTTCTCACCCGCATGGCTCCATGGTCATGCCAGTCTTGTCAAATGAGGTTTAGACTTGTTTTCTCACCCGCATGGCGCCATGGTCATGCCAGTCTTGTTAAATGAGGTTTAGATTTGTTTTCTCACCTGTGTGGCTCCATAGTCATGCCAGTCTTGTCAAATGAGGTTTAGACTTGTTTTCTCACCTGCATGGCGCCATGGTCATGCCAGTCTTGTTAAATGAGGTTTAGATTTGTTTTCTCACCTGCATGGCTCCATGGTCATGCCAGTCTTGTCAAATGAGGTTTAGATTTGTTTTCTCACCCGCATGGCTCTATGGTCATGCCAGTCTTGTTAAATGAGGTTTAGATTTGTTTTCTCACCCACATGGCTCTATGGTCATGCCAGTCTTGTTAAATGAGGTTTAGATTTATTTTCTCACCCGCATGGCTCTATGGTCATGCCAGTCTTGTCAAATGAGGTTTAGATTTGTTTTCTCACTCGCATGGCTCTATGGTCATGCCAGTCTTGTTAAATGAGGTTTAGATTTGTTTTCTCATCTGTGTCGCTCCATGGTCATGCCAGTCTTGTCAAATGAGGTTTAGACTTGTTTTCTCACCTGCATGGCTCTATGGTCATGCCAGTATTGTCAAATGAGGTTTAGATTTGTTTTCTCACCCGCATGGCTCCATGGTCATGCCAGTCTTGTCAAATGAGGTTTAGATTTGTTTTCTCACCCGCATGGCTCCATGGTCATGCCAGTCTTGTCTTGTCAAATGAGGTTTAGATTTGTTTTCTCACCCGCATGGCTCCATGGTCATGCCAGTCTTGTCAAATGAGGTTTAGACTTGTTTTCTCACCTGCATGGCTCCATGGTCATGCCAGTCTTGTCAAATGAGGTTTAGATTTGTTTTCTCACCCGCATGGCTCTATGGTCATGCCAGTCTTGTTAAATGAGGTTTAGATTTGTTTTCTCATCTGTGTGGCTCCATGGTCATGCCAGTCTTGTCAAATGAGGTTTAGATTTGTTTTCTCACCCGCATGGCTCTATGGTCATGCCAGTCTTGTCAAATGAGGTTTAGACTTGTTTTCTCACCCGCATGGCTCCATGGTCATGCCAGTCTTGTCAAATGAGGTTTAGATTTGTTTTCTCACCCGCATGGCTCTATGGTCATGCCAGTCTTGTTAAATGAGGTTTAGATTTGTTTTCTCATCTGTGTGGCTCCATGGTCATGCAAGTCTTGTCAAATGAGGTTTAGATTTGTTTTCTCACCCGCATGGCTCTATGGTCATGCCAGTCTTGTCAAATGAGGTTTAGATTTGTTTTCTCACCCGCATGGCTCCATGGTCATGCCAGTCTTGTCAAATGAGGTTTAGATTTGTTTTCTCACCTGTGTGGCTCCATGGTCATGCCAGTCTTGTCAAATGAGGTTTAGATTTGTTTTCTCACCCGCATGGCTCTATGGTTATGCCAGTCTTGTTAAATGAGGTTTAGATTTGTTTTCTCATCTGTGTGGCTCCATGGTCATGCCAGTCTTGTCAAATGAGGTTTAGATTTGTTTTCTCATCTGTGTGGCTCCATGGTCATGCCAGTCTTGTCAAATGAGGTTTAGATTTGTTTTCTCACCCGCATGGCTCTATGGTCATGCCAGTCTTGTTAAATGAGGTTTAGATTTGTTTTCTCACCCACATGGCTCTATGGTCATGCCAGTCTTGTCAAATGAGGTTTAGATTTGTTTTCTCACCCGTATGGCTCCATGGTCATGCCAGTCTTGTCAAATGAGGTTTAGATTTATTTTCTCACCCGCATGGCTCTATGGTCATGCCAGTCTTGTCAAATGAGGTTTAGATTTGTTTTCTCACCTGTGTGGCTCCATGGTCATGCCAGTCTTGTCAAATGAGGTTTAGATTTGTTTTCTCACCCTCATGGCTCCATGGTCATGCCAGTCTTGTCAAATGAGGTTTAGATTTGTTTTCTCACCTGTGTGGCTCCATGGTCATGCCAGTCTTGTCAAATGAGGTTTAGATTTGTTTTCTCACCCGCATGGCTCTATGGTCATGCCAGTCTTGTCAAATGAGGTTTAGATTTGTTTTCTCACCCGCATAGCTCTATGGTCATGCCAGTCTTGTCAAATGAGGTTTAGATTTGTTTTCTCACTCGCATGGCTCTATGGTCATGCCATTCTTGTTAAATGAGGTTTAGATTTGTTTTCTCATCTGTGTCGCTCCATGGTCATGCCAGTCTTGTCAAATGAGGTTTAGACTTGTTTTCTCACCTGCATGGCTCCATGGTCATGCCAGTATTGTCAAATGAGGTTTAGATTTGTTTTCTCACCCGCATGGCTCCATGGTCATGCCAGTCTTGTCAAATGAGGTTTAGATTTGTTTTCTCACCCGCATGGCTCCATGGTCATGCCAGTCTTGTCTTGTCAAATGAGGTTTAGATTTGTTTTCTCACCCGCATGGCTCCATGGTCATGCCAGTCTTGTCAAATGAGGTTTAGATTTGTTTTCTCACCCGCATGGCTCCATGGTCATGCCAGTCTTGTCAAATGAGGTTTAGACTTGTTTTCTCACCTGCATGGCTCCATGGTCATGCCAGTCTTGTCAAATGAGGTTTAGATTTGTTTTCTCACCCGCATGGCTCTATGGTCATGCCAGTCTTGTTAAATGAGGTTTAGATTTGTTTTCTCACCTGTGTGGCTCCATGGTCATGCCAGTCTTGTCAAATGAGGTTTAGATTTGTTTTCTCACCCGCATGGCTCTATGGTCATGCCAGTCTTGTCAAATGAGGTTTAGACTTGTTTTCTCACCCGCATGGCTCCATGGTCATGCCAGTCTTGTCAAATGAGGTTTAGATTTGTTTTCTCATCTGTGTGGCTCCATGGTCATGCAAGTCTTGTCAAATGAGGTTTAGATTTGTTTTCTCACCCGCATGGCTCTATGGTCATGCCAGTCTTGTCAAATGAGGTTTAGATTTGTTTTCTCACCCGCATGGCTCTATGGTCATGCCAGTCTTGTCAAATGAGGTTTAGATTTGTTTTCTCACCCGTATGGCTCTATGGTTATGCCAGTCTTGTTAAATGAGGTTTAGATTTGTTTTCTCATCTGTGTGGCTCCATGGTCATGCCAGTCTTGTCAAATGAGGTTTAGATTTGTTTTCTCATCTGTGTGGCTCCATGGTCATGCCAGTCTTGTCAAATGAGGTTTAGATTTGTTTTCTCACCCTCATGGCTCCATGGTCATGCCAGTCTTGTCAAATGAGGTTTAGATTTGTTTTCTCACCTGTGTGGCTCTATGGTCATGCCAGTCTTGTCAAATGAGGTTTAGATTTGTTTTCTCACCCTCATGGCTCCATGGTCATGCCAGTCTTGTCAAATGAGGTTTAGATTTGTTTTCTCACCCTCATGGCTCCATGGTCATGCCAGTCTTGTCAAATGAGGTTTAGATTTGTTTTCTCACCCGCATGGCTCTATGGTCATGCCAGTCTTGTCAAATGAAGTTTAGATTTGTTTTCTCACCCGCATGGCTCCATGGTCATGCCAGTCTTGTTAAATGAGGTTTAGATTTGTTTTCTCATCTGTGTGGCTCCATGGTCATGCCAGTCTTGTCAAATGAGGTTTAGATTTGTTTTCTCACCCGCATGGCTCTATGGTCATGCCAGTCTTGTCAAATGAGGTTTAGATTTGTTTTCTCACCCGCATGGCTCTATGGTCATGCCAGTCTTGTCAAATGAGGTTTAGACTTGTTTTCTCACCCGCATGGCTCCATGGTCATGCCAGTCTTGTCAAATGAGGTTTAGATTTTTTTTCTCACCCGCATGGCTCTATGGTCATGCCAGTCTTGTTAAATGAGGTTTAGATTTGTTTTCTCATCTGTGTGGCTCCATGGTCATGCAAGTCTTGTCAAATGAGGTTTAGATTTGTTTTCTCACCCGCATGGCTCTATGGTCATACCAGTCTTGTCAAATGAGGTTTAGATTTGTTTTCTCATCTGTGTGGCTCCATGGTCATGCCAGTCTTGTCAAATGAGGTTTAGATTTGTTTTCTCACCCGCATGGCTCCATGGTCATGCCAGTCTTGTCAAATGAGGTTTAGATTTGTTTTCTCACCCGCATGGCTCTATGGTCATACCAGTCTTGTTAAATGAGGTTTAGATTTGTTTTCTCACCTGCATGGCTCTATGGTCATGCCAGTCTTGTCAAATGAGGTTTAGATTTGTTTTCTCACCCGCATGGCTCCATGGTCATGCCAGTCTTGTCAAATGAGGTTTAGACTTGTTTTCTCACCCGCATGGCGCCATGGTCATGCCAGTCTTGTTAAATGAGGTTTAGATTTGTTTTCTCATCTGTGTGGCTCCATGGTCATGCCAGTCTTGTCAAATGAGGTTTAGATTTGTTTTCTCACCCGCATGGCTCTATGGTCATACCAGTCTTGTCAAATGAGGTTTAGATTTGTTTTCTCACCTGTGTGGCTCCATAGTCATGCCAGTCTTGTCAAATGAGGTTTAGACTTGTTTTCTCACCCGCATGGCGCCATGGTCATGCCAGTCTTGTTAAATGAGGTTTAGATTTGTTTTCTCACCTGCATGGCTCCATGGTCATGCCAGTCTTGTCAAATGAGGTTTAGATTTGTTTTCTCACCCGCATGGCTCTATGGTCATGCCAGTCTTGTTAAATGAGGTTTAGATTTGTTTTCTCACCCACATGGCTCTATGGTCATGCCAGTCTTGTTAAATGAGGTTTAGATTTGTTTTCTCACCCACATGGCTCTATGGTTATGCCAGTCTTGTTAAATGAGGTTTAGATTTGTTTTCTCACCTGCATGGCTCCATGGTCATGCCAGTCTTGTCAAATGAGGTTTAGATTTGTTTTCTCACCCGCATGGCTCTATGGTCATGCCAGTCTTGTTAAATGAGGTTTAGATTTGTTTTCTCACCCACATGGCTCTATGGTCATGCCAGTCTTGTTAAATGAGGTTTAGATTTGTTTTCTCACCCGCATGGCTCTATGGTCATGCCAGTCTTGTTAAATGAGGTTTAGATTTGTTTTCTCACCCACATGGCTCTATGGTCATGCCAGTCTTGTTAAATGAGGTTTAGATTTGTTTTCTCACCCACATGGCTCTATGGTCATGCCAGTCTTGTTAAATGAGGTTTAGATTTGTTTTCTCACCCACATGGCTCTATGGTCATGCCAGTCTTGTTAAATGAGGTTTAGATTTGTTTTCTCACCCACATGGCTCTATGGTCATGCCAGTCTTGTTAAATGAGGTTTAGATTTGTTTTCTCACCCACATGGCTCTATGGTCATGCCAGTCTTGTTAAATGAGGTTTAGATTTGTTTTCTCACCCACATGGCTCTATGGTCATGCCAGTCTTGTTAAATGAGGTTTAGATTTGTTTTCTCACCCGCATGGCTCTATGGTCATGCCAGTCTTGTTAAATGAGGTTTAGATTTGTTTTCTCACCCACATGGCTCTATGGTCATGCCAGTCTTGTTAAATGAGGTTTAGATTTGTTTTCTCACCCACATGGCTCTATGGTCATGCCAGTCTTGTTAAATGAGGTTTAGATTTGTTTTCTCACCCACATGGCTCTATGGTCATGCCAGTCTTGTTAAATGAGGTTTAGATTTGTTTTCTCACCTGTGTGGCTCCATAGTCATGCCAGTCTTGTCAAATGAGTTAACAAATTTTTCCAGGAAACAAGGATGGTGAAGATTTGATCTGATTATCCCATCATATATTACCATGACCATGTTAATGTGAAGATTCTGATGCTTCACACTACTTCAATATTCCACCATTGATGTCTTGTATTGATACATATTTTATCATTGTCATGTCGCAGGTCATTTGCAGAATGTCACTCCCATCACAGTCTTGACTCCCACTACAGTCCACTGGAAAGACTCTCGATCCCTTACCAGTTTCCTTACCTCATAGTTTCAGGCACACAGGGTGATTAATGTGGTAGTCTCCCTTTGATTTCCACATCCAAATGGCTTTGGAATACATCTACAGCCTTTAGCAATCTTTTAAGTTGCCAGGGTAAATGAGTGCCCTGCTCTGTTATACTCTTGCTAAAAACAAAGGACTCCCCAGAGGGGTCCCCTTACTCTGGTGGTTATTTGGTCATTAGAACTGCATTTGCCACTGTGTTTTCCATCCTCTATAGCATGGGTGTAAAACTCAATCGCTCGGCGGGTCAAAACTCAAATCACATGTAAGGTTGTGGGCCAGAGAGGATAAACATTCAATAAGCCAAAAATTAAACCTTTTTTAAACATTAATATAAATTAAAACAAAAAAGTTCTAATAATAAAACATCATTGGTATACACATTTTCACTCTTATGTCAATTTGTCAGAACACGATGTTTGGCATCTTTTCTTGGCTACAAGTTCGTTGGGAGTAATGTTTTGTGTCATTGAGATTCTCATGATGGACTGCAAGTTTTCATCAGTGAGACGACTCCTGTGTGATGTTTTGTTAATCTTCATCACAGAAAACAGCTGCTCACACAGATATGTGCCACCAAACATGCTCAAGGTTCAAGCAGCATGTAGACGAAACCGGGGCATCTCTTCAGGAATGAAATGAGTTAACTGGCAGGCCCCACAGTGTCGTACTTTGCCTTTAGTGTCCCATTACATTGCAGCTATATAAACTCCATCTGCAAATTTACAGGTGCAGTTTCCACATCTATGACAAATGGATTACGAAACAGCTCGAAATTACTTTTCTGTGCTTCAAAGTCACTAACGTTGAGATGAGTGGTTATATCAGACAGAAATGCCAACTCACATTTCCACTTTTTATCACGGAAAACTAAAATCTTTTCCTCTACTGTCCATGAATTGACAGATTTCCTCGATCAGCTGGAAAAATCTACTGAGAACTTTTCCCCGAATTAGCCACCGCACCTCTGTATAATAAGGCAGGTTAGCCGTAGCGGGAAAAGATGATGTATTATCTGGGCATTACACTACTTTCATTTTTTATGCGCCAATCCAAAATGAGCATCTGAACGTTGCTAGGTAACTATAACGATGAACACTAACTCACTACACAACTTTTATTTTCGCTTATTCTGATCGAAGCGAGAACGCTGTCAGGTAGCCTATCATTCGGAAGGCTGCTAATTAGGGAATTTGATTTGTACTTTATATCGTGACCATAAAAAAATATTTTTGCCTAAAAGTCTCTCTTGGGCTGAATATATTTGTACGTCGGCTGAGACTTCTTGGGCCTGATATGATTGAACAGCAGGCCGGATGTGGCCCTTGGGCCTTGAGTTTGACACACGTGCTCTATAGCAATGAGGTGCAGTCAAGATTTTTCCATCGCCGAGAAATGACACTATGGTAGCACTTCTGAAACTTCTCTGTAATTTTAGAGAATCATATTCTGTTATGTTTGCAAAAATATTGTCCATGTAAACCATAAATTGTGAAATTGTCACTTCAATTTTATTTGGTAATTATTCTTGTAGCAGACAATGGCCCAATGTCAGGACCGAGCTTTCCGTCGTATGTCTGAGCTGAGAGAACAGATTCAGTTAGACCAACTGGCAAAAAGAGATCTGGAGGACAACTACAGACTTCTTCTGGATGAGAAAGATGAATATATGAAAGTTTTACAAATGCAGGTTTGTCTAAAATATATTCTGCTTGAAAGAGCATTGAAATCTTGTTATTCCTTGCTTGAACTACCCATATATGAACAAATGAACTTTATTCTCTATTCTCAAAGGGTTAAGAATTGGGAACGTAAGCCCATCTAACATTTTGCCCTTCTCATCTCTCTGCTGTCAGAAATTATTTCATTCACACATTACTTATGAAGCTAATCTTAGACAACAATGATAGTATATGCATTGAATCACGTTGGAAATGTGAAAATCATTAATACACGATTAATTAATACTGATATTATTTGACATAGCAATTTTAATTCTCTGAGGTATATATACATGTCGTTAGTAGAATTTTTATTGTCGTAGTTTATTATAAACTCACTCGAAGGGGTTACATGTGCAATTAGTAATCTCGCATATCGCTTTCGAAACAGCACCATGTAGCAAATCCTTAGCAGAATGTCGCCTCCATCACAAACTGCTGGAAAGTCTCAATCATCATTATCAGCACTTTGTAGCAAATTCTGTTATAAAAACCATACTGGAGGACAAGGTTGAGGGCAAGCAAGCAAGAGGTAGACAACAATACAAGTGGAAAGATAACATCAAGAGATGAACGAACATCAGCCTGACAGAATGTACAGTCAAGGTGAGAGACAGTGTTGGAGATTCATTGCAACCAACCTTCATTGTGGAGCCGGCACCTGATTGATTGATTGATTGATTGATTGATTGAGCAGATCCCTGACAGAATGTCTCCATCACAAACTGCTGAAAAGTCTCATTCACCATTATCAGCACCATGTAACAAATCCCTGACAGAATGTCTCCTCCGTCACAAACTGCTGGAAAGTCTCAATCCTTCCTGAGTTCTACCTCGTGCATCTTCATGCATTTTCTTTAATGTCTGCTCTAGCGCTGGTAGAACCCTGCCTCCTCTTCCAGTAACTGTGACTTCCATCACTGTTCTTTCTAAACCACTGCAATGTTTCTTAGGGCCAAATTATTTCAGTTTCTGAAACATGTTGCTATTATGTGCTTTTTTTTGTTTTACATTATTTACTCATGCTGAGGTGAATCATAACCAGATTGCAGTATTTCCTCATTCAATCTGTTCTTTCCATCCTGTATATTTGGCATAAATACATAGTTTTAATGTGTAGCACCAAGGACAGTCACAAGCCTCACTACGAACCAAACCCTTTTTATTCAGAGAAATAGATGGATATTCTGCTGCTATGCCATGGAGGCACCATCAACATTCAGTACCAGCTGTATTCATGTTGCAAATGGCTGTGTTATATGTCTTTATAAATATCATGTTTTTTCATGCTGTCGTCATGCTTTCAGATTAAGCTACTGAAGGATGGAAAGGAAATTCCTGAGGAACTACAAGCAAAACTTCTCAGCAAACAGGCCAAGGCTGAAGCCAGCCCTCCGACCGCTGGTGGTGACAGCAAGGCAAATATTTCAACAAGTGAAGAAATTGAATTGTTGAAATCAAAGGTACATATATATCTGTAATTTGCTTTTGTGATTGTAAGTGTGAAGCAATACATTGTATATGTATTTGTTCTTAAATACATATATTACAAAAAGTAAAGGACCCTTTTACATGACTTGAGGGGTATTTGGTATATGGTGGTAGCCTCATATTTTTATAGATCAATTAGGACTCAATGGGTGATGTGGTTAGTATTACAGGAGCCCAGATTAATTTTTAAAACCTGCTTTGATGGGAATTCAAACACATGACCATCCAGTTGGCAGATAAGCATGCTAGCCAAACTCTTTACCATCGCTCCCTGGGCATCAGTGCTAACCCCATATTTTTATACACCAAGTGGACTTGATGGGTGTAGTGGTCACTAGTCAACATAGCCTTGATTTTGACTTGAAAATTCTGTGGTTTCCATGTTGTGAGACTTAGTTGCCCCTGGTTGGTACAAAATATCCCAGTATATATGGTATAAAACATGGTGTAGATGACATATTCAAATGTTAGAGTTCATCTCAGCCTTGAAACTGAGCCTATTTTAGAATATACTTTATTTTAAAAAAACTATTAATGCAAGAACTAGCTGCAACTCTTTTTTTTTGGTCCCAGACAATTATTGTTTCTTCTTCTTCTTCTTCGTTCATCCGGAGTTTGTTTTTTTTCGGATGTGATTGCGTTGTGCCTGTTTACAGCAGAGCTGCGTTCTTGCGCCGTTAGGCCGACACATCCGACTTCTGCGGGCATTTGTTGACCGGGTTAACCTTCCTGGCAATTATTGTTTAATTATGACACCCTGGGTCATAACAAGTTGGGGTTCATAACTGAGACTGAAAGATTTAAAGCAGTGGTTCTCAACCGGTGGGGAATCCTCCCCCCCCCCCCCCCCCCCCCCGGGGAGAATTTTAGGGTTTCCAGGGGGGAATGAAGATCATTTCAAGATCGCGTTAATACAAGAACCGATTACTTGATATTGCTTTTCCCTTTATATTTTACAGTTATGCACGTGTCATCCTTTTAAAATTCATTTTATAAAGTAAGTAGACCCACAAATCACGTTTTATGTGGATGTCTAGACCTGTTTTAATATATTTACCTTCCATTTTTTTGTATACTATGTAGGGGTGGGGGGATTTTTAGGTAGGAAATATGAAAGGTGGGGAATGATGTTCTGAAAATATGGTGAAGGGGGGCACGGGCCAAATTGTTGATAGGAAAGGGGGAGGATGACGTTCTGAAAATATGGTGAAGGGGGCACGGGCCAAAAAAGGTTGAGAACCACTGATTTAAAGTAACAGTTAGTGCCCAAATATTTAAAGTTGTAACTCTGTCCGAGTGAGTAGAAGTTGTAATAACTGTCTGGGATTAAAGCAATGATTAAATGATTTCCAATACCATCATTTTGCCATAACACATTGTCAAGATGTCAAGCATCTTTTCACTTGGTCTTTCACTGTCTACTTTCTTTCTTCCCTTCAAGTTTTCCTGCTGTCACAACATTTTCCATTTCACCCCTTCTCATGACATGTCCAAAGAATGTAGCACCTTGCCGTCTTGTTGTTACATTATGCTTCAAAAAGGCATAATAACTACAATCCATGGCGGGGACAAGGGATGGAGTTTTACCTTTCTATAGCATAAAGCCAGGCCTGAATTGTAGAGACCATGTGTTGCCCATGCAGCATGATCCCTCTCTCGGCCTGCCTCCATAGGAAAGGTAACACCAATATATCTTGAACTAGACAAATTGCAGAAGCTTCCGGTTCAGCAAAGCAATGCTCTGACTATCCTCTTGTCGGAGCTTCGATCCCAGACCAGCTGCCAACCAAGGCTTAGGGTCTTGTGGATTGTATACTTCTGAGTTAAGTAACTAGTTCTGATATTGAGTCGGTTTTTATCAAGATGTCTTCATTACTCTAGTTATCTGTCCAAGGTGTTCTCAGCATTCCACAAGAAGAACATTTTATGCACCATATAGCAAATGAAGATCATAAACTGATTAGAGACATTAGACATAAACAGTCAAAATGTTTTGGGCATGTTATGAGAAGAAATGAAATGGAAACTTGGTGACAACTGGCAAGATCAAAGGGAGGAGTCCAAAGGGAAGACCAAGAATTAAATACCTGGATGGCTTGGCCACATGGCATGGTAGAGACAGAAACACGGAGCTGATCCACGACTCTGGTGATTGAGTGAGATGACAAAACATGACCGCCCATGCTTATTGGCATGGCACATGATGGATGGATATACCATCTGGGCATTGAGCTGGAGACTGTTGAAAATGAAATATCTAAAGCCCATGGATGAAGTATTATCAGCCTAGTCTTTTGTTTGGTGTTTTCTCACTTTAACTCAAGGGTAGTCCATACATGTGCTACTATTCTAGTGCACTGGACTGATTTTTGCGTGTGGATTAGCTTTCCCTATTACCAGTATCCTTCGCCACCAGGCGAACCCAATTCGACTTCTGTGATACTTGTAATGTACGTCCCCGAGTCATGGACGAGAAGTCAACACTTGAGTCCAGCTGACCAGTGTAGGGGTTGAACCCGCTACTTCAGCCTCATCACAGAGAATGGTTAACCAGCCTGGTCTTAATCCCAGCCAGTCTGTATATGCTGTGTTGGGTCATGACCTTGTTACATCATAATCTCTACAAATGGGAAGTTTCAGTACCAGTATTGTACACCTCTCTGGTTTCTGAGTTTGGAAATAGTACATTGGTACTGGATTTAGAGGAAAGTCTTTACACCACCTCACTCTGGTACCTTTTTTACGGCTTACTCAACCTGATGTTACTGCATTGGACTTAAAGAGTTAAAACTCAGTCTTTCAGAAAAATAAAACGCAGGTCTTAAAATCTTACAGAAAATTGAAACTAAAACATCCAATAACAAGAAGAGATAAAGGTTTTACAGAAAGGTAAGACAAAAAGTCTTATAGAAAGAAGAGACAAAGGTTTTACAGAAAGATGAGACAAACATCTTATAGAAAGAAGACATACAGGTCTTACAGAAAAATGAAACCAAAGAATCCAATAGAAAGAAGAGACACGGTTTTGCAGAAAGATGAAGCAAAAGTCTTATGGAAAGAAGAGATACAAGTTTTACAGAAACTGACTATAAAACTGTGAGTAACATTCCTTAACTTCACTGACAAATTTGCTACACTGTTTGTTGGTTGTGAATTCTCTAGAAGACCTGTGAATCTTCTTTCTATAAGAAAGAGTGTTCCTCAGAGTTTTATGGAGTCAGTTCTGGAAGTGATTCAGTGAAACCACTAGAAAACAGTTGCAGAGAAATAATTGAAGAGCAGTTGTTCGAAAGAAATCATAGGAGAGTAATTGTTGCAAGAAATAACCAGAAAAGTATTGCAGAGAAATTAATATAAATTGCCGAAATTCAACTGAGATAAATTGTGATCATTGCATGCTTTGCTAGAAACATAAAGAACAAATGAATTAATAACATATTTTTGAGAAAAATTAGGAGTTATTACATTAAAAAGATTTCTTCAGATTTGTGTGGCTTACTTAATCTTTTCTTCATTGTGCTTTAGATAAAACGCCAGGATGGACTGCTGCAGAAATGTAAAGAAACTATTACAAGCTACAAGGAGAAAGTTTCACAGTTGTCACTTGACAAACAGGAGCTCATTGGCAAACTAGAATTAAAGGTAGCATTGTCATAAGTACTGTCATGCATGTTTACATTGTTATGTACTGGGTGCCAGATTGTGCAGACTTGTTTTCATTGTTATAAATTGACTATCAGATGTGTAAAATTGTTTTCATTGTTATAAACTGACTGCCTGATTGTGTAAATCTGTTTTCATTGTTATAAATTGACTATCAGATTGTGTAAACTTGTTTTCATTGTTATAAACTGACTGCCTGATTGTGTAAATTTGTTTTCAGTGTTATAAATGGCTGCAAGGCTGTGTAAACTTATTTTCAGTGTTATAACTGGCAGCCAGGTTGTATAAACTTGTTTTCAGTGTTATAACTGGCTGCCAGATTGTGTAAACTTGTTTTCATTGTTATTAACTGGCTGCCAGGTTATGTAAACTTGTTTTCATTGATTGCCTGATTGTGTAAATTTGTTTTCAGTGTTACAAATGGCTGCCAGGTTGTGTAAACTTATATTCAGTGTTATAACTGACTGCCAGGTGGTGTAAATTTGTTTTCAGTGTTATAACTGTCTGCCAGTTTGTGTAAAATTATTTTCAGTGTTATAACTGGCTGCCAGGTGGTGTAAATTTGTTTTTAATGTTATAACTGGTTGCCAGGTTTCATAAACTTATTTTCAGTGTTATAACTCGCTGCCAGGTTGCGTAAACATGTTTTCATTGTTTTGGAACCTTATGAACCTGAAACTAACTATTGCTTTTAGTAGAGAATTAATGTGGAGCTCTGAGTGCAAGCAAGGATGAAGACGTTTTCACTATCATAAATTAGCTGCCAGGTTGTGTAAATTTGTTTTCTTTCTTTCTTTCTTTCTTTCTTTCTTTCTTTCTTTCTTTCTTTCTTTCTTTCTTTCTTTCTTTCTTTCTTTCTTTCTCTCTTTCTTTCTTTCTTTCTTTCTTTCTTTCTTTCTTTCTTTCTTTCTTTGTGTAATCTAATGTATTTGGTAATGAGCTGAATTCGTTATTTTTTTGTTGTTAAAAGTAAATAAAATCCCATATACAAAGTTAATTCATAAATATGTTTTTAAGTCAGGAGAAAGAGTTAATTCCCAGACCCCAGATGAAGTCGCAAAGCTTCAGGCACAAATACAGGAGGCAAGAAAAGTCATAGAACAGCTGGAGTCTGACAGGGAAGTAGCAGTCGCTGGTGTCAAACAACAGGTGCGTTTCTTGTTCTTCTGATTCTGTTTGGCTTTCTGTAAAACTGATGTCTTTTCTTTCTATAAGACTTTTGTCTCATCATTCTGTAAATTAATGAAAGATGGAATAGAAGAAGACAACCATGTTAACCCATAGAGAGTATTTATAGGCAGTCTTGCATCATAAAATGGCAAGATGTCAGTTCAGGAATTGATATGCATTGCTAGAGGATGGGAGCTGAGGAGAAGCCTGGCCACCTATGCCAGATGGCAAGGTGTTTAGTGATGATGAAAGATTAACACCTCGAAAAATTATCACCTTCGCTCTTGACATCACTTATTTCTTATGCCCACTGCATGAATTGAAACATGCTGTTGGAGATCGCAAGATGTGGAGAGACAGAATAGTCAGTGCCTTTGGGCAAGGCATATGATGATGATGTTGATGTTGTTGAATAAAATTATTGTTTTCCGTAATTATGTTCTGTAAAGCTGCATTACTTTGTGTTATTTTATATTGCTTATGATGTTGACAAGTGCGATATGTTTGATGCTGTATACTGTGCTGTTGACCATGAAACATTTGATCTTTTTGTTTATGTTTGTGAATGTGCATTTGTTTGGTCAGAGGTTTTAGATTGAGTTAAAATGACAAGTTTCAAACGGCTGCATTATTTAATGACATAGACATTCTGTGTTTCGTGCAGGGGAGCAAATTTGGGTGCATACAAATCTTACCCCAGAGCAAGGAAATGCAACATAAAGACTGAATGTCATGGCATGGTAGACCAGATCCTAAGCCTTGATCGGCAACTGGTCTAGAATGGAAGCTCTGATAGTGGACAGTTAGAGCATTGCTTTGCTGATCCAGCAGCTTCTTCAGTTTGTCTTCTTCTTCTTCGTTCATCCGGATTTTTTTTTGGATGTGACTGCGTTGTGCCTGTTTACAGCAGAGCTGCATTCTTGCGCCGTTAGGCCGACACATCCAACTTCTGCGGGCATTTGTTGACCGGGTTAACCTTCCCGGCTTCAGTTTGTCTTATTCCAGATGTATTGGTGTTATCTTTCCTTTGGAGTAAACTGGGCATGCAGAGAGAGGGATCATGCTGCATGGGCAACACATGGTCTCTAAATTCAGCCCAGACTTTGTGCCAGGGAGAGGTATAACTCCATTGTACAAACTATCATCTGTCAGATGGCAAGGTACCAGTAAAAGACAATCTGTGCACCTATCAGAATCTCTGGTTACAGACTAACCTCAAGGTCATCTCCGTAGGAGAGCCATCTGTATCTTAGTTTTGGTTGTCCCACATTGTCTTTTATTTGTTTCCTTTCATGTCTAATCTTGTTTCTTGCATTGTACAGATTCACGAAGAGCTTGCCAGGAAGGATGCTGAGTTAGAACAGATAAAAGGACAGCATCAGAGACTTGTGTCTGAAAACAACAGCTTGAAACTTGAAGTTGAAAAATTGGCCACAGAGGCAGACAATCTTAGTAGAACCAGTACGTGTTAACATTATGTTACATAGTTGCTGTTTTAGTTTAGTTTACTAAGTTATATTTTTACTTCTGATTTCTTCATTAAATCCTCTCCTCCTCCACTGCCACCACCATTTCCTCAGCCTTCTTCTGCTTCCTTTCATCAACTCATGGAACATATGCCCTCAGTCAACTCACACCCAGCCCTTTGTAGACTGCTTCATGATTGTTAGATTGTTCAGCTGTTCCCTATGGGGTGAAGTAGCCAGCCCCATGTTGACCCATGATTGTTAGATTGTTCAGCTGTTTCCACAGTGGAGTGAAGTAGCCAGCCCCATGTTGACCCATGATTGTTAGATTGTTCAGCTGTTTCCACAGTGGGGTGAAGTAGCCAGTCCCATGTTGACCCATGATTGTTAGATTGTTCAACTGTTTCCACAGTGGGGTGAAGTAGCCAGCCCCATGTTAATCCATGATTGTTAGATTGTTCAGCTGTTTCCTATGGGGTGAAGTAGCCAGCCCCATGTTAACTCATGATTGTTAGATTGTTCAGCTGTTTCCTATGGGGTGAAGTAGCCAGCCCCATGTTAACTCATGATTGTTAGATTGTTCAGCTGTTTCCTATGGGGTGAAGAAGCCAGCCCCATGTTAACCCATGATTGTTCAGCTGTTTCCTATGGGGTGAAGTAGCCAGCCCCATGTTAACCCATGATTGTTAGATTGTTCAGCTGTTTCCTATGGGGTGAAGTAGCCAGCCCCATGTTAACCCATGATTGTTAGATTGTTCAGCTGTTTCCACAGTGGGGTGAAGTAGCCAGCCCATGTTAACCCATGATTGTTAGATTGTTCAGCTGTTTCCTATGGGGTGAAGAAGCCAGCCCCATGTTAACCCATGATTGTTCAGCTGTTTCCTATGGGGTGAAGTAGCCAGCCCCCATGTTAACCCATGACTGTTAGATTGTTCAGCTGTTTCCTATGGGTGAAGTAGCCAGCCCCATGTTAACCCATGATTTTTAGATTGTTCAGCTGTTTCCTATGGGTGAAGTAGCCAGCCCCATGTTAACCCATGATTGTTAGATTGTTTAGCTGTTTCCTATGGGGTGAAGTAGCCAGCCCCATGTTAACCCATGATTGTTAGATTGTTTAGCTGTTTCCTATGGGGTGAAGTAGCAAGTCCCATGTTAACCCATGATTGTTTAGCTGTTTCCTATGGGGTGAAGTAGCCAGCCCCATGTTAACCCATGATTGTTAGATTGTTCAGCTGTTTCCTATGGGTGAAGTAGCCAGCCCCATGTTAACCCATGATTGTTAGATTGTTTAGCTGTTTCCTATGGGGTGAAGTAGCCAGCCCCATGTTAACCCATGATTGTTAGATTGTTTAGCTGTTTCCTATGGGGTGAAGTAGCAAGTCCCATGTTAACCCATGATTGTTTAGCTGTTTCTTATGGGGTGAAGTAGCCAGTCTCATGTTAACCCATGATTGTTAGATTGTTCAGCTGTTTCCTGTGGGGTGAAGTAGCCAGCCCCATGTTAACTCATGATTGTTAGATTGTTCAGCTGTTTCCTATGGGGTGAAGTAGCCAGCCCCATGTTAACCCATGATTGTTAGATTGTTCAGCTGTTTCCACAGTGGGGTGAAGTAGCCAGCCCCATGTTAACCCATGATTGTTAGATTGTTCAGCTGTTTCCACAGTGGGGTGAAGTAGCCAGCCCCATGTTAACCCATGATTGTTAGATTGTTTAGCTGTTTCCACAGTGGGGTGAAGTAGCCAGTCCCATGTTGACCCATGATTGTTAGATTGTTCAACTGTTTCCACAGTGGGGTGAAGTAGCCAGCCCCATGTTAACCCATGATTGTTAGATTGTTCAGCTGTTTCCTATGGGGTGAAGTAGCCAGCCCCATGTTAACCCATGATTGTTAGATTGTTCAGCTGTTTCCTATGGGGTGAAGTAGCCAGCCCCATGTTAACCCATGATTGTTAGATTGTTCAGCTGTTTCCACAGTGGGGTGAAGTAGCCAGCCCATGTTAACCCATGATTGTTAGATTGTTCAGCTGTTTCCTATGGGGTGAAGAAGCCAGCCCCATGTTAACCCATGATTGTTCAGCTGTTTCCTATAGGGTGAAGTAGCCAGCCCCCATGTTAACCCATGATTGTTAGATTGTTCAGCTGTTTCCTATGGGTGAAGTAGCCAGCCCCATGTTAACCCATGATTGTTAGATTGTTTAGCTGTTTCCTATGGGGTGAAGTAGCAAGTCCCATGTTAACCCATGATTGTTTAGCTGTTTCCTATGGTGTGAAGTAGCCAGCCCCATGTTAACTCATGATTGTTAGATTGTTCAGCTGTTTCCTATGGGGTGAAGTAGCCAGCCCCATGTTAACCCATGATTTTTAGATTGTTCAGCTGTTTCCTATGGGGTGAAGTAGCCAGCCCCATGTTAACTCATGATTGTTAGATTGTTCAGCTGTTTCCTATGGGGTGAAGTAGCCAGCCCCATGTTAACCCATGATTGTTCAGCTGCTTCCTATGGGGTGAAGTAGCCAGTCTCATGTTAACCCATGATTGTTAGATTGTTCAGCTGTTTCCACAGTGGGGTGAAGTAGCCAGCCCCATGTTAACCCATGATTGTTAGATTGTTCAGCTGTTTCCACAGTGGGGTGAAGTAGCCAGCCCCATGTTAACCCATGATTGTTAGATTGTTTAGCTGTTTCCACAGTGGGGTGAAGTAGCCAGTCCCATGTTGACCCATGATTGTTAGATTGTTCAACTGTTTCCACAGTGGGGTGAAGTAGCCAGCCCCATGTTAACCCATGATTGTTAGATTGTTCAGCTGTTTCCTATGGGGTGAAGTAGCCAGCCCCATGTTAACCCATGATTGTTAGATTGTTCAGCTGTTTCCTATGGGGTGAAGTAGCCAGCCCCATGTTAACCCATGATTGTTAGATTGTTCAGCTGTTTCCACAGTGGGGTGAAGTAGCCAGCCCATGTTAACCCATGATTGTTAGATTGTTCAGCTGTTTCCTATGGGGTGAAGAAGCCAGCCCCATGTTAACCCATGATTGTTCAGCTGTTTCCTATGGGGTGAAGTAGCCAGCCCCCATGTTAACCCATGATTGTTAGATTGTTCAGCTTTTTCCTATGGGTGAAGTAGCCAGCCCCATGTTAACCCATGATTGTTAGATTGTTTAGCTGTTTCCTATGGGGTGAAGTAGCAAGTCCCATGTTAACCCATGATTGTTTAGCTGTTTCCTATGGTGTGAAGTAGCCAGCCCCATGTTAACTCATGATTGTTAGATTGTTCAGCTGTTTCCTATGGGGTGAAGTAGCCAGCCCCATGTTAACCCATGATTTTTAGATTGTTCAGCTGTTTCCTATGGGGTGAAGTAGCCAGCCCCATGTTAACCCATGATTGTTAGATTGTTCAGCTGTTTCCTGTGGGGTGAAGTAGCCAGCCCCATGTTAACTCATGATTGTTAGATTGTTCAGCTGTTTCCTATGGGGTGAAGTAGCCAGCCCCATGTTAACCCATGATTGTTAGATTGTTCAGCTGTTTCCACAGTGGGGTGAAGTAGCCAGCCTGTTAACCCATGATTGTTAGATTGTTCAGCTGTTTCCACAGTGGGGTGAAGTAGCCAGCCCCATGTTAACCCATGATTGTTAGATTGTTTAGCTGTTTCCACAGTGGGGTGAAGTAGCCAGTCCCATGTTGACCCATGATTGTTAGATTGTTCAACTGTTTCCACAGTGGGGTGAAGTAGCCAGCCCCATGTTAACCCATGATTGTTAGATTGTTCAGCTGTTTCCTATGGGGTGAAGTAGCCAGCCCCATGTTAACCCATGATTGTTAGATTGTTCAGCTGTTTCCTATGGGGTGAAGTAGCCAGCCCCATGTTAACCCATGATTGTTAGATTGTTCAGCTGTTTCCACAGTGGGGTGAAGTAGCCAGCCCATGTTAACCCATGATTGTTAGATTGTTCAGCTGTTTCCTATGGGGTGAAGAAGCCAGCCCCATGTTAACCCATGATTGTTCAGCTGTTTCCTATAGGGTGAAGTAGCCATCCCCCATGTTAACCCATGATTGTTAGATTGTTCAGCTGTTTCCTATGGGTGAAGTAGCCAGCCCCATGTTAACCCATGATTGTTAGATTGTTTAGCTGTTTCCTATGGGGTGAAGTAGCAAGTCCCATGTTAACCCATGATTGTTTAGCTGTTTCCTATGGTGTGAAGTAGCCAGCCCCATGTTAACTCATGATTGTTAGATTGTTCAGCTGTTTCCTATGGGGTGAAGTAGCCAGCCCCATGTTAACCCATGATTTTTAGATTGTTCAGCTGTTTCCTATGGGGTGAAGTAGCCAGCCCCATGTTAACTCATGATTGTTAGATTGTTCAGCTGTTTCCTATGGGGTGAAGTAGCCAGCCCCATGTTAACCCATGATTGTTCAGCTGCTTCCTATGGGGTGAAGTAGCCAGTCTCATGTTAACCCATGATTGTTAGATTGTTCAGCTGTTTCCACAGTGGGGTGAAGTAGCCAGCCCCATGTTAACCCATGATTGTTAGATTGTTCAGCTGTTTCCACAGTGGGGTGAAGTAGCCAGCCCCATGTTAACCCATGATTGTTAGATTGTTTAGCTGTTTCCACAGTGGGGTGAAGTAGCCAGTCCCATGTTGACCCATGATTGTTAGATTGTTCAACTGTTTCCACAGTGGGGTGAAGTAGCCAGCCCCATGTTAACCCATGATTGTTAGATTGTTCAGCTGTTTCCTATGGGGTGAAGTAGCCAGCCCCATGTTAACCCATGATTGTTAGATTGTTCAGCTGTTTCCTATGGGGTGAAGTAGCCAGCCCCATGTTAACCCATGATTGTTAGATTGTTCAGCTGTTTCCACAGTGGGGTGAAGTAGCCAGCCCATGTTAACCCATGATTGTTAGATTGTTCAGCTGTTTCCTATGGGGTGAAGAAGCCAGCCCCATGTTAACCCATGATTGTTCAGCTGTTTCCTATGGGGTGAAGTAGCCAGCCCCCATGTTAACCCATGATTGTTAGATTGTTCAGCTTTTTCCTATGGGTGAAGTAGCCAGCCCCATGTTAACCCATGATTGTTAGATTGTTTAGCTGTTTCCTATGGGGTGAAGTAGCAAGTCCCATGTTAACCCATGATTGTTTAGCTGTTTCCTATGGTGTGAAGTAGCCAGCCCCATGTTAACTCATGATTGTTAGATTGTTCAGCTGTTTCCTATGGGGTGAAGTAGCCAGCCCCATGTTAACCCATGATTTTTAGATTGTTCAGCTGTTTCCTATGGGGTGAAGTAGCCAGCCCCATGTTAACCCATGATTGTTAGATTGTTCAGCTGTTTCCTGTGGGGTGAAGTAGCCAGCCCCATGTTAACTCATGATTGTTAGATTGTTCAGCTGTTTCCTATGGGGTGAAGTAGCCAGCCCCATGTTAACCCATGATTGTTAGATTGTTCAGCTGTTTCCACAGTGGGGTGAAGTAGCCAGCCCCATGTTAACCCATGATTGTTAGATTGTTCAGCTGTTTCCACAGTGGGGTGAAGTAGCCAGCCCCATGTTAACCCATGATTGTTAGATTGTTTAGCTGTTTCCACAGTGGGGTGAAGTAGCCAGTCCCATGTTGACCCATGATTGTTAGATTGTTCAACTGTTTCCACAGTGGGGTGAAGTAGCCAGCCCCATGTTAACCCATGATTGTTAGATTGTTCAGCTGTTTCCTATGGGGTGAAGTAGCCAGCCCCATGTTAACCCATGATTGTTAGATTGTTCAGCTGTTTCCTATGGGGTGAAGTAGCCAGCCCCATGTTAACCCATGATTGTTAGATTGTTCAGCTGTTTCCACAGTGGGGTGAAGTAGCCAGCCCATGTTAACCCATGATTGTTAGATTGTTCAGCTGTTTCCTATGGGGTGAAGAAGCCAGCCCCATGTTAACCCATGATTGTTCAGCTGTTTCCTATGGGGTGAAGTAGCCAGCCCCCATGTTAACCCATGATTGTTAGATTGTTCAGCTGTTTCCTATGGGTGAAGTAGCCAGCCCCATGTTAACCCATGATTGTTAGATTGTTTAGCTGTTTCCTATGGGGTGAAGTAGCAAGTCCCATGTTAACCCATGATTGTTTAGCTGTTTCCTATGGTGTGAAGTAGCCAGCCCCATGTTAACTCATGATTGTTAGATTGTTCAGCTGTTTCCTATGGGGTGAAGTAGCCAGCCCCATGTTAACCCATGATTTTTAGATTGTTCAGCTGTTTCCTATGGGGTGAAGTAGCCAGCCCCATGTTAACTCATGATTGTTAGATTGTTCAGCTGTTTCCTATGGGGTGAAGTAGCCAGCCCCATGTTAACCCATGATTGTTCAGCTGCTTCCTATGGGGTGAAGTAGCCAGTCTCATGTTAACCCATGATTGTTAGATTGTTCAGCTGTTTCCACAGTGGGGTGAAGTAGCCAGCCCCATGTTAACCCATGATTGTTAGATTGTTCAGCTGTTTCCACAGTGGGGTGAAGTAGCCAGCCCCATGTTAACCCATGATTGTTAGATTGTTTAGCTGTTTCCACAGTGGGGTGAAGTAGCCAGTCCCATGTTGACCCATGATTGTTAGATTGTTCAACTGTTTCCACAGTGGGGTGAAGTAGCCAGCCCCATGTTAACCCATGATTGTTAGATTGTTCAGCTGTTTCCTATGGGGTGAAGTAGCCAGCCCCATGTTAACCCATGATTGTTAGATTGTTCAGCTGTTTCCTATGGGGTGAAGTAGCCAGCCCCATGTTAACCCATGATTGTTAGATTGTTCAGCTGTTTCCTATGGGGTGAAGTAGCCAGCCCCATGTTAACCCATGATTGTTAGATTGTTCAGCTTTTTCCTATGGGTGAAGTAGCCAGCCCCATGTTAACCCATGATTGTTAGATTGTTTAGCTGTTTCCTATGGGGTGAAGTAGCAAGTCCCATGTTAACCCATGATTGTTTAGCTGTTTCCTATGGTGTGAAGTAGCCAGCCCCATGTTAACTCATGATTGTTAGATTGTTCAGCTGTTTCCTATGGGGTGAAGTAGCCAGCCCCATGTTAACCCATGATTTTTAGATTGTTCAGCTGTTTCCTATGGGGTGAAGTAGCCAGCCCCATGTTAACCCATGATTGTTAGATTGTTCAGCTGTTTCCTATGGGGTGAAGTAGCCAGCCCCATGTTAACCCATGATTGTTCAGCTGCTTCCTATGGGGTGAAGTAGCCAGTCTCATGTTAACCCATGATTGTTAGATTGTTCAGCTGTTTCTTATGGGGTGAAGTAGCCAGCCCCATGTTAACCCATGATTGTTCAGTTGTTTCCTGTGGGGTGAAGTAGCCAGCCCCATGTTAACCCATGATTGTTAGATTGTTCAGCTGTTTCCTATGGCGTGAAGTAGCCAGCCCCATGTTAACCCATGATTGTTAGATTGTTCAGCTGTTTCCTATGGGGTGAAGTAGCCAGCCCCATGTTAACCCATGACTGTTAGATTGTTCAGCTGTTTCCACAGTGGGGTGAAGTAGCCAGCCCCATGTTAACCCATGATTGTTAGATTGTTCAGCTGTTTCCACAGTGGGGTGAAGTAGCCAGCCCCATGTTAACCCATGATTGTTAGATTGTTCAGCTGTTTCCACAGTGGGGTGAAGTAGCCAGCCCCATGTTAACCCATGATTGTTAGATTGTTTAGCTGTTTCCACAGTGGGGTGAAGTAGCCAGCCCCATGTTAACCCATGATTGTTAGATTGTTTAGCTGTTTCCTATGGGGTGAAGTAGCCAGCCCCATGTTTACCCATGATTGTTAGATTGTTTAGTTGTTTCCTATGGGGTGAAGTAGCAAGTCCCATGTTAACCCATGATTGTTTAGCTGTTTCCTATGGGGTGAAGTAGCCAGTCTCATGTTAACCCATGATTGTTAGATTGTTCAGCTGTTTCCTGTGGGGTGAAGTAGCCAGCCCCATGTTAACTCATGATTGTTAGATTGTTCAGCTGTTTCCTATGGGGTGAAGTAGCCAGCCCCATGTTAACCCATGATTGTTAGATTGTTCAGCTGTTTCCACAGTGGGGTGAAGTAGCCAGCCCCATGTTAACCCATGATTGTTAGATTGTTCAGCTGTTTCCACAGTGGGGTGAAGTAGCCAGCCCCATGTTAACCCATGATTGTTAGATTGTTCAGCTGTTTCCACAGTGGGGTGAAGTAGCCAGCCCCATGTTAAACCATGATTGTTAGATTGTTTAGCTGTTTCCACAGTGGGGTGAAGTAGCCAGTCCCATGTTGACCCATGATTGTTAGATTGTTCAACTGTTTCCACAGTGGGGTGAAGTAGCCAGCCCCATGTTAACCCATGATTGTTAGATTGTTCAGCTGTTTCCTATGGGGTGAAGTAGCCAGCCCCATGTTAACCCATGATTGTTAGATTGTTCAGCTGTTTCCTATGGGGTGAAGTAGCCAGCCCCATGTTAACCCATGATTGTTAGATTGTTCAGCTGTTTCCTATGGGGTGAAGTAGCCAGCCCATGTTAACCCATGATTGTTAGATTGTTCAGCTGTTTCCTATGGGGTGAAGAAGCCAGCCCCATGTTAACCCATGATTGTTCAGCTGTTTCCTATGGGGTGAAGTAGCCATCCCCCATGTTAACCCATGATTGTTAGATTGTTCAGCTGTTTCCTATGGGTGAAGTAGCCAGCCCCATGTTAACCCATGATTGTTAGATTGTTCAGCTGTTTCCTATGGGGTGAAGTAGCAAGTCCCATGTTAACCCATGATTGTTTAGCTGTTTCCTATGGTGTGAAGTAGCCAGCCCCATGTTAACTCATGATTGTTAGATTGTTCAGCTGTTTCCTATGGGGTGAAGTAGCCAGCCCCATGTTAACCCATGATTTTTAGATTGTTCAGCTGTTTCCTATGGGGTGAAGTAGCCAGCCACATGTTAACTCATGATTGTTAGATTGTTCAGCTGTTTCCTATGGGGTGAAGTAGCCAGCCCCATGTTAACCCATGATTGTTCAGCTGCTTCCTATGGGGTGAAGTAGCCAGTCTCATGTTAACCCATGATTGTTAGATTGTTCAGCTGTTTCTTATGGGGTGAAGTAGCCAGCCCCATGTTAACCCATGATTGTTCAGCTGTTTCCTATGGGGTGAAGTAGCCAGCCCCATGTTAATCCATCTTAGGTAATAGTGTTTTTGTATGATTTTGGCTCACTTGTTTTGAACTTAAACGTAGCCATGCACACTACTTCCAGTAGTGCTGGACTAAATTTTGCATGTGGATTAGCTTTCCCTTTTAACAATGGCCCTTGCCATCAGGCAAACTCACTCCGACCTCAGAGGTACTTGTAATTTACTTCCTCAAGTCAAGGATGACATGTCAACATTTTAGGCCAACTCTCCGTGCAGGGGGTGAACCCCTTAATTTGACATCAGCACACCGGATGTTTAAGAACACACGTTCTTATCCATTCAGCCATGCTGACCTACAGTAGTGTTTCTTTTCTTTGCTTCCCTTGTGGGTCCTTATATAGTCTCCTTGACGATGTGGTTATGCCGCCTACCTCGCACTCCACAGATTGTGGGTTCGATTCTGAGCTATGTCATTTAGTTCAAAAATGAAATTTTTTTTACAGACTTCAGGAGGTCTTCGCTGGAGCTCAGAGTTCATGCTCAATGCAATATTTTTTGGCAGGCAGCCCTGCGGAAAGAGACTGAGCCATATGGGATGAAACCCAGTGCAGTGAAGTCTATCCTCTCGGCTTTTAAACCATTTTACTCTTTTTAAAGGGTCCTGATAATAAAGAAGAAATAACTTGGTGACAACTGGCAAGATCGAGGGGAAGAGACCAAGGGGAAGACAGAGAAGTAAATATCTAGATGGCTTGGCCACTTGGTGTGGTTGAGACAGGAACACTGGGCTGATCCACGACTCTGGCGATCGAGTGAGATGGTGAAACATGACCGCCCATGCTTATCTGCATGGCATATGATGATGATGATGATGATAATAAAGGGTGAATACATCTTTAATGGCAGTAGATATTCCTTAATTTACCTCAACAAAGGAAATTATTAAAAGTGTAAATCAAGGCAAGAACAGTTCACTGGATCACTCAGAATTGATGGGCATGTAATAAGGAAAAGCTGAGTAGCACAGTTGCAAGCTCACTTGACTGCTGGCCCAGTGGTCATCTGTTTGATGCAGAGATTGTTTTAAAGATTGATTGGGCTCCCAGGTCCACCCAAGTCAAAATGGGTCTCATCTCATCTTGTTTCTCTTGTACCTTGTCGTGTCAAGGTGAAATATAAACCGTGGGAGAGTGCCCATCTGTGAGCTTCGTATCGTCTCAGGGCTTCATGTCGTCTCTGGGCTTCATGACACTTATGGGCTTCATGTTGTCTATGGGCTTCATGTCACTTATGGGCTTCATGTCAAAATAGGCTTCATGTTAAAATAGGTACCAGGAAATATTCTGGGAAGTCAGAGCCAGTTGGCATGATTCTGACCACATCACCCACCTCCAGGCATTTAGAATATATAGTGATGATCCCATTTTTCTATAGACCACATCACCCACCTCCAGGCATTTAGGATATATAGTGCCGGTCCCATATTTCTATAGACCACATCACCCACCTCCAGGCATATAGGATATATAGTGCCGGTCCCATTTTTCTATAGACATCTATAGACCACATCACCCACCTCCAGGCATATAGGATATATAGTGCCGGTCCCATTTTTCTATAGACCACATCACCCACCTCCAGGCATATAGGATATATAGTGCCGGTCCCATTTTTCTATAGACCACATCACCCACCTCCAGGCATATAGGATATATAGTGCCGGTCCCATTTTTCTATAGACCACATCACCCACCTCCAGGCATATAGGATATATAGTGCCGGTCCCATTTTTCTATAGACCACATCACCCACCTCCAGGCATATAGGATATATATACATAGTGCTGGCCCCATTTTCCTATAGACCACATCACCCACCTCCAGGCAAATAGGATATATAATGACGACCCCATTTTTCTATAGACCACATCACCCACCTCCAGGCATATAGGATATATATATATATATATATATAGTAATATATATATATATATATATAGTGATGGTGCCACTTTTCTATAGACAACATCACCCACCTCCAGGCAAATAGGATATATAATGACGACCCCATTTTTCTATAGACCACATCACTCACCTCCAGGCATATAGGATATATAGTGCCGGTCCCAGTTTTCTATAGACCAGTTGGCACTTGATGGCTCTTAGGGTCATTATCATACAGACATCTTTACTTCCCAGAGCATTTTCTGGTACCCATTTTATGCTCGGTTAATCTGGGTAGCCGGCTCCATGGTGAAGGAGTTATGGACATGGTTCGTGACTCCGCATACCCACGTTCGAAACACAGTTGCACGCTATTTGGCAGCAGACCACATTGCTTTGGTTGTTTACGAAATGGCATGGGTGCCGGTCGTTCAGAAAGCAATGGAAAATTAGTGAACGTAAACTTGCCAAGAGATCACAACAGCAAAAACTGCTGGCGTTGACTGCAACGTCCTGTAAAGGATATGCAACTAATTAAAAATCTGGGAACTCAGGTCAGTTTTTAAAAATCCCTACTTCATTGGGGATTCGATCACATGATGACACGACCAGCAGGCTAGCGCGCTCGCCACTGCCGGTAATTGCATCAATGAAATTAATCAAAGAGAAGTTTACTGTATGTACAGTCTTAGGACACATATAGATGTAATTGTTAAAATAATATATTCATCAGATAAAGAGCAACTGGAAAAAGCCCGGAGTATAATAAAGCAACTGAAACAAGATAAACAAGCAGCACTTGAACAGGCAGATGAAAGGATCAGACAGGCAGAGCAGAATATGGAAGATGAGAAAGAGAAGATGATCAGTGATTTGAAGAGAGGCAAAGCTGAGGCTTTCTCTGTCATGCAGGTTAGGTACTGTCCTGAAGCATATATATGCAGGTTAGGTATTCTCCTGAAACATATGTATGGAGGTCAGTTTTCTCCTGAAACATGTTTTTCATAAAGGTTGAGGGGGAAAATATTTTATAAAGTTTGAGGGAAAAATGTTTTTTGTCAAAGGGGTCCATATAAGAGTTGAGGGGAAAAGGTTTCTGTTACAATGAGGGAAATAATATTCTATAAGGGTTGAGGAAAAAAGTGGTTTTTGTAATGGTTGAGGGAAAAAGAGGTTTTGTAAGAGATGAGGTAAAAAAGACAGCATTCAGGCTATGATTTTATATTTGATATTAAAATACCAAACTGTTATACTCATGTCAATACTGTCGTACACTCATAAGACCATGTCTTGTTTGAAGTGACAGTTCACAGTCACAAATGCAAAAAAATATGTTAGTGATAAATCTGTAGTGATTATATTTTATTTGTATCATAATGCTGTTTATCACTAAGTGGTAATTGCAAACAGAAATAGTTCATTGTAAATTTGAGATTACCTTGGAGATAACAGATGTTCACATTCAAACAACACCTGTGAGTATGTGGTTTAATTGTTTCAGTGTGAGTATTCATTTATTAATTTCATATGATATATAACTTTATAGTATGCACCTGACAAGATTAAGTGGTAATTATGTGTATACACTAAATGTGGTAAGATCTAAGAAACAGGCTTACCATTTTGTTCTACTTGCAGCAAGAGTTAGAGACAAATATGGCTGAAAAAGTGCAAGCAGCCGTAGAGGAAAGGGACCAAATTTGGAATATTAAAATAGTAGAACGTGAAGAGGCACACAATGAAATATTACAATCAAAGGTGAGATGAGTTTTTGTTGTAGTTGTATGATTTGTGGTATACATGTATTTTTTACTTGCGGCATGAACATTACTGCTGGATATTGTATTTATTTAATAATCCTGGGTATATTTGACATTTCACTTGTAAACATAGAAGCCATAAACAATCGATTGCCCAGTTTATTGCCTGGCATATTTTGCTGCATCTCGAAAGGTGCATACTGCAGAGTTATATATCGTATGTAGTGAATAGAGGAATCATGTTTTGGCTGAAATACTTGACACACATAGTCAGTGATACTGTTTGATCAGTATCAGTGAGTATATGTGATATATATTTCATCCAAAATACCACAATATGAATAATGCTTCAAGGTGGGGAAGATTATCCTTTACTTTCCCTTTTTATTCTCTTTAGAATTCTAATCTGGGAAGATGCTTAATCAATTATAACATTCTGTAACTTTGATCTTTATCAAGGTGGTAGAACTTTCTTCTTGTCTGTTCATCTTACGGACAGTGGTCACATCTGGGGCACAGTGCAAAACCAGAAATGTATGAGTTCATTGGTAGTCTTGTATAAACTGAAGTATGATAGTGAAAACTGACCAAATCTCAATGTCCCTTCTTGGATTTTACTCCAATACTCTTTGGACCCACATTGAACTGATCAGATCTCAACATCCCTTCTTGGATTTTACTCCAATACTCTTTGGACCCACATTGAACTGGTCAGATCTCAACATCCCTTCTTGGATTTTACTCCAATACTCTTTGGACCCACATTGAACTGGTCATATTCAATATCCCTTCTTGGATTTTACTTCAATACTCTTTGGACCCACATTGAACTGATCCACTGTTCCTTATCATTAGTGTTTCTTGGATTTGACTTCAACACTCTTTCAACCCACATTGACCTGACCAAATCTCAACATCCCTAACTATGCTTGGATTTTCTCCTGTATGCATTTCTATCTTTGCACACTATCTTACTGTATTTAATGCAGTAAACTGGAAAATTATACTAATACCTGATTTGGGCATGACACACCCTATGATACCCTTTCAATAGTAATCCTCCAGGGAAGACTCAAGAGCAAATGGAGAAGAGAAAGATGGAGAAAATCCTGGACTGATAACATTAAATAGTGGGCAGGTATTTCCACACTTGTGGACTTTGCTGTGGACAGATGGCGGTGGAGGACTCTGATTACTGATGCTTCTACACTGACAGGAAAAGCAATGTAGTAATGATATTAATTTTTGTTGATGTTTTCTTTTTGACACAGGATAAGGAAAAGGAAATGGCCCTGGCATTGTTGCAAGAAGAGCTAAGTCAAAAGTTGAAAGAAAAAGAGGAAAATGTCAGACATACACAGGAAGAGAGGCAACAACAGACAGTAGCAGATGTTAGCGGTCTAAATGAACAGAATGATGAATTGATCCATCAGCTACAGAACCTCAAGTCTGTAAGTTGTGCTTAGCATTTCCACATTCAGATCAGTTGTTAGTCCTCAGTTTGTATGGAATAAGTTAGAATTTTGTAATGTAACACTTGATGGAAGCAGGTTCTTGAGTTAACCTGCTTATAATTCTATGGAGGTCAGCGTGGCCGCTGGGTTTAATGCACTTGGGTTTAAACTTTAAACCGATGCACTGATGACAGAGTGTGGGTTCAAACTACACACCTCTCAGTAGAACTTCAATATTGACTTTTCATTCAGAAAGCAGTGGCAAACTACTGAATGTAAAATTGCCCAGTATATCAACCTGGGATTAAAATTTCATGTTATATTTAAAAAATGTCTTCCAGTTTTGTGATTTCTTGCAAATCTATAAATTTATAACCTAAATAGCTTTAATGGCAGAGTAAGGGTTTAATATTACAATTTCTTGTAACATTCCAAATAACAAAGCAAGTTTTGAAAATTAAATTTGAACATCTTCAAGGTGAATGCTGAGATTATGTGATTACTATGATTATGTGAAAATGCAGCCACGACCTATTTGTGCAGCAGACCTTGTCGCGTTGCATTATAACATGTTAGTATGGGAGCTGGTCGTTCAGAAAGCAATGGCAAACTACTGAGCGTAAAAACTTGCCTAATACATCAACAGCAGCTGAAAAATGCTTGTGTTGACTGAAACGTCCTGTAAGGGATATGCAACATTTTAAAAATAAAATTGTTGTCCTTGGTGGATTAACAGGTTTTTTTTTAATGTCTTAAAATATGTTTTTGTTTCATTCTACAACCCGTAGGAGAATGCTGAGCTAAACAGCAGGTTAGCAGAGTTGAAAGATTTGGAGAGCCTCGTGGCAGAGCTCAGAGAGAAAGAGCTGGAGTATAATAGATCGATAGAGGAGCTGAGGTTAGACTACGAGACAAGACTGGCTAATGAGACGAGTTCCTTGAGTGAAAAAGCTGCACAGGAAATTGGTTGTGTAAAACAGAGACATGCTGAGGAGATGAAGGATTTATTGGAAAAGCAGGAGCAGAGTTTGCAGGTTTGACTGGGGAATGGGGAGGGTCTTTTAAAATTGAATAATGAAGACATATAATAAATTGTACAGTTTATTGCCTGACATATTCAATTGTATCTCGTCATTTGCATACTACAGAAAGAAATCACAATGGAATAAAGCCACACAATGAATCCTTAAAGCTGAAATATGCAAAACATAGTTTTATGTCTCAATGTAAGTGTTGCCCCCGATAACAGCGACATATGCCAGGCAATAAATTCTGTAATCTATTGTTGGTGTCTTCTTTATTGAAATTTACAATAGGAAAACATTGTTGTGAGTTTCATAAAGTGTTGAAGTTCATGATCCATTATTTCCACTTTCTGTTGTATTAACTATTTGATGTTTGCACGGTTATAAACGGCACTGGTTCTTGATTTTGTAAATATGGATCATTGTGGTAGTCCCATAGCAGTTACTGCCATTTGAAATGTTAGGCCATCATATACTTTAGGCCACAACATATGGGGGGAAGGGGGATGTGTGTGGAGGTGTGGTGTATATGTGTCTCCAGTTGCCTTTCTGGTCATCTTTCCTTGCCAGACAGTTCCCACAATATTCTGACTATTATCTGGTGTCCAGTTTGATCAGGCTGGGTCAATCCCAGAACCACACAGGTCAGAAAAAAAATAATTCTGCCTCTGCTGGGGATGGAATCCAGGCCACTGTGTTGGCAGGTGAGGGCCCTTATCACTAGGCTACTGCACCTCCAGCATATCATAGTAGTCTGGGTAAACTCATACAATGAATGAATCACCAAAACACAAGAAGTAGACTGTAAGTTTTGCTAGAACATGATCACAAGTAACATAATGGACTTTGAGGCCAAAGCCTTCGTCAACACAGAACAACACACACACACCAATACAACTGCATGAAAAAAAAACTACATGTATATATATATATATAGTTATTATATGGGTACCTGGACATTTACTAAACAAGCTGAACAGCGCATAAATGCCTTTGAATATAAATGTTATAGATGGGTTCTTAGAATATCTTGGATACAGAAAAGAAGAAATGAATATTTAAGAAGGTTGGCTACTAAAGACGATAAAACAAAGAAAATTGAAATATTTTGGTCACTTAAGACGTCATGAAAGTCATGAGAGAACAATAATAGAGGGATGTATACCTAGGAAGAGAAGAAGAGGAAGGCCAAAGAGAAGATGGGTGCAGGATGTGGCAGATGATCTCCAGATGGGTGTATCGGACGCGGGACATCTTGATGGTAAAAGTTGCCTATACCATATGCTGACTTTCCATCCCTTGAGAGTTCCTTGTTTGATTATCTCATGCAGGATTATATTTGTTGTTCCTTGTTTACTTGTTCTAGTTGCTTTACTTATTCCATACCAGACATCTCACCAAAGATTTAACAGTGGCAGTGATCAAACACATTCTTACTTTTATAATGTAAAAGTGACATTTTTCTGCTTATTGTCTTTCTTTGTTATTTTACTAATAATAGTTCTCTAATTACTTTCTTTCTTTGTTATTTTACTAGTAACAGTTGTTTAATTACTGTCGTTCTTTGTTATTTTACTCATAACATTGATCTAATTACTGTCTTTTTTATTACTTTATTGCTAACTATTTCTAATTTAAGTCCAACTAATCGGTGTTTAGAATGATCCCACTAAGCAGCAGAAGTGAAAGTTTAAGCGACTTATACCTCTCAGCCATGTTGTTCATTAATTTACATATGATGAAATATTGAGGCAAAATAGTTTTTATTAAGTTCCTTTTGAGAAACATCATATTGCACCCTATAAACCTGGGAATGTCTTTGTGAGATTTGATATATACTGTTTGTGCGTGTTGTTTATCCATAGGAGTTTAACATACCTTATTTCATCTTAACATTTAATGGTAGCAGAAATCCGGCTTCTGAGGACAATCCACACTGTAAAATCGTAAAAGAAAATTAGACGTAGACAAGAACATGTTATGATGTGAAATAAACTTAAAAACTTGGTAACAAACTTGATGAGGTAAGAGGAAGACAAAGATACCTGGATGGCTTGACTACATGGCATAATCAGGATAAGAACACGCAGAACTGATGTGAGACTGGTGATCTTGAGATGGTGCTCCATGACCACCCATGCTAATCTGCATGGCACAAGATGATGAATATACTTTGTCTCAATTTTCTAATATAGCTTCTCAATTGGCAGTTTACACAGAGGTCATTGGTTGGTTGTTTACACAGAGGTCATTGGTTGGTTGTTTGAATAGAGCATGTTGGTTGGTTGTTTAAATTGATGCCATTGGCTGGTTGTTTAAATAGAGGTCATAGGTTGTGAGAGCTCATTGGCTGTGATAGCCATTACAGGGATTATTCTGTTGAAAAGCATGTCAGCAGTGTAATATTGGTTGGTATGTAGCGGTTCCAGGAATCAGATTAGCAGTTTGTGTTTGTCACCATGTTTCATGAGATTGAGATGATGTAATAGAGTTCCTTGTTTGGTGTGTAACACTTGCAGGAGTCAAACTCACAGACAGAGAGCTATTACAAGACACAAATGGAAAATGTGAAAGAGCGGTTGGAAGGCCTTCTGTCTGTCACTAAGGATGAACTTGAGAAAATGAGAAACTCCCACAGCCAGGTCCAGGTCAAGCTGGAAGACACAGAGCAGCGGCTTGGCACTGTTCAGTCTGAATTAGACAGAAGAACAAAAGAACAAGAAAGTCAACTAGAGGTGAAATTTGCTGTACAGATCTTTGTTGTAAATAAATGTTATGCTTTGATACTCTCAAATTGCATGTTGGGTGAGAATTGACTAATGTAATGATAAATGTAGTAAGTATTTGCTTTCTTTACCCATGCGTAGATGTAGCGCAGCCCATAAGGGAAACATAGAATAGTAACTAGGTAATCAACCATGCATGTCTTAGGAGGTGACAAGGGGGGGATGGCGTGAGACTGACTACCTCATTTCATAGAAAAGTTCAGCTGCACAATCCAGCCAATCATTAAGAAGTATACAGAGGACTTGGCTTGGGTTGGTTAAGCAGCCAGCAGAGCAGACAGAAATAACTGAACTACCTGCACAGAAAAACAACATATCAAAACAATTAGAAGACTTTATAGAACAGAAGCAAGAAAAGAGCTTCAAGTACCTAGGAAGTATAATATCATCAAATGGCAGATCAGAAGACGAGATCGAAAATAGGTGCAATAAGGCAAATCAACTCATTGGACAAATGGCACCAATACTAAAGAACAAACATGTATCAATAACTACTAAGAAAGCACTTTACAACACAATCTTCCTACCAACTCTGTGCTATCAATGCCAAACCTGGACAATGACAGAAAAAGAGAAAAGAAAAATCACAACAACAGAAATGAGGTTCCTGAGAAGAATACTCAACGTATCAAGAAGAGATAAGATCAGAAATGAAGAAATCAGGACTAAAGTGGGGGTTAAAGCTGCTCTAGATTTTATTAGAAAGCAGCAAGTCAAATGGTTTGGCCATGCAAGTAGGCTACCAGTCAACAGCATGCCACAACAGGCAATGACGTACAGACCAGATGGAAACAGAGGAAGAGGCCGACCACGTAAACGCTGGACGGAGGGAATAACAGAATCCATGGGAATGTCGATATACGAAGCCCATAACCGGGCACTCTCACGAAGTTTATACTTCACCTCGACACCGCAAGGTACAAGAGGAACATGATGAGATGAGATGAGATGAGATAGAACAGAAGCAAGCATACATACAAGAAAAGGATGATACATGCATCCAACTAATCATTGAGAAGTATATAGAGGACAGCTTGACTTGGTTGACAGCCTATGCTCCATTGGGAGATGGCAGGCAGTGGCAGCAGAAGTTGCTTTCTTGTATACATACTGATAGTTGTTGATGTTGTGGCATGCTTCAACATCCATGTTACTTGTTTAAACAATCAAGTGTTGTGATGAGTTTACCAGTGATGGACTTCATTGCATTTTAAAGTAACGCAGACAGAAGGAAGGTCGGGTGCTGTGGATATGCTAGTCACATTTATTTTCATAATACTTTAGTTAATATTAGAGTTGCACTCCTGAAACGATTGTTGCGAATTCCTTGGACTGCCAAAGTAACTAACAATGACTGCCTGATACAGGCTTATGAAACTAGAACATTATATACAACAAAAAGGAAGAGACAAACATCTTTTTTCGGTCATGTGATGAGAAGAGAGGCATTGGAGAACATCGTGACAACTGGAAAGATCGAGGGGAAGAGAGGCAGAGGCAGACCAAGAGAAATGATGCTGGATGGATTGAGACGGTGGCATGAAGGAATACCATTAGCAGAATTGATCCAGAACACCAACGACTGAGATCTGTGGAGAACCATGAATGCCTACGCCAGCTGGCAGGACACTTGATGATGATGATGAGAGTTGCACAGGGTATTACAGTGCAAATGTTGCTTCTATTTGGAGGTATACTATTTCTCAATCAGAATTGAATATGTTTGTTGTTAGTATGTCTGAGTTGCCTAGGGTGAATTATCTAGAATGAATGGTCACATGGGGAAAATAAACTATAGGAAGTTATAAAACAATAAATGTAAATGTGTAAATATGGGCTGTATAGAACAGGAGGGAAAGACTGGTGTCCGTGAACACAGGTCTACAAAATGTAATAGACCTAACACTTCACACAGACCTACAAAATGTAATAGACCTAACACTTCACACAGACCTACAAAATGTAATAGACCTAACACTTCACACAGACCTACAAAATGTAATAGACCAAACACTTCACACAGACCTACAAAATGTAATAGACCTCACACTTCACAATCAATCAATCAATCAAGTGCCATCTCCACAATGAAGATTGGTTGCAATGGATCTCCAACACTTTCTCTCGCCTTGACTGTACATCCAGTCATATTGATGTTCGTCCATCTCTTGATGTTATCTTCCCACTTGTATTGTTGTTTGCCTCTTGCTCACTTGCCCTCAACCTTGCTCTCTAGTGTGGTTTTTATAAGAGTATATTATCTATACAAAAGATGGAAGAGTCATAATAGAAAAAGATCAGATTTTACATGTATGGTCAGATTACGTGAAAAACCTTTATGACGATAGCAGAGACGAACAATATATTGTTCAAAATAACAATGAAGGGCCAGTAATTTTGAAGATGGAGGTTCAGAATGCTCTTAATCATATGAAATCTGGCAAAACCCCCGGTCCAGACAGCGTCACAACAGAAAGGATAAATGCTTTAGAAGAATATGGAATAGATAAAGTTACCAGTCTGCTTAATACAATATATGATACTGGAAATATACCTCATGAGTTATGTAATTCTGTATTTATTGCAATCCCAAAGAAATCAGGAGCCTTGGAATGTGATCAACATCGAACAATTAGTATAATGAGTCACATCACGAAGATTTTGCTAAGAATTATCATGCAAAGAGTTAGGAGGAAAATACAACCTGAAATAGGAGAAGAGCAATGTGGGTTTGTAGTAGGCAAGGGTACAGTAAATGCTGTGTATATACTGAGAACCGTAATCGAACGTTCTATAGAAGTAAACAAAGATCTACACCTTTGCTTCATTGACTACACAAAGGCTTTTGATAAAGTGAGACATGTCAACATGATAAGGATGCTTGAAGATCTACAAATTGATGGGAAAGACCTTAGACTTGTAAAAAACATATATTGGAAACAACAAGCTGCCATAAGAGTTGATAATGAAGTAAGCCAATATCAGCCTATTAAGAGAGGTGTGAGACAGGGATGTGTAATGTCTCCAGATCTGTTTTCCCTGTACAGTGAAAGTATTTTCAGAAATATTGAAGATATGGAAGGAATCAACATTGGGGGACGATGCATCAATAACATTAGATATGCAGATGATACAGTCTTGATTGCAGACAATGAACAGGACCTGCAAAATTTAGTAGATGCGGTTGTTACACACAGTGAACAAGAAGGGTTAGAATTAAATTGTAAAAAGACACAGATTATGGTCGTCACTAAGAAGAACGAAATACCACAGTGTAATATACAAGTAAATGGGAATATTCTTCAACAAGTGAATAGGTACAATTACCTCGGAACAGTAATAACATCTGATGGGAGATGCCTTGAAGAGATTAGAACAAGAATCGCCATGGCAAAAGTAGCCTTTAGCAAGATGAAAAACATACTGACCAATAAAAAGATGTCAATTGAAACGAGAAAAAGAGTGTTGAGATGCTACATAGAACCTGTACTTTTATATGGATGTGAAGCTTGGACAATGAGCAGCCAGGCTGAAAAACATCTGATGGCTGTAGAAATGTGGTTTCTGAGGAAAATGCAAAGAATACCATGGACAGCCAGAAAGACCAATGAACAAGTCCTTCAAGAAACAAATGAAGATCGTAAACTGATCAGAGACATTAGACGTAGACAGTCACAATTTTTTGGGCATGTTATGAGAAGAAATGATTTGGAGAACTTGGTGACAACTGGTAAGATCGAGGGGAACAGACCAAGGGGAAGACCTAGAAACAAGTATCTGGATGGCTTGGCCTTGTGGCATGGTCGAGACAGAAACACGGAACTGATCCACGACTCTGTTGATCGAGTGAGATGGCAGAACATGACCGCCCACGCTTACCGGCATGGCACATGATGGATGGATATTATCTATTATATATTTTTATATATATATATATATATATATATATATATATATATATATATATATATATATATATATATATATATATATATATATATATATATATAGAGAGAGAGAGAGAGAGAGAGAGAGAGAGAGAGAGAGAGAGAGAGAAATATTTCACTTACCTCTTTTTTTATTTCTTTCATCAACTCTCTTTTCATTCCCAATTTTTCTAGAACCTCTGTATTTGATTATTTTTGTTTCCATTAAATATGACATATTCGTCGGTACATCCACATCTTCGGGCCTCTTTCTAGTTGCTTATTTAATGTCCAGACTTTCGTGTCATACAGTAGTGTTGAATATACGTAGCATTTGACAATTCTCATTTTTAATGCATTGTTAAGTAATAGACACACTTCACACAGGTCTACAACATGTAATAGACCTACCACTTCACACAGGCCAACAACATGTAATAGACCTAGCACTTCACACAGGCCTACAACATGTAATAGACCTAACACTTCACACAGGCCTACAACATGTAATAGACCTAACACTTCACACAGTCCTACAAAATATAATAGACCTAACACTTCACGCAGTCCTACTAAATTTAATAGACCTAACACTTCACACAAGCCTACAAAATGTAATAGACCTACCACTTCACACAGGCCAACAACATGTAATAGACCCAGCACTTCACACAGTCCTACAACATGTAATAGATCTAACACTTCACACAGTCCTACAAAATTTAATAGACCTAACACTTCACACAAGCCTACAAAATGTAATAGACCTAACTCACACAGGTCTACAAAATGTAATAGACCTAACTCACACAGGCCTACAAAATGTTACAGACCTAACACTTCACACATGCCTACAAAATGTAATAGACCTAACTCACACAGGCCTACAAAATGTAATAGACCTAACTCACACAGGCCTACAAAATGTAATAGACCTAACTCACACAGGCCTACAAAATGTTACAGACCTAACACTTCACACAGGCCTACAAAATGTAATAGACCTAAAACTTCACACGGGCCTACAACATGTAATAGACCTCACACTTCACACAGGCCTACAACATGCAATAGATCTAACATTTCACACAGGCCTACAACATGTAATAGACCTCACACTTCACACATGCCTACAACATGCAATAGATCTAACATTTCACACAATCCTTCAAAATGTAATAGACCTAACACTTCACACAGGCCTACAACATGTAATAGACCTCACACTTCACACAGTTCTACAACATGTAATAGACTTAACTCACACAGACCTACAACATGTAATAGATCTAACACTTCAAACAGTCCTACAAAATGTAATATACCTAACACTTCACACAGGCCTACAGCATGTAATAGACTTAACTCACACAGACCTACAACAAGTAATAGATCTAACACTTCACATAGTCCTACAAAATGTAATATACCTAACACTTCACACAGGCCTACAACATGTACTATTGACCTCACACTTCACACAGTCCTACAACATGTATTAGACTTAACTCACACAGACCTACAATATTTAATAGACCTCACACTTCACACAGTCCTACAACATGTAATAGACCTAACACTTCACACAGACCTACAACATGTAATAGACTTACCTCACACAGACCTACAACATGTAATAGACCTAACACTTCACACAGGCCTACAACATGTAATAGACCTAACACTTCACAAAGTCCTACAACATGTAATAGACTTAACTCACACAGACCTACAACACGTAATAGACCTGACACTTCACACAGTCCTACAACATGTAACAGACTTAACTCACACAGACCTACAACATGTAATAGACCTAACACTTCACACAGACCTACAACATGTAATAGACCTCACACTTCACACAGTCCTACAACATGTAATAGACCTAACACTTCACACAGGCCTACAACATGTAATAGACCTAACACTTCACAAAGTCCTACAACATGTAATAGACTTAACTCACACAGACCTACAACATGTAATAGACCTGACACTTCACACAGTCCTACAACATGTAACAGACTTAACTCACACAGACCTACAACATGTAATAGACCTAACACTTCACACAGACCTACAACATGTAATAGACCTCACACTTCACACAGTCCTACAACATGTAATAGACCTAACACTTCACACAGGCCTACAACATGTAATAGACCTAACACTTCACACAGGCCTACAACATGTAATAGACCTCACACTTCACATAGTCCTACAACTTGTAATAGCCTTAACTCACACTTCACATAGTCCTACAACATGTAATAGACTTAACTCACACAGACCTACAACATGTAATAGACCTGACACTTCACACAGTCCTACAACATGTAACAGACTTAACTCACACAGGCCTACAACATGTAATAGACTTAACTCACACAGGCCTACAACATGTAATAGATGTAACACTTCACACAGGCCTACAACATGTAATAGACCTCACACTTCACACAGTCCTACAACATGTAATAGACTTAACTCACACAGACCTACAACATGTAATAGACCTGACACTTCACACAGTCCTACAACATGTAACAGACTTAACTCACACAGACCTACAACATGTAATAGACCTAACACTTCACACAGTCCTACAACATGTAATAGACCTAACACTTCACACGGTCCTACAAAATTTAATAGACCTAACACTTCACACAAGCCTACAAAATGTAATAGACCTAACTCACACAGGCCTACAAAATGTTACAGACCTAACACTTCACACAGTCCTACAAAATGTAATAGACCTAACTCACACAGGCCTACAAAATGTAATAGACCTAACTCACACAGGCCTACAAAATGTAATAGACCTAACTCACATAGGCCTACAAAATATTAAAGACCTAACACTTCACACAGGCCTACAAAATGTAATAGACCTAACTCGCACAGGCCTACAAAATGTAATAGACCTAACTCACACAGGCCTACAAAATGTTACAGACCTAACACTTCACACAGGCCTACAAAATGTAATAGACCTAACACTTCACACTGGCCTACAACATGTAATTGACCTCACACTTCACACAGGCCTACAACATGCAATAGATCTAACATTTCACACAGGCCTACAACATGTAATAGACTTCACACAGGCCTACAACATGCAATAGATCTAACATTTCACACAGGCCTACAACATGTAATAGACCTCACACTTCACACAGTTCTACAACATGTAATAGACTTAACTCACACAGACCTACAACATGTAATACATCTAACACGTCACACAGTCCTACAAAATGTAATATACCTAACACTTCACACAGGCCTACAACATGTAATAGACTTAACTCACACAGACCTACAACATGTAATAGATCTAACACTTCACACAGTCCTACAAAATGTAATATACCTAACACTTCACACAGGCCTACAACATGTACTATTGACCTCACACTTCACACAGTCCTACAACATGTATATAGACTTAACTCACACAGACCTACAATATGTAATAGACCTCACACTTCACACAGTCCTACAACATGTAATAGACCTAACACTTCACACAGACCTACAACATGTAATAGACTTAACTCACACAGACCTACAACATGTAATAGACCTAACACTTCACACAGGCCTACAACATGTAATAGACCTAACACTTCACACAGGCCTACAACATGTAATAGACCTCACACTTCACACAGTCCTACAACATGTTATAGACTTAACTCACACAGACCTACAACATGTAAGAGACCTCACATTTCACACAGACCTACAACATGTAATAGACCTCACACTTCACACAGTCCTACAACATGTAATAGACCTAACACTTCACACAGGCCTACAACATGCAATAGACCTAACACTTCACACAGGCCTACAACATGTAATAGACCTCACACTTCACACAGTCCTACAACATGTAATAGACTTAACTCACACAGACCTACAACATGTAATAGATCTGACACTTCACACAGTCCTACAACATGTAACAGACTTAACTCACACAGACCTACAACATGTAATAGACCTAACACTTCACACAGACATACAACATGTAATAGACCTCACACTTCACACAGTCCTACAACATGTAATAGACGTAACACTTCACACAGGCCTACAACATGTAATAGACCTCACACTTCACACAGTCCTACAACATGTAATAGACTTAACTCACACAGACCTACAACATGTAATAGACTTCACACTTCACACAGACCTACAACATGTAATAGACCTCACACTTCACACAGTCCTACAACATGTAATAGACCTAACACTTCACACAGGCCTACAACATGTAATAGACCTAACACTTCACACAGGCCTACAACATGTAATAGACCTAACACTTCACACAGTCCTACAACATGTAATAGACCTAACACTTCACACAGGCCTACAACATGTAATAGACCTAACACTTCACACAGTCCTACAACATGTATTAGACTTAACTCACACAGACCTACAACATGTAATAGACTTCACACTTCACACAGACCTACAACATGTAATAGACCTCACACTTCACACAGTCCTACAACATGTAATAGACCTAACACTTCACACAGGCCTACAACATGTAATAGATCTAACACTTCACACAGTCCTACAAAATTTAATAGACCTAACACTTCACACAAGCCTACAAAATGTAATAGTCCTAACTCACACAGGTCTACAAAATGTAATAGACCTAACTCACACAGGCCTACAAAATGTTACAGACCTAACATTTCACACAGGCCTACAAAATGTAATAGACCTAACTCACACAGGCCTACAAAATGTAATAGACCTAACTCACACAGGCCTACAAAATGTAATAGACCTAACTCACACAGGCCTACAAAATGTTACAGACCTAACACTTCACACAGGCCTACAAAATGTAATAGACCTAACACTTCACACGGGCCTACAACATGTAATAGACCTCACACTTCACACAGGCCTACAACATGCAATAGATCTAACATTTCACACAGGCCTACAACATGTAATAGACCTCACACTTCACACATGCCTACAACATGCAATAGATCTAACATTTCACACAATCCTTCAAAATGTAATAGACCTAACACTTCACACAGGCCTACAACATGTAATAGACCTCACACTTCACACAGTTCTACAACATGTAATAGACTTAACTCACACAGACCTACAACATGTAATAGATCTAACACTTCAAACAGTCCTACAAAATGTAATATACCTAACACTTCACACAGGCCTACAGCATGTAATAGACTTAACTCACACAGACCTACAACAAGTAATAGATCTAACACTTCACACAGTCCTACAAAATGTAATATACCTAACACTTCACACAGGCCTACAACATGTACTATTGACCTCACACTTCACACAGTCCTACAACATGTATTAGACTTAACTCACACAGACCTACAATATTTAATAGACCTCACACTTCACACAGTCCTACAACATGTAATAGACCTAACACTTCACACAGACCTACAACATGTAATAGACTTACCTCACACAGACCTACAACATGTAATAGACCTAACACTTCACACAGGCCTACAACATGTAATAGACCTAACACTTCACACAGGCCTACAACATGTAATAGACCTCACACTTCACAAAGTCCTACAACATGTAATAGACTTAACTCACACAGACCTACAACACGTAATAGACCTGACACTTCACACAGTCCTACAACATGTAACAGACTTAACTCACACAGACCTACAACATGTAATAGACCTAACACTTCACACAGACCTACAACATGTAATAGACCTCACACTTCACACAGTCCTACAACATGTAATAGACCTAACACTTCACACAGGCTTACAACATGTAATAGACCTAACACTTCACACAGGCCTACAACATGTAATAGACCTCACACTTCAAATAGTCCTACAACTTGTAATAGACTTAACTCACACTTCACATAGTCCTACAACATGTAATAGACTTAACTCACACAGACCTACAACATGTAATAGACCTGACACTTCACACAGTCCTACAACATGTAACAGACCTAACACTTCACACAGTCCTACAACATGTAATAGACCTAACACTTCACACGGTCCTACAAAATTTAATAGACCTAACACTTCACACAAGCCTACAAAATGTAATAGACCTAACACACAGGTCTACAAAATGTAATAGACCTAACTCACATAGGCCTACAAAATGTTACAGGCCTAACACTTCACACAGGCCTACAAAATGTAATAGACCTAACTCACACAGGCCTACAAAATGTAATAGACCTAACTCACACAGGCCTACAAAATGTAATAGACCTAACTCACATAGGCCTACAAAATATTAAAGACCTAACACTTCACACAGGCCTACAAAATGTAATAGACCTAACTCGCACAGGCCTACAAAATGTAATAGACCTAACTCACACAGGCCTACAAAATGTTACAGACCTAACACTTCACACAGGCCTACAAAATGTAATAGACCTAACACTTCACACTGGCCTACAACATGTAATAGACGTCACACTTCACACAGGCCTACAACATGCAAAAGATCTAACATTTCACACAGGCCTACAACATGTAATAGACCTCACACTTCACACAGGCCTACAACATGCAATAGATCTAACATTTCACACAGGCCTACAACATGTAATAGACCTCACACTTCACACATGCCTACAACATGCAATAGATCTAACATTTCACACAATCCTTCAAAATGTAATAGACCTAACACTTCACACAGGCCTACAACATGTAATAGACCTCACACTTCACACAGTTCTACAACATGTAATAGACTTAACTCACACAGACCTACAACATGTAATACATCTAACACGTCACACAGTCCTACAAAATGTAATATACCTAACACTTCACACAGGCCTACAACATGTAATAGACTTAACTCACACAGACCTAAAACATGTAATAGATCTAACTCTTCACACAGTCCTACAAAATGTAATATACCTAACACTTCACACAGGCCTACAACATGTACTATTGACCTCACACTTCACACAGTCCTACAACATGTATATAGACTTAACTCACACAGACCTACAATATGTAATAGACCTCACACTTCACACAGTCCTACAACATGTAATAGACCTAACACTTCACACAGACCTACAACATGTAATAGACTTAACTCACACAGACCTACAACATGTAATAGACCTAACACTACACACAGGCCTACAACATGTAATAGACCTAACACTTCACACAGGCCTACAACATGTAATAGACCTCACACTTCACACAGTCCTACAACATGTTATAGACTTAACTCACACAGACCTACAACATGTAAGAGACCTCACATTTCACACAGACCTACAACATGTAATAGACCTCACACTTCACACAGTCCTACAACATGTAATAGACCTAACACTTCACACAGGCCTACAACATGCAATAGACCTAACACTTCACACAGGCCTACAACATGTAATAGACCTCACACTTCACACAGTCCTACAACATGTAATAGACTTAACTCACACAGACCTACAACATGTAATAGATCTGACACTTCACACAGTCCTACAACATGTAACAGACTTAACTCACACAGACCTACAACATGTAATAGACCTAACACTTCACACAGACATACAACATGTAATAGACCTCACACTTCACACAGTCCTACAACATGTAATAGACGTAACACTTCACACAGGCCTACAACATGTAATAGACCTCACACTTCACACAGTCCTACAACATGTAATAGACTTAACTCACACAGACCTACAACATGTAATAGACTTCACACTTCACACAGACCTACAACATGTAATAGACCTCACACTTCACACAGTCCTACAACATGTAATAGACCTAACACTTCACACAGGCCTACAACATGTAATAGACCTAACACTTCACACAGGCCTACAACATGTAATAGACCTAACACTTCACACAGTCCTACAACATGTAATAGACCTAACACTTCACACAGGCCTACAACATGTAATAGACCTAACACTTCACACAGGCCTACAACATGTAATAGACTTCACACTTCACACAGGCCTACAACATGTAATAGACCTCACACTTCACACAGTCCTACAACATGTATTAGACTTAACTCACACAGACCTACAACATGTAATAGACTTCACACTTCACACAGACCTACAACATGTAATAGACCTCACACTTCACACAGTCCTACAACATGTAATAGACCTAACACTTCACACAGGCCTACAACATGTAATAGACTTAACTCACACAGGCCTACAACATGTAATAGATGTAACACTTCACACAGGCCTACAACATGTAATAGACCTCACACTTCACACAGGCCTACAACATGTAATAGACGTCACACTTCACACAGGCCTACAACATGTAATAGACCTCACACTTCACACAGGCCTACAACATGTAATAGACTTAACTCACACAGTCCTACAACATGTTATAGACTTAACTCACACAGTCCTACAACATGTATTAGACTTAACTCACACAGACCTACAACATGTAATAGACTTCACACTTCACACAGACCTACGACATTTAATAGACCTGACACTTCACACAGGCCTACAACATGTAATAGACTTCACACTTCACACAGACCTACAACATTTAATAGACCTGACACTTCACACAGGCCTACAACATGTAACAGACTTAACTCACACAGACCTACAACATGTAATAGACCTAACACTTCACACAGTCCTACAACATGTAACAGACTTAACTCACACAGACCTACAACATGTAATAGACCTGACACTTCACACAGTCCTACAACATGTAACAGACTTAACTCACACAGACCTACAACATGTAATAGACCTAACACTTCATACAGTCCTACAACATGTAATAGACCTAACACTTCACACAAGCCTACAAAATGTAATAGACCTAACTCACACAGGTCTACAAAATGTAATAGACCTAACTCACACAGGCCTACAAAATGTTACAAACCTAACACTTCACACAGGCCTACAAAATATAATAGACCTAACTCACACAGGCCTACAAAATGTAATAGACCTAACTCACACAGGCCTACAAAATGTAATAGACCTAACTCACATAGGCCTACAAAATATTAAAGACCTAACACTTCACACAGGCCTACAACATGTAATAGACCTCACACTTCACATAGTCCTACAACATGTAATAGACTTAACTCACACAGACCTACAACATGTAATAGACCTGACACTTCACACAGTCCTACAACATGTAACAGACTTAACTCACACAATCCTACAACATGTAATAGACTTACCTCACACAGGCCTACAACATGTAATAGACGTAACACTTCACACAGGCCTACAACATGTAATAGACCTCACACTTCACACAGTCCTACAACATGTAATAGACTTAACTCACACAGACCTACAACATGTAATAGACTTCACACTTCACACAGACCTACAACATGTAATAGACCTCACACTTCACACAGTCCTACAACATGTAATAGACCTAACACTTCACACAGGCCTACAACATGCAATAGACCTAACACTTCACACAGTCCTACAACATGTAATAGACTTAACTCACACAGGCCTACAACATGTAATAGACTTAACTCACACAGACCTACAACATGTAATAGACCTAACACTTCACACAAGCCTACAACATGTAATAGACCTCACACTTCACATACCTACATCAGGTTCCTGCTAGGGGACTTGTTTTGTTTTTGTTTTAGAAATGGGCTAAAAAGAAGTTCAGAATATAATGCATTGCACTTCACACGGGAAATTAAGAGACCAAAACAGAAAGTACAAAAAAAAAACTACAAAATATCAAAGAAACTAAATTCAAGATATTGAGAATTTAAATTGATGGAAAATATATGGTTTAGGGTTGTGTACAAATGCAAGTCTGTTTCATTATTCAGCAGCAGTTGAACTCCTGCATATCTTCAATGGTGTTAATTTGCAATTTTCAGGAGTTATATGCAGCCATCAATGGTAAAGGTGAAGAGAGTGAGCGTCTTAAAAGAAATTTAGAAGAAATTCAGGCACTGCTTGCAGACAGGCAGAAAGAGCTAGAAGATGTTACCTTGAAACTGAAACAAGCCCAAGAAGAAACATCTAGATTGAGAGAACAGGTAAGTTTTGTTTTCTTCTTTTTAACTTTTATATTTCATGAATTTATTACTGAAAAATAACTATAAACTTTAGTGTAGATGAATTAAAATCTTTGATAATTATGTCACACCTACACAGATGTCACCGAGGAACTAGAACCAGACATACTAAAAGAAGAAATTATAGAAGCCATCAGATTAGCCCCATTAAACAAATCACCAGGACAGGATGAAATACCAAATGAACTAATTAAAGCAGCAAGGGAAGTAGGAACAGCTTGGCTACATAGACTATTCAACCATGTTTGGGTAGAACAACAGACACCACGAGACTGGAGAAACACCATAATTATCCCAATTTGGAAAAACAAAGGCAGCAAAAGAGATTGCACACAATACAGAGGCATTTCACTGTTGAGTCATACTGGGAAAATATTTTGCAAAATTCTTGAAAAAAGATTACGAACTACTTTAGAACCCCAGCTAAGCGAAACGCAGCTTGGATTTAGGAAAAACAAAGGATGCACAGACGCCATTTTTGCTCTTAGACAACTTATAGAAAAATCAATTGAATTCAATGAAACACTCTACTTAGCCTTTGTCGACCAAGAAAAGGCATTTGATAGGGTAGATAGAAACAAGCTGTGGGAAATTCTTAAACAATATGGAGTGAGTACACATCTAACAAACCTATGTAGAAGTTTATACAACAACAGTGAATGCATAGTGAGAGCAACTGGAGAACACTCAGAACCCTTCACCATAAGATCTGGAGTACGACAAGGTTGTGTCCTGTCCCCTCTCTTGTTCATAACATATATAGACAACATATGTAAAGAAACCAGCCAAGCAGAGACAGCAAGAATACCGCACGACGAGAACACAGAAGAAGAACCATCTGCAAATCTAACCATTAGAGAACTCCTGTTTGCGGACGACCAAGCACTAATAGCAAAATCAGAAGCTGAATTACAAGACCACATGAATAGTCTAAACGAAATGTGTAGGGAACATAACATGAAAATTAGCACAAGCAAAACAGAGGTAATGACTATAACTAAAGAAGAACAAACAGCAACAATTCACCTAAACGAACATCCCTTGAAACAAGTAAAGAGCTTCAAGTACCTAGGAAGTATAATATCATCAAATGGCAGATCAGAAGACGAGATTGAAAATAGGTGCAATAAGGCAAATCAACTCATTGGACAAATGGCACCAATACTAAAGAACAAACATGTATCAATAACTACTAAGAAAGCACTTTACAACACAATCTTCCTACCAACTCTGTGCTACCAATGCCAAACCTGGACAATGACAGAAAAAGAGAAAAGAAAAATCACAACAACAGAAATGAGGTTTCTGAGAAGAATACTCAACGTATCAAGAAGAGATAAGATCAGAAATGAAGAAATCAGGACTAAAGTAGGGGTTAAAGCTGCTCTAGATTTTATTAGAAAGCAGCAAGTCAAATGGTTTGGCCATGCAAGTAGGCTACCAGCCAACAGCATGCCACAACAAGCAATGATGTACAGACCAGATGGAAACAGAGGAAGAGGCCGACCACGTAAACGTTGGACGGAGGGAATAACAGAATCCATGGGAATGTCGATATACGAAGCCCATAACCGGGCACTCTCACGAAGTTTATACTTTACCTCGACACCGCAAGGTACAAGAGGAACATGATGAGATGAGAGATGAGAGAGATGAGAGATAATTATGTCTGTCTGTCTATCTCTGTATGAACAATTACCGTTGATCCACATTTGCAGTTCAACATAAACGGAAAGGTAAGGAGTCAAGTATTTTATCTAGAATCATGTGTTGCCTAAACCTCTTTCAATGCTTTGAAGCATATTGAGTATATGATAAGAAAGTAAAGGACCTATCCTTCGTGGACAAGGTTGAAAATAATGGAAGTCACATTAAAGATCTTGAAATTCTCTTGTCAAAATGGGTGTGCTATAAGCCCTGCTAACATTCTAGAAATTAGAAAAAGGTACCCACATTATTTGTATATTTATAACATCTAAATCTATAATGGGAGTATGGAAGATAAAGGAAAACAACCACATTAATGTCTCAATAATAACTCTATGGGCAGTCACAATTAGTTATGGTAGAGTGACATGTTCAGGCAGTTTCGTGCAATTAGTATTTGTCAAACAGAATGACCTGACATGTCATGCCATCCATGGATGTAGATGTGCAGTTGTAATGTGTGTATTCATACAATGAAAATGTCAACATTAACTTACATTGTCTCTCTTGTCATGCAGGTTGAGATGAGTCAAGGAGAGTCCAAAACTAAACTAGAGGAGCTCTTCTCTGAACGGGAGGATCTGATTCAGAGGAACCAGATTTTGACAGCAAAGGAAGAAAGTACAGATATTCAGATAAAGGCTTTGCAAGAGTCAAATTTAGAATTTCAGAATCAAAGTCAGATTTTATTTCAGGAGCTCAGTTCTTTACGAGAGGAATTTGCTGCCTCTCAGAATGAGCTGAGGGTTCTACAAACAGTTAAGTGCAAAGAAGAGGAGGAGTTTCAGCAGAAGTTGATTCACTGTGAGCAAGAGATCAGCAAGTTACATTCTGAGATTGTACAAATGGAGGAACAAGGAAAGCGTTTAAGTGAGGAACGTGACTGTTCACTGAGAGAAACAGAAACTTGCAAAATTAGAATGGAAGAATTACAGAAACATTTAGAAGACGTACAGCTTGAGAGAGAAGCAATAGAGACTAAAACACTGGAGTTTGAATCTCAGGTACAGCAGCTGCCAGAGCTTGTCAGTGCACTAGAGTCACATAAAGCAACTATAGAAATGGAAAAGGCCAGCCTTGAAGAACAAGTTTCCATCCATGCAGAAGCAATAGCTGGTTTGAAGGCATCTAAAGAAGAATTGATTGCAAAGTTGAATGTTCAGAATGAAACACACCAGCAGTCTGCTGCCGAACAACAAATCCAAGAAGTCAGAATTAGTGGTTTAACCTCACAAGTTGATTCCCTACAGGAACAAGTAGAGTCATTAAACCAGGCTTTGTTAAGTAAACATGATGAAAATGTGGCTCTGAAGTCTGTAGTTGATGACAGTGATGGCCTTGTGAAATCACTGGAAGCTAGAGTTGAAGAGCTGCTGGCAGACATTCAGGGCAAGACCCAAGAGAATGACAGCAACAGATCTGTGCTGGCTGAAAGCCTGAAGAAATTTGACAGGTTGAAAAATGAGACTGATGCAGAAGTTAAAGATCTCAGAGATTTGATAGATTCCCTCACACATAAATTAAATCAAAAGGAACAAGAACTTCAAGATATGGAAAATGCTTTTCTTTCAGTAAAAGATTCTTTAATAAAGAATTATAATGACCAGATTGATGTTCTGAAACAAGAAATGATCGATATGGAACAAACTTTTAAACAACAAATTGATGAAAAACAAGCTGAGTTTAAAGAGAAAGTAGCAAAAATTAAGGAAGATTATGAAAATAAACTACAAGAAAAAGACAAAGAGTATGAAGATCGAATGAAGGAATTACTATCACAAAAAGAACTTGGCATTGAAGATCTGTCCCAAAATTTTGAAAGGTTGAAGGAAGAACAACTAAGAAATCAGGAGCAGAAATACCTTGCTGCCATAGAAGAAACTGAAAATGATTGGAAGATTAAATTTCAGACATTAACTGATGAACACAACCGGACTCTTGATGCTCTTCAAACAAAGAACCAACAAGAGGTCGCAAGCTTGCAGCACAAAGTAGACAGTTTAACACAAGAATTAACTTCAGTTAGAAATGACCTTGTTTCAGCCCAGTCAAAGTTTGAAGCCGATTCTGAAAAGTATAGAAAACGTGCTAAAGATATAATGGAGGAGTTAGCTGGGAAAGATACTGAGTTGCAGAATGTGTTGGGAACCTTGGAGTCACTTCACAAGCACACGGGACAAGAATCTGAGCACAATAAAAGCCTTACTTCCCAAGTAGAATCTTTAACAGAACAGCTTCGTGAAAAAGACACTAAGCTAGAGTTAATAACAAACAAAATGTCAACAGAACGAGAACATTTGCAACAGCAGCTGACACAGCGGATAGAAGTGGCTGAAGAACTTCAGGCAGAAAAAGACAGAGTGTCAGAACAGTTGAAAGAAATTGAAGAAAAGTACAGAGAAAAGACCCAGGAGAAGGAAAACCTTACTAATCAAATTCACTCTCTGACAGAACATTTGCATGAAACAGAGAACAAGCTGGAGTCATTAGGCAGTACTATGTCAACAGAGCAAGAGGTTTTGCAGAAACAGCTAGCTGAGCAGACAGAAATAGCTGAAGAACTTCTTGCACAGAAAAAAAACATATCAAAACAATTAGAAGAAGTTATAGAACAGAAGCAAGCATACATGCAAGAAAAAGACATTGTTCTCAATGATACATACCAGAGACTGCAGCTTCTGGAAGTGGAACATGCATCCATTGAAGATATGTTGAGGGCTAATGCATCTTCCAGCAATAGAGATGTTGAAGGTAGCTTAAGAGAACAGATAGAAAGGCACATAGCTGAAAAGGATTCTCAGATACTTACTCTGGAATCTGATGTACAGACACAAAGTAATCAGATCACTGCATTGCAAGAAGGACTTCAGTCTCTTAAAGATTGTAATGAAAATGTACTCACAGAGTTGAAAACTAATCATACTGAAGAGTTGCATGTCCTGAAGTCCACTTATGACAAGTTACTAGCAGAGTTGAAAGACAGTCACACTGAAGAGTTGGATCTTCAGAAGTCCACTCATGACAAGATACTGACAGAGTTGAAAGATAATCACACTGAAAAGTTGCAGGTCCTGAAGTCCACTCATGACAAGATACTAGCAGAGTTGAAAAGTAGTCACACTGAAGAGTTGGATCTCCTGAAGTCCACTTACGATTCTCAGATTCAGCAACTGATTTCTAGACAGACAGATATGCAATCTAAAATACTAGAACTAGAAACGGAACTTACACAGGCAACTGAAAAGCTGCAGGAGACAATTGAAAACTATGAATCTAGATTACAAGAGGAAAGGGCAAAGCTGGACAGACAAGAAGTCTCACTGAAAGAACAAATAAATGTGTTGAAGCAGCAGCTGCATGAAGTACAGTGCCAGGCGGAGGTGTCTTCTAGCGAACTCCAGTCCAGCTTGCAGCAGAAAGTCAAGGATGGAGAAGAGAAACTGCTTTCACAGTTACAGCTACATCACGAAGAGATGGAAGCACTGAGACAGGAGACCGAGCAGAAGATGCAAGACCTCAAACAAAAATACATAGCTAAACTGAAAGATATTCAAGGTCAAGCCAAGAACACTGTTGGTGAACTTGAGAGAAATCTGCAGACTGAAAAATCTTCTAAAGATGAAATATATGCTGAGCTGACCAATGCAAATACTCAAATACATCAACTTGAAGTAGAGTTGGAAGCTTCAAAACAAAAGATTACTGATCTTGAACTTGAAGTTGTGGAAATTAGAAATGAAACAGAGGCTAAGGACACTGAATTAGTGAAACTGAAAACAGACATGGCAGAAAGCGAGAAAAACTTTCAGGTCATTCTTCAAGAGGTACAGATAAATTGTAGTCAAATAAATGACAAGTTAACAGAAACTGAGTCAAGGCTGAGAGAAAAAGAATCTGATCTTCACAATTTAGATAAGAAGCTTCAGGAGACACTTTTACTGCTAGACCAGAAGAATTTTGAAGTTGAAGAGTTAAGCAGGAAATACCAACAACTGGGTGAAGTGCGTGTTCAGGAGACAGAGAAGTATGAACTAGAAATACAAGAAAAGAACAGAAAATGCAATGAGCTTCAGGATGGCTTAGAGAGTGCAAACAAGCTTCTGGAGGAAGCAAGATATAACCACATAGAACTTGAAGACAGAGTTACGTCGTTAAGCTTAGAACTGGAGAGAATTATGGCAGAGAAAGAACACCTTGAGGCTCAAGTGTCACAATTGTTGACCGAAAAGAAAGAATTGGAGTCTCAGTTGCTTGGTTCAAAAGCTTTATTGGAAAGTAGTTTAGAAGAATGGGCATCAGTTTTGAAAGAAATGGAAAGTAAATTAACTGAGGAGATATCACAGAAAGACCAACTGAAGCAAGAATCTGAGAGAAAATTAAGAGAAATTCAGCAGACTTACACAGCAGAGCTTTCTGAGAACAGACTTTTGAATGATCAGAATAAACAAGACTATGAGACCAGATTGAATGAGCTTCAACAGAAACATGCTGCAGAACTGGCAGAGTTATCAGCAACCTTTGAAGGCCAGAGCACTTCCAAGATTGCTGAATACAAAAGAAAGGCTGAAGCTTACATATCCCAAGAAAAAAAACGGCTTCAGGATGAGAAAAATGTTTCCTTTGAAAAACAACAGGAACAAATAACAAGATTAGAAGAAACAATTTCAGTGTTAACTAATGAAATTGATGACCTTAGGAAATCAAAAGACACTTTCATTGCTGAAAATGACACAGTTATTCAGGAGATGAAAGCTGAATTTGATAAGGAGATGAAACTGAAACAGTCTGTGATAGAAGAGTCGTATCAAAAAGAAGAAGCATTTCATAAATGTGAATCAAACCTGAAAGAAGAAATAGATTTGCTTACTTCAGAAAAGAATACTTTGTTAGAAAAACTGTCTGTGATAGAAAAAGATGGTGGCGATTTGAAAGTGCAATATGTAGCAGAAAATGAAATGCTAAAATCAAAGAATGATAACCTGCAGAGAGATTTAGATTGCATGAAGTCTGACAAGGATGAACAATTGGCAGCTCTTGAAAAGAAACTGGAAGAGACTGTACAGAAATTGCAGAAAGAACACCAATCTGCACTGGAAGAACAAGTAAACGACCAAACGTCAAAAGTGAAAATGTTGGTGAAGGAATTTAACTCACAGCTGGCGGTAAAGGAACGGGAGTTTGAAACTGCACTCAGTGAAGCTTTGGGTAAGCATTTGTGAACTCCTATGCAGCTATTGTTAGTAATTGTGATTACTGTAGTTTTCAACACTATTGTCATCTTCTTAGAGATTTATTTTTTTAACAGCTTCTCTTTGACTAATGGCTAATATCTGAGGGAAATGTGAAGTGGTGGCTGCTGAGCAAGCCCAGCTGAGAGGCTGACAAGTGTGGTTGGCAGATTCAGTTTTATAGTGTTCTATAAGTAAAAGTCAGTCAAGGAGCATTTTACCCGCCTTTAGGTTTATTGGGTGTATGGTACTAGGCCCATATTTTTATAGACCAATCAGCACTTGAGGGGTGATGAGGTCAGTATCACGTGGGTTGCCTTTACTCCCCAAGACATTTCCTGGTATCCGTTTTAAGCTGGCTTGACCAGAGAGCCCCTGTCAGTTTAATAAATCGGCCATGATATGAATTTGAACCCATGACCACTAGGCAGGCAAGCATGTGTGCTAGCCACAGCGTCACCATGACTCAAATGAACATTGGTAAAACAAAATCTATATTAATAACAACCAGACAAAAACAACATTAGTAAAACAAAATCTATATTAATAACAACCAGACAAAAACCACATTAATAAAACAAAATCTATACCAAAAACAACCAGACAAAAACAACATTAGTAAAACAAAATCTATATTAATAACAACCAGACAAAAACAACATTAGTAAAACAAAATCTATATTAATAACAACCAGACAAAAACCACATTAATAAAACAAAATCTATACCAAAAACAACCAGACAAAAACAACATTAGTAAAACAAAATCTATATTAATAACAACCAGACAAAAACTACATTAATAAAACAAAATCTATATTAATAACAACCAGACAAAAACATTAGTAAAACAAAATCTATGTTAATAACCAGACAGAACCAACATTAGTAAAACAAAATCTATATTAATAACAGCCAGACAAAAACAACATTAGTAAAACAAAATCTATATTAATAACAATCAGACAAAAACTACATTAGTAAAACAAAATCTATATTAATAATAACCAGATAAAATCTACATTAGTAAAATAAAATCTATATTTATAACAACCAAACAAAAACTCATTCATTCATTTAGTAGCATGTCCCTTGCAGTATCTCGCTCCCATAACTGTCCGGAAAATTCTCGGACATAAGCAAGATGTCCCGTGTCCAATACACCCATCTGGAGATCATCTGCCACATCCTGCACCTATCTTCTCTTTGGCCTTCCTCTTCCTCTTTTCCCAGTCATATACCCTCCATGATTGTTCTCTCCAAACTTTCATGACGTTTCAAGTGACCAAAATATTTCAATTTTCTTTGTTTTATTGTCTTTAGTAGATCGTGTCATATGGAATCATTTGTTCTTTTCTGTATCCAAGATATTCTTACAACCCGTCTGTAACATTTATATTCAAAGGTATTTATGCGCTGTTCAGCTTGTTTAGTAAGTGTTCAGGTCTCACAGGCGTATGTTGCAATGGAAAAGATGCATGCTTTTAAATATCTGATCTTTGTAGTTCTATCTGTCCCCCTCCACAATGTATTCAGTTGTTTTAGATTTTGAAGAGCAATAAATATTCGTCCTTTAATTTCCTTCATTGTGACACCATTGTTGGTAATTAATGACCCAAGATATTCAAAATGTTCCACCACCTTCAATTTTTCCTCATTAACATATATTTCTTTCTCCACAATAGTTTTATCTGTATGCATTGTCTTTGTGTTTGCTATGTTAAGATATAGGTTGTGATTTTTGCTATTATTTTGGGATGAGGTCATGGTTGTTACGGTTTCTTGGCAAGTTTCACAGAAGGTAGTGGGCTGGTGCTTTCCTTCTGGGCAGTGATTACCCTAGTCAGTGGCCATAGCCATTGTCTCTACTGATGAGATCATCTGCCTATTGCCGCAGAGTGCAGACCATAACCAACAACAATCTGTTGGCTGCTCACATGGCTTCACGTAACCCTGATGGGGGGGGGGGGAGTATACGGTACTCCACCTTGCTCAAGGGTGTCCCGTAGACTAACGGAGGAAAGGAGGGGTCTTACATCTCCTTTGATAGGGGAAACCCCTACCCCGCTAACTGAAAAGAACTACATTAGGAAAACAAAATATATGTTAACAACAACCAGACAAAATGTACATTAGTAAAACAAAATCTATATTTCTATATCTTCAAATCTATATTTGAGCATAGCCTACGATGGGTGACGTTGTGATATTCTGTTATGATAATTTGGCTGTGTGTCCAACGTGTGCCGCGTGGTTACACACCAGCTTCACACGCCAGTGATCCGGGGCTTGTTTCCGGATCCGGTCAGGGATATGCACTACTGACGAGCTCAAACGAGGGTGAAACTCGAGTATAGTGCTTCTATATTGACGTGGATAGGCCTTAGGTTCATACCAGAATACGATCAGTGTTGCCAATAGTGGGTTGTGCTCAATATTTAAAATCTATATTAATAACAACTAAACAGAAACTACTCACTTTGAATTAACAGAGAACCCTTCAACTTTATGCCAGTAAAATGCTGGTAGATAGTGTAACTGAACACAAAGCCTTATCTTTGATAGAAATCTAACCTTTAAATCTCATGGTCAAGCATTCATTAAACAAACAGCAAAAAAAGTTGCTAACATTAAAATGTCATTTACGAAATCTATACTTCCCATGTACAGACACATACACAATCTCCACAGTTTGGTAGGGCTGTTCTCATTGAATCACTAAGTGACTTTCCTCACTTCAGAAATGGGCTATAGGATTAATTCATAGTCAATATGTGAGTGACAGTTCTATCCTAGATTGTATAAATATCTTCAGCTATTTACAAAATGGTAAATGTACTCCCATGGCAGAAACTGCAGCTGAGTTGTGACGTGTTAGACCTCAACACATTCTATGTAATGGCATATGTGGTTGAATGACTAGTTCTCTTCCTTGTCACCTTTCTGTCCCGGAAAATTCTCGGAAAATTCTAAAAATTGTCCCGTACCCATTTTTATAAGGGAGGATCGAAACCAGGGCCATACTGGTCATGAAAGTAGGTCAGCATTGCCGAATTGATAAGAATGCCTGTTCTTAAATATCCAGTGTGTTGGTGTCGAGGTAAGCGGTTCAACCCCTACACTGTACAGTTGGACTAAAATTCTGACCTATTGTCCTTGACTTAGGGACGTAAATTACAAGTACCTCTGAAGTCAGAGTGGGTTCACCTGGTGGCGAGCGTCACTGTTAATAGGGAAAGTTTAGTTTAGTTTAGTCGTTGGATCAACATCATGGCACACGGTTTAACTTATAAGTGCTCCGTTTTCCTCCTAACTCAAACCTGAGTCTGAAGAAACTCAGTTCAATGCACGAACTCCGTTGCATCGGCGAGGATCCTGAAATACTTTGGGTAGATTTTTAACTCGAAATTTTGCCCGGGCAGCGCCGTTAGGCTACTCTTTTTTTATTTCCAACTGCCAAGGGATTGTTTACGTGCGCAACAATACACACGGGCGTCCGATCTCACTACCCAGAGACCAGGGGAAATTTTATTACTGGAAGTCCAGGTGGATTTTTTAAATAAATCCCGGTCCTCACCGGGGCCTAAACCCGGGACCTCCAGCACTCGAGGTGGACACCATACCTCGAGACCACTCAGCCCCCCCAGTTAATAGGGAAAGCTAATCCACACACAAAATTTAGTCCAGCACTACTAGAAGTAGTATGTATGGACTAGGCTTGAGTTCAGAGTAAGCGAGCTCCCCAAAAAAAGGACTGGTCAGGGAAAAAAAATCTTGCCTCTGCTGGGAATTGAACCTGGACCACTTTCTTTGCCGGCAAGTTCCCCCGCAGCTTCTCTTAAGACATCACACATTCATAAACCGCTACTAATTAAGTAAAGCCAAATGAACTCCACCTGTGCAGCCCTAAAGAAAGCAAAGAATAGTGACACTGTAGCCTACCTGGCATGTCTTAATAAGTGATTAAAAAGGGTTGGCCTGAGGCAGGCTACCTCATCCTGCAGACAACTTTAGCTGTAAACCCCAACCAATCATGAGCAAGCACTCGTAGGGCTTGGCATGTGTTGGTTGAAGGCCTATGCTCCACTGTGAGATGAAAGTCAGGAGAAGAAGACACATACAACTCACCACAAACATCAGAACGAGGCAGTCAAGTATTTTTTGCTACATTATGGGAAGAGAAAAACTGAAACAAATATGTAACGACTGGAAAGATTTATGGGAAGACAGTGAGAGAAGATTATTGGTGGACTGTGGTCATAGCATAGACAAATATCAGTATATGAAAGGATACAATCTGTTAGAGATCATAAGATGTGGAAGAGCATGATCGTTCACACCATTTGGCAAAGCAGTGATGAAGATGAAGTCTGTAAGCTGTAATAATGTTTGTGTACTGTGTTTATTCCAGAATTGGTGACAGACACATAGTCAAGCACTTTATTACATTTATTTTCACCCTTTGAGTACATATCATGTCGATTATGTCATAACGAAGGCTCGAAAAGGTTTGTCAGCAATGAGAGTCATGGCGACTGCCAATATCGAGCAAAGACTGCTAATACTTCTGTTCCAAGGACTTGTGCTTTCACGTATCGAGTATGCCCTGGCCATCCTCACTGTCAGCCCTACACAGATTGGAAGACTTGAAAAGGTACAAAACGAAGCCATGCGCATCATTTTGGGCTGCACGAGAGACATCAGCTGTGTAGCAATGAGATACCTCCTTGACTTCCCGACAATGGAACACAGGATCAAGATCTGGAGAGCTCGTGCATACTTAAAAATAAGTGCAGATGAGCAGCACCCTCTGCATGACGCTATATTCAGAGAAAAGGGTGACAGGCTAAAGAGGGGCAAATCATGGATGGGTCGGGCGGAAGATGTCGTGAGACAGGTCTGCAGTCTTACCAGTATCAACCACGGCAAGGAATGGGTGCCGGTGCCTCCAGCTTTTAAGTGCACTTTCTCGTGCATTATCACACTCGACAGACGGTGCAGAGAGCAGAACCCTGCCGCTGTCAATGCAGAGGTTAACGCGCTCATCTATGAACACTCAGATAGCCCCGAAGTGCTCATCTATACAGATGGATCTGTTGTAAAGCAGCAGAGAAGTGCGTGGGCATTTACAGCCCGTTCAGCGGGCCGAACCGTTCAAGAATCCAGTGGTGCCCACTCTATGACCACGAGCAGCATGACGATGGAGGTGATGGCAATTACACAGGCCTTCATATGGCTGGAATCACTTCATTATACCAACGTGTGTGTACTAAGTGCTTCAATGAGCATGATTCAGAAGGTTGAAGCTGGATTTGTACATAGACAGTGGACTGAATCGCTGCGGAAGTCTTTTGTCCGTAAAGTCACCTTCATCTTCGTCCCGGGACATGTGGGAGTCGAGGGAAATGAACGAGCTGACAAACTGGCTGGCTCTGCACCCCCTGTAGATGGCCAGCCCATGGATCGTGCCGATGTTATTAACGTCCTTAAAGATATGGCGAGAACAGAGGACTTTGACGTCAGTGATTCCACATCGCTGTCCAGGATGAAAGACCTGGGAGTAAGAATCGGCACAGCCAGACGCGAGAGGTACATCGGGAAAACAAAGCGCCTCGTCAACCAACACAGAACTGGCACTATTGGCCACCGGACGCTGATGCATATGCTGGGGGGAGGATCTGAGCACCTATGGACATGTCCGGAGTGCAATGAAGATACCCCAACTGATAACTGAATGCTTAGTTGCATTTCATTCTCAGAGTTTCTTCACAATTTCAATGGACATTTCTTTATTCAGTTAAACTGACCATTTTGTGACATGAAATATGATAATTTATGCTTAATTTACAAACTTACCAGAAAAAAGTGAGCGCAGTGAACAAGATTTAATGAGGGAGCAACAGCATGATATAAAGGAGCTCCGTAAAGAAATTTCTGAGAGGGATGAGAGGATTGAAGAACTGCACATTGAATACAAAGCTAACATTCAGGTTAGAACTATTGTAAAATATCTGTCACTACATTCTATTTACCATTACATTTGTCTTGGTTAATAATATTCCGCTGCATATTGTCAAGTGAATACTGTTGTGTTATATATCATATCAGTATATCAGTGAATAAAGGAATAATATTCTAGCTGTAACACTTAAAACACTAGTCACTGTTGTTGTTCGAATGTGGAGCATTTGTTATCTCCATGGTAATTTCAGTTAAATTCTATGTTTAAATTGAATGACTTAGTGTGATGATATCAAAGAACTGATAGCAAGCTCTACAGGCCTAGACTTTAGTAAAAAAAAAAAAAAGGGCCTTTACTTACTTACTAGAGCAGTGTTGAGGTGGAAATGCCGTAGAAGATCTGAAGAAAATTGAATCATTTTAAGGAAGCATAATATATTGATTCTTGACTGAGCCGTGTCACCAGCTGTCTCACATGGCTGATGAGGATTCTTTTATTGGTCATGCTTAAAAGGAATATGCATCTTTGTCTATTCCACTTTTTTTTAAATCTCAAAGTCCATAATTTTTCCAAGTAGTTCATTTGTTTCATACAATTAGTACATTTAATAACACATTTTTGTCTGTGTGATCTCCACCCCCCCCCCCCCCTTCTCTCTCTCTCTCTCTCTCTCTCTCTCTCTCTCTCTCTCTCTCTCTCTCTCTCTCTCTCTCTCTCTCTCTTTCTCTCATTCATTCATTATACACTTTAAACAGGACAATAAGTTTACTATATCAGTTTCAAATGTTTATTTGCACAACTTGCATTACAATTTACAACAGGAGTTGATGCAGCAGAATCACACAGCTGCAGCAGCCTCGCAGACAAGAGCACTAGGAGATAACTCTTTGCTCCAGCAGCAAAGAGTTCCCAATGCAGAGCAGGCTGATCATGTGAATGAGCAGAACAAGTAAATATTGTGTACATTGTTAGAGACTTGTAACATTTTAGCCTCCTGTTGTGTGTGACATTTTAGCCTTCTGTTACGTTTCATTACACTGAAAAATTGCATTCTGTTAGTGAAATTAATCCATATTAAGAATGGTGGTTGGCTAGTTTATAATCATTATGTATAGCATACCTGTGTGGGCTGTTGGTTTGTCAAGACTCCTGTCTGTTCTACTTTTCACATGAGGCAGTGAGGAGCATTTTGTGTGATATTCACTGGCACAGGAACGGAGCATAATGGGGCGACCCTTTGCTGTGAAGTTGGAACTGTGACAAACTGACTAACTAACTGACTGTAAAACATGGTGCATTGATGGAATGAGGTTGGTGTAGAGACTCTCTTCTCAGCCCAGTACAACTTGCCATCTCCACAGGGACTGTTGCAAGGCTCTGCTTCCCCTCTCCAACGTGACATCAACAGAGAGGTATAGTGATATCCTTGGGATATTAACTAGACTGGTGACCCAGTCTGTGGAATGGTCATGCCACTTAGAGGTGCTGCAAAGTCCTTGCGAGTGTGAGACCTGGCTTTAGTCATGCGACCTCTGTGGTCCTCATATTTTAATATTTTATACACATGCTCATTAAGGAGACAAATTTGCTCATTCTAGCGACATATGCTCATATTGAAGAGACGTATGCTCATTCTGGAGACACATATGCTCATTCTGGAGACACATTTGCTCATTCTAGAGACATACGCTAAAAGTTTGTTTCATCTTTTTAAAGTTAACTTAAAGAGGAAATTAATATATGTCGACTTTTAATATATGGCCACTTATTTGTGACATGTGACGTGATCATGTGGCAGGAGTCTTGCTTGAGCTTCCGTGAAACTAACAAGAATAACTTGACTCCATTATTGTCATGTGGCTGGCTGGTGCACGCAGCGAGAGGGACAACGGCAACTTTTGTTCTCCATGTTGCAACTGTAACTTTCTTTCAGGTATATTTCTTCCTGCTGCTTCTTCTCCTGACCAGGCCCTAAGCCTTGGTTAGCGGCTGGTCTAGGATCGAAGCTCTGACAGGCGGACAGTTAGAGCATTGCTTTGCTGATCCGGCAGCTTCTGCAGCTTGTCTTGTTCCAGATGTAGGGGTGTTACCTTTCCTCTGGAGTGAACCAGGCAGGCTGAGAGAGGGATCATGCTGCATGGGCAACACATGATCTCTATATTTTAGCCCAGGCAAGGTGCACATGGGGTCTTTATTGATGACGCCAAACTAGAGATGGTAGACCATTTTACATATCTAGGATCAGTGGTAAATAGTAAATTATCCCTAGATCAGGAAATCAACATTCGGATTGGTAAGGCAGCAACAACAATGAACAGGTTAAGAAAAAGAGTCTGGGAGAACAGGAAGCTTACTGCCAAAACAAAAGTCCTTGTCTATCAAGCCTGTGTCCTTAGTACTCTTCTTTATGGCAGTGAAACCTGGACAACTTACTCACACCAAGAGAAACGTTTAAACAGCTTTCATATGCGGTGTCTGCAAAGAATACTTGGTGTTATGTGGCAAGACAAAATCACAAATACTGAAGTATTGGAAAGATAAGGTTGTGTGACGGTTTATTCCATGCTCAGTCTTCATAGACTTAGATGGATAGGACATCTTAGGAGGATGGATGATGGTAGAATACCAAAGGACATCTTTTTTGGTGAATTACAGATGGGTAAGAGTAAGAGATCACAGGGTCGGCCTCTACTACAATACAAAGATGTGTGTAAGCGGGACATGATTGATACAGGCATTGATAATGCACATTGGGAGAAAGTCGCAGCTGAACGTGTTGCATGGAGGGCAAATACCAGAAATGGAATAAAGACAAAGGAGAAAATTATTGCAGATAAGTCACACACCGAGCGTGTGAGACGTAAGATGGTGCATGATGGTGGAAATGACCACGTGTTCACATGCACCCACTGTGAACGGACATTTACAGCGCAAATTGGCCTTATCAGTCACATCCACTACCGCCATAGGTAAAAGTTGTTATGTCTTTTTAAAGCACAAACTATCGTCTGTCAAGACGGCAAGGTGCCAATCTCTCTTCTTCTCCTTTATTTGAAATCAGTCTACAGTTGCAATTTTCTCTCTGGTGTGAACTGCATTATCTTCTGCAGATTCTGTAGTCTTCCTAGAGTTTGACACCTAGTTTTTCTTTGGAGTTTAAGGTGCTTACCTGCATTTACACATTGCGGGGTGGGGTGTTCCTCGATGAAGTGATCAAAACACCTGCCTCATGCTCTGAGGGTCCTTAGTTCTTTGCCAGACGGTGGCATTCAGTTCATGGATGCAATTGTTTCATAGTTTATTTGGGGTTGCTGCTGAAGTTGTGGAGTTTGTGCTCAGTGCGATGTTTTCTGCAGGTCACTGTGGGAAAAGAGACTGAGCCATTTAGAATAAAACCCAGTGTAGTGAAGTCAGTCGACTTGCCTTTAAACTTGTGTACACATTGCTGTGAATCCTGTCTTTGGCTTTCTGTGCATGTGATATTTGAGTCTGTTGTATCCTGTTTTAATAAGCCTTTCAACTTGTGTACACATTGCTGTGGATCCTGTCTTTGGCTTTCTGTACATGTGATTTTTGAGTCTGTTGTATCCTGTTGCAATAGTTACTGCGGGTGGGTCTGATATGACATCATAGGATCAGCAGCAGTAATACAAATAATGGAAAATATCAAAAGTTAATAAGCAATACTGACTGACTGACTGGCACCTTGCTGTCTTGATAGATGATAGACAATCTGGAACAGGTATATGTTCTTGTTATACCTCTCCATAACACAAAGCCTGGCCTGAGTTTAGAGATGATGTGTTGCCCATGCAGCATGATCCCTCTCTCGGCCTGCCTAGTTTAGTCCAGAGAAAAGTAACACCAATACGTCTGGAACTAGACAAGCTGCAGAAGCTACCGGATCAGCAATGCAATACTCTAACTATCCGCCTGTCGAAGCTTCGATCCTAGACCAGTTGCAGACAAGGCTTAGGGCTTGGTCTGCCCTGCCATGACATTCAGTCTTTAGGTTGCATTTCCTCGCACCAGGGTAAGGCTTGTACCCTCCCAATTGCACTCCTCCGCCCAAAGCTGTTGGGACAATAGGGGGTGTCGAGTTTGGTGAACACCGGCCTACAATCTATGCTAACAGAAGCAGGTAGTACCCTCTACTGTCATAATGTAGCTCAGTCATATCTGACCAAGACCTGACACCGTAATAAGCAATAACAGTGGTACTACATATGACAACAGTAATTCATGAAAGTTTTGTCTTGTATAATTTGTAAATTGAAAAACAAAACCTCACAACAAAAAGGAAAGAAAAGTTGTTAAGCATCACCAGAGTTGATAAATGTGATAATAGCTGTTATGGTTTAATGTGACAAGTCAATAGCAATTTATGACAATATGTAAACAATTGAAAAACATAAATGTTAGGGCAGCTTTACAAAATAAATTTACTCTTTCACCTGCCTTTATATTATGAAAATGCTACATTTCAGTACTGAGCTTCCTGAAGTCATTAGCAGACAATACAGAGAACAGAATTTTGTTTCTGTGCCTGCACAGCAGATGTCGGATACAAGTGATCCCAATTTGTTGTTAGAAATGCAAGACCTGGAGCTTCACAACATAGATTTACAGGTACGTGTCTGGCTGGAATTAATGGGGATCATGGTGGAGACTTTCAGGCAACAAATAAGGCAGTGGTTGCTGCTGAACTGATTCTGGGAACTGAATTAACATAAAATGTGATTAGGAAGCTCAGTGAAAGGAAAGACTCACCGATATAAAGCGAACATGTCAATGAAAGTTGTTATCAGTGAACAAAGGAACAAGAATATTTTACTGGAAAACTGAACCATCACAATCACAGATAATAAATATATATTTAGGGTTTTCAAAAAATATTTATTGCAACATGTGAATTACTAACTTACTTCTGATTGTGACATATCAGTGTTCCAGCAAGGTTTTTAGGTTCTTTTGTTTGCTGGTAAAGACTTCGATTGAAACATTTGCTTCAAATGGGAATCAGAGCATCCAGGCCACCAGAAGGATGATGCATATTACAAACTCGACAGAAGAGAACAAGTAGCAATCTTCAGACTCCGCACAGGACATAACAGGCTGAAATACCACTTGTTCAATAAACTAAAGATAGGAGATACCGATGAATGTAATTGTCGAACTGGAAAAATGACAGCAAAACATTTGCTTCAGGATTGCCCAATATATGCAGAACAGAGAAAGATATTTTGGCCCACACCTGCTTCATTTGAGGACAAGCTCTATGGAGATATCAACAAGCTCAAGTTGACCGTAGCTTACTTTAACTACATTCAGGTTGACATCTAAAGGTGTATGAAGAAGTATTCAGACTGCCACACTTCATACCACAGGTATGTCGGTTACAAAAGCCTCCCAGAGGCATGAAATGGAATATTGCTGGATAGGAGATCCATTACGTGGAAAGTCCGAACCAAAAGCTCACTGTGTGGGCTTTCAAAAAAGGTGGAAAAAGTGTCCTAGTGGCACGAAATGGAATATTGCTTGGATAGCAAATCCATTATGTAGAAAGTCCGAATCAAAAGCTCACTGTGTGGGCTTTCAAAAAAGGTGGAAAAGTGTCCTAGTGGCACGAAATGGAATATTGCTCGGATAGCAAATCCATTGTGCGGAAAGTCCGAATCGAAAGCTCACTGTGTGGATGTCATCTGCACACTGCATTCTTCTGGTTTCCGGTAGAACAGCCTATGGTGAACGGAAGGCCCAATATACGGAAGTGAGGCTAAGCAGCCATGTGCAGGACGTGACGATTCCTTGGGTGAGCCCAGTACCAGTGCGCTGTGTGTTGGCTCTGCAAGTATGGAAGCCTCCTTGGATGGCGGGGAATGCCCATGGTCTGCCCCTGCCTTCCCTTGAGGGCTGACCAGGATCTCTTAGGCTGTTCTATATGGGCCAGCTAGGATGGGAGATAACACCACAACAGTGAGAGTCAAACGTTCTAAGAAACCCCCGGGAAGGTTAACCTGGTCAACAAATGCCCGCAGAAGTCGGATGTGTCGGCCTAACGGCGCAAGAACGCAGCTCTGCTGTAAACAGGCACAACGCAATCACATCCGAAAAAAAACTCCGGATGAACGAAGAAGAAGAAGAAGAAGAAACATTTGCTTGCACCTGTGTGTGTTGCCTTTCATTTCATTGAGCATTTATTTTGTGGTCATTTGGTTTCCAGGCAATTTTGTTTACGTTATTCTTGAAAGTTATATTATATATTGGTCAAGTGTGTTTTTTTTTTTTGTGTGGAGGGGGGGGGGGGGGTAATATTGTGACTTCCAAATTACTACATTCACATTGACATGAACTATTCTAGGAGCTAGGGAAGACGTGACTCAAAGGTACAGCATCAGTGCCTAACTTGAGAAGTTCCACTAATGGGAGCCAAGGGAAGTTGCCACAATCTACCTTATAGTGAATTCAAACCCATTACCACCAGGCTAGCAGGCAAGCATCTAGCCACTTCACTACAGTGGCTCCCAGAGTTGATAATGCACTGACTTAATCAGTCTTAAGATGGGGTAAAACAGACTGGTGATCTCACTTACTGTTGTATAATGTGTGTCCAGACTTGTGCTGTTATTTTATTGCAGGCACAAGTTTCACATCTCAATGGAGAACTAAGCCAGTACAGGATGAGAGAGAGAGATTTGTTAAAAAAGGTATATGTTTATCTTAGTAGTTTACTACCATGGGCAGGCAGAAAAATGAATATGATAGTCCTCGAAGGAACAAATGAAAACATCAATTGATTACAGAAATTAGACTTAGGTGAGATTCTTTTGGCTTGTTATGAGGCAAAGTAAACTTGAAAAAATTTAGTTATAACTGGCAAACTTGATGGGATAAGAGCAAGGAGAAGACAACGAGATAAATATCTGGATGGCTTGGTCACATGGCATAATTGTGACAAGGACACAGACCTATTCAAGATTCTGATGATTGTGTGAGAAGGTGAACCATGCTGATTGACATGGCACATGATGATGATAAGTACATTCTGTCAGTTTAACTCCATCAGATGTGTTCCTGTGTGGAGAGAACAAACAAAAGTGGAACAGGCTTCCAAAACTGTTGCTTCCTAGGAAGGGCAGAGTGATGCTTTGTCCCAACTAAGCTGTCATAGGAACTGTATGTGAATGAGAGAGGTGGGTCATGAAAAGCCAGCTTAATAATATAATGTCAGTTTTCCCAAATGAAGAATTATTCATTTATGTGAAATTCGGATTGATACTGAGTTGTTTTCTTGTTTGTTTGCTTTTTGTTTGGTAAGCACTTATCTGAACACATTCTGAGAAATGAAAAACTCGAAAACTTGCCCTGAAGCAGTTTGCTGCTCTGGGTCTGTGTTGTGAAATGGCCATCACATGTTGTAGGCTTGAATGCATGGAGGAATGGGTGGCCAGTCTTTCTCTCATGGCCGATCTCATGACATTATCAGTGCAGATCTTTATCCACTTTGCTAACACACCTGCTCTGAGAAATGAGATTGAATATAAAAGGAACATCATCGAATGTGTTCACTTATGGGTTAGGTTCCCCTCCTGACCAGCTTAACTCATTTGATCATCTTTTTATTTGTATACTTCATTATGTCTATTTTGTGTCTTTAAAATTAAATGTTTCCAGTTTTATGTTTACAAATTGTTATGCTCACACGTAGTTGTACTAGTGCTCTCTCTGTTTAGTTGTGTGTGATGTTAGCTATAGTTATATATAGCTATAGTTAGCTATAGTGTGTGGTATCACTAGTTGTACTAGTGCTCTCTTTGTTTAGTTGTGTGTGATGGTGAAGGCTGGTTAGCTCCAAAGTTCATTCTGTCCTTCATGATTGTGTCCTTGTAAAGCTGTCTACCATACTTTATGTTTTTTTCTTTATTCCTTTCATCTTCACAGCTTTGCCACATCAACTAGTGTATTATTCTTTGTCCTTCTATATCTGTCCTGAAATCAAGGAAACATTTACAATGAATTTGATATTTGTGCTGTTTGGCTGACATGTCCAAGTTTTAAATAACATTTGGTGCCCTATTTGCCTGCCTTCTTCAATCCAGGCTCTCTCAAAGATAATTGCAGGGATATAGTTAGTTTCTAAGACCACAACTTGCGGGTAGACTAGGGTCTTGGTCAGCCTTGGTTTGCTGATCCTACTGCAAGCAGTCAAGCTATGAGTTGCTATCTACATTCGTCAGTTGTGCCGCGACGTCAGCCTCACCCATGTAATGTTATCATTTACAGGTAGAAAAGCTACAGCAAGTCAGCAAAGGCATTAGTGAAGATGAGGATCCAACAGCTTCCATGAGGGATTTGTATTTAAACCATGCTGACTCTGTGATATTCAGGGAACCTACAGAATTTGAGGTCAGTGTTGTGTCAGAATTAGATCATTAACAAGCTACTATAGCGTGTACTGGAACAGTGGTTGCATAGTGGCTAGAGCGTTTGTCTTCTTGCCTGGTGGTCATGTATCATCATTTTTAGGTCATCCATTCTCATCCAGGCTGGGATTTTCTAAGCCAGTGGTTCTCAACCGGTGGGGATTTCCACCCCAGGGGCGAATTTTAGGGGGGGGGGGGGTGTCCACGTTAATACAAGAAACGATTACTTGATATTGTTTTTCCCTCCATACTTTATGGTTCTGTACTTCTCGTCCTTCTGAAATTTGTGTTATAACGTAAGTAGACCTGCAAATCATGTTTTATGTAGACGTCTAGACTTGTTCAAGTATGTGTTATTAAATTTAGCTTCCATTTGTACGTATACTGTGTAAGGGGGGGGGGGGGGGGGAGAATTATAGGGAGGAAATACGAAAGGGGGGGGGGGGAAATGACATTGTGAACATATGGTGAAGGGGTCCATGGGCCAAAAAAGGTTGAGAACCACTGTTCTAAGCGCTGATCTGGGTTCCTAGATTGACCCAGCTTGAAATAGATGCCAGGGATTGTTGTGTAAAGTATAGGCAGATCAGTGTGAGAAAACTTGCGACAAATGCCTCTTTTAATTATTCTTAAAGATAAAGACTCCAGATAGTCCAGAAAGTTTGGTACTTGGTATTCTTAGCAGCAGGAAAATTATCTAGAGAAACAAATGTAAGATGAAATTACTCAATGTACATGTCACCTTCTCAACACTACCCCTTCTATAAAATTGGACACAACACCCCTACCAGCTGTAAGTGATCTAGTGGTTGCACAGAAACGTATGCACACCGTTGGAAAATGTATGGAATCATTGTTTAATACCACACAATCTTGATTTGTTCTTATATAATTTAACACAACTGTGATTCAAATAAAGTTGTTGTTATGATGTTTAGGATGGTAGACAATGGGTTGTTTTTGTCTTGAGAGAGATGAGTGATTTAGTGAATATCTGAGATAAGAGGATGGTTGATGATTCAATAAATTCATGTAAATCAATGGGTGTTTTATGTAACTCAAGAAGGAAACAAAACCTTAGACAGGCATCAGCTTGAGACTGTGTCTAACGTTCCAGTCCATTGGGTTCACAGCTGTGGCATGTCTGGCCACTGGGACCAGTATATCCGGAACTGTGTATATATATATATATATATCGGGTAGCGGGGTAGGGGTATCCCCTATCAAAGGAGAAGTAAGGTGCCTCCTTCCCTCCGCTAGCCTACGGGACACCCTTGGGCAAGGTGGAGTACCCGTTTAGCCCCCCGATCAGGGTTACGTGAAGCCATGGGTGCAGGAGGTGGATGAAGATGGAGAGCAGCCAACAGATAGTTGTAGGTTATGGTCTCCACCTTCACGACGGTAGGCAGAGGATCTCTATTTTGAGGAGACAATGGCTACGGTCACTGACCAGTATGGTCACTGCTAGGAAGGAAAGCAATGGCAAACTACCTTCTTTACAGATGCCAAGAAAATCATGTTGTGTGAAATCATCGATAATCAGAGAAACGGCGTAAATGGGTGCTCCATAGGAGCAGCCTCGCCCGGTAGGGATAGTCATGCGCACCAGGTGACTCCAGACCGTCAACAGGCTACTAGGTGCAACAGATTAATATCATTGAAAGTAGGAACTTGGAACGTTAGAACAATGAATGCAGATGGAAAATTAGAAAACATCAAAAAAGAAATGGGGAGAGAGAAGATTAACATATTAGGAGTATCGGAAACGAGATGGAAAGGAGCAGGGATAAGGACAGGAGAGGATTGTAAGATTATTTACTCTGGGGGAGAAGAACAGCAAAGAGGTGTAGCCATTATATTAGATAAGCAAACATCAAATTCTGTCAAAGGATATCATGCTGTGTCAGACAGAGTCCTATTAGTAAAATTAAATGGAAGACCTTTTAAAATAAATGTCATTCAAGTATATGCCCCAACAAGTGAAAGCAGTGAAGAAAGCATAGAGGAATTTTATAATGACGTGGAGTCTGCTTTGAAGAACTGCAAAAAATCAGAAATAAATAAATATAATGGGTGATTTCAACGCAAAAATAGGACAGCAAGGCGATGGATGCAGTGTAGGCAACCATGGTTTGGGAGAGAGAAATGAAAGAGGATACAGACTTGTAGAATGGGCAAAAGAACAAGAAATGGTTGTAGGAAACACCTGGTTTAAACAGCATCCTAGAAGATTATGGACATGGAGGAGTCCAGACAGCAGGATTAAAAACCAGATAGATTACATCCTGATTAGCAAAAGGTTTCGAAATGCGTTAACAGTCATAAAAACAGTTCCAAATGCAGACTGTTACAGTGATCACAGATTAATTACAGGCACATTGAGGGTAAAGTTAAAGAAAGTCAAGTGTACAGCAGGAAACCCTAAATATGACTTGTGCAAATTGAAAACTGACAAAGAAATACAAGATAATTTTAACTTAGAAGTAAAGAACAAATTTGATATATTGTCTGATCTAGAGATCCTGTTTCAAGATGTAGATGATCAATGGGAAACGATGAAGAATTCAATCAGTTGCGCAGCAGAAAAAACTATTCCAAAAGTAAAGAAAGTGGGCCGTAAGACATGGATGACTGAAGAAATTTTACAACTAATGGAAACAAGAAGACAGAACAAAAATAATCCTGCCAAATATGAAGAAATTCACAGAAAAGTGAGAACCTTATGTAAGGAGGCAAAAGAAACATGGCTTGAGAAAAATTGCAGAGAAATTGAAAAACAACACAACAGTAACAATGCGAAACTAATGCACAAAAGAATTCAGGAGCTTACTAATCAAAGAACACATACATCAGCAGGCTGCCTAAAGACAAAAGATGGAAGAGTCATAATAGAAAAAGATCAGATATTACATGAATGGTCAGATTACGTGAAAAACCTGTATGACGATAACAGAGACGAACAGTATGATGTTCAAAATAATAATGAAGGACCAGCAATTTTGAAGATGGAGGTTCAGAATGCTCTTAACCATATGAAATCTGGCAAGACCCCCGGTTCAGACAGCGTCACAACAGAAATGATTAATGCTTTAGAAGAAAATGGAATAGATAAAGTTACCAGTCTGCTTAATACAATATATGATACTGGAAATATACCTCAGGAGTTATGTAATTCTGTATTTATTGCAATCCCAAAGAAATCAGGAGCCTTGGAATGTGATCAACATCGAACAATTAGTATAATGAGTCACATCACGAAGATTTTGCTAAGAATTATCATGCAAAGAGTGAGGAAGAAAATACAACCTGAAATAGGGGAAGAACAATGTGGGTTTGTGGAAGGCAAGGGTACAGTAAATGCTGTGTATATACTGAGAAACATAATCGAACGTTCTATAGAAGTAAACAAAGATCTACACCTTTGCTTTATTGACTACACAAAGGCTTTTGATAAAGTGAGACATGTCAACATGATAAGGATGCTTGAAAATCTACAAATTGATGGAAAAGATCTTAGACTTGTAAAAAACATATATTGGAAACAACAAGCTGCCATAAGAGTTGATAATGAAGTAAGCCAATATCAGCCTATTAAAAGGGGTGTGAGACAGGGATGTGTAATGTCTCCAGATCTGTTTTCCCTGTACAGTGAAAGTATTTTCAGAAATATTGAAGATATGGAAGGAATCAACATTGGGGGACGATGCAACATTAGATATGCAGATGATACAGTCTTGATTGCAGACAATGAACAGGACCTGCAAAATTTAGTAGATGCGATTGTTACACACAGTGAACAACTAGGGTTAGAATTAAATTGTAAAAAGACACAGATTATGGTCGTCGCTAGGAAGGACGAAATACCACAATGTAATATACAAGTAAATGGGAATATTCTTCAACAAGTGAGCAGGTACAATTATCTCGGAACAGTAATAACATCTGATGGGAGATGCCTTGAAGAGATTAGAACAAGAATCGCCATGGCAAAAGTAGCCTTTAGCAAGATGAAAAACATATTGACCAATAAAAAGATGTCAATTGAAACGAGAAAAAGAGTGTTGAGATGCTACATTGAACCTGTACTTTTGTATGGATGTGAAGCGTGGACAATGAGCAGTCAGGCTGAAAAACATCTGATGGCTGTAGAGATGTGGTTTCTGAGGAAAATGCAAAGAATACCATGGACAGCCAGAAAGACCAATGAACAAGTCCTTCAAGAAACAAATGAAGATCGTAAATTGATTAGAGAAATTAGACGTAGACAGTCAAAATTTTTTGGGCATGTTATGAGAAGAAATGGATTGGAGAATTTGGTGACAACTGGTAAGATCGAGGGGTACAGACCAAGGGGAAGACCTAGAAGCAAGTACATGGATGGCTTGGCCTTGTGGCATGGTCGAGACAGAAACACGGAGCTGATCCACGACTCTGGTGATCGAGTGAGATGGCAGAACATGACCGCCCACGCTTACCGGCATGGCACATGATGGATGGATATATATATATATATATATATATATATATATATATATATATATATATATATATATATATATATATATGGTGAAGGAAGCAGCAGAAAAAGAATATATATATATATATATATATATATATATATATATATATATATATATATATATATATATATATATATATATATATATATATTCTTTTTCTGCTGCTTCCTGTCATCTGCCAATGATGCATAGGCCGATGTTTAATCACATCAAGCCTTGTGTAGACTAGTTCATGATTAATTGGATTTTGTAGCTGTGTTCTATGGGATCAGGCAGCCAATCCCGTATCTTATAGAATTGGCTGTCTATAATTTCTGAACAGATTGTGGGTGATTATATCCCATTCTTTCTCACAGGTTATTAATTCTTTTCTCTCCATCCCTGTCACCCACCTCTTTTAAATGGCTGGTATAGACTGCCTTCATCATCAATTTTTATAGCAGCATGTTTTTTCCAAAATTTGTTCTGTACAAGTTTAAGGCCTTTCTCATCAATTTGGAGATCTGCAATCATTCTTATCATGCTGATGTATTTTACTCTGTCAAAAACCTGTGTAGTCAATAAGCAATGTTGGTCTTTGTTTACTTTTATCAAATATACTAGCGCATAAGAGCTAGAGCATTTGTCTTCTTGCCTGGTGGTCATGTGTCATGACTTTTATCAAATATACTAGTGCATTCACTGGTAGATAGTGAAGTAGCCTATAAATATATAGGTTAGCCATGAATATGTTGAATAATCTTCCAGGACTAATACAGGCAATGGTCATTGTGAGGAGGTGAGTTAGTAGTTGAATTTTTTTTGTGTTTTTTGTTCGTATATCCTTTACAGGACATCACTGTCAACATCAGCATCTTTCAGCTGATTGTTGATTTCTTGGCAAGATTACACTCAGTAGTTTGCCATTGCTTTCTGAGCGACCGGCTCACATAGCCCTAAGTTACCGACGCGAAGAGAACCGCTACTGATTCTCGCGCAATGTCACGTTACTCACGAGAGTATACAGGATTACGGAAAAGTCATGTAACCCCTAGACCAGGAAGACCGGCGTAGGTTAATTACCTCTATAAAATACCTTTAAACTTTGTGACAAGGCCATTGGCGGGTAGGAAGCACCATATATAATCCTTGCTACCTTGCAGGGTATGTATCTTAAGACAAAAGCTAGCAAAGTTAAACCATAGACAACCAGCAGAAGGCAAGGGAAAACCACTGCCTTACATCCCTATTTCATTGTAATTCGATAACTTACACAATTTCAGAAAACAGCGTAAATGAGTACTCTGTAGGAGCAGTTTGCCCAGTCAGGAAAGTCATGCCCACCAGGTGACTCCAGACCATCAGCATGCAACTGAGTGCAAAATATTTGCAGTGCTTAAATTAAGGAAATGGATATTTAGCACCATGAGCACAGATGGCAAATTAGAGAAGATCAAATCAAAAATCAAAAGACTGAACATTAAAATCTTAGTAATGTGTACTATCAGATGGAAAGGGACAGAAATGACGACATCTAACAACTATAAAATTATCCATTCTCGGGGAGAGAATCACCAAAGAGGTGTAGCCATTATTATAGATCTAGCAATATCAAATTCTACGAATGGATGCTGGGAAGTGCCAGATTGGATGTTACTGGTAAAGTTAAAAGTCAGTTCTTGTGATGTCAATATCATTTATGGCCCAACAGCAGAAAGCAGTAGAAGTGCATTTTTAGTGGTCTTTCAGTGTATAGTAACCCCTGTGTTTTCAGTGATAACTTTTGGAGCGATAGCTCAGTGGAAAATCAACCAGTTGTGAAACTAGTTATTAACATAGGTGTGCATGATCTGTGTTTCAGTACCTGAAGAACATACTCTATGAGTACATGATGGGCAAGGAGACAAAGGTAATTTGCTTGTACAGTGTGTTCATATAGTGTATATGTAGTTAATGTAACTTGTTTGCACTGTGTTTTCAGATGGTGTATTTGTGACAAACGTAACTTGTTTGTACCATATATTCAAATGTGTGGCGAAGGTAATTTATTTGTACCATATGTTCAAATGGTGTAACGTGTTTGTACCATATTTTCAAATGATGTATGTATGTGGGGTAAAGATAACATGTTTGTACCATATATTGAAATAGTGTATGTGTGACGAAGATGGTTTGTTTTTACCTGTGTTCAAATGGTGTATGTGATGAAGATAATTTGTACCTTGTAATTTGTTTGGAGAGAGAACACAGATGTTCTCACATGCACCAGCTTGTTATGATCTCCAGCTTTCGAGCATCACATATATTCCCACCAGTCTTAGACTTCTTCATTGTTTGCTGTATCAGTTAGCTATAGACTGACATATATTCACTGTTTCTATGTGTGATAATTCTGTGTTGTATCAGTTAGCTATAGAATGACATATATTCACTGTGTCTCATCATCATCAAGTGCCCAGCCAGCTGGCGTAGGCATTCATGACTCTCCAGAGATCTTGGTCTTTGGTTTTCTGGATCAACTCTACTGCTGATATTTCTCCATGTCACTGTCTCAATCCATCCCACATCATTTCTCTTGGTTTGCCTCTGCCTCTCTTCCTCTCGTTCTTTCCAGTTGTCACGATGTTCTCCAATGCCTCTCTTCTCATCACATGACAGAAGAAAGATGTTTGTCTCTTTCTTATTGTTGTATATAATGTTCTAGTTTCAGGCAGTCGTTGTTAGTTACTCTGGCAGTCCAAGGAATTCACAAAATTCTTCTCAGGGACCACATCTCTGTTGCTTCTAATTTCTTCTTAATTTGTTCATTTACATTCCAAGATTCACTGCCATACAGCAAAACCGGTTCTACATAACAATTCAGCTCTCTCTTTCTTACATTCAGTGATAGTGACTTATTGCATAAGATACTCTTCATTTTCTGAAATGCAGCTTTTGCTTGCCCTATTCTGCTCTTAATCTCTGTTGTACATCTTCCATCTAATGTTATAAATACCCCTAGGTATTTAAAATTATCCACTTGGTTAAGAATGTTTCCTTCTATTTCTATGTCACATTTTGGTGTCACCATTTTCTTTGATATAACCATTCGATCACAGTGTCCATGTGCAATAATTATGTATTGTTGTATCAGTTAGATATAGTTGACACACATTCACTGTGTCTATGTATGATAATTCTGTGTATTGTATCAGTTAGCTGTATGGCAGTGAATCTTGGAATGTAAATGAATAAATTAGCTATCTGATACAACACATTCTTGTTCTTATACAGACAGTTAGCTATAGACGGCATATATTCACTATGTCTGTGTATGATAATTCTGTGTTGTATCAATTAGCTATACATTGACATATATTCACTGTGTCTGTGTTATAATACTGTGTTGTATCAGTTAGCTATAGATTGAATTATACATACACATACAGTACTTTCCCATTTCTTCTAGACCCTGGCTAAGGTGATAGCCACAGTGGTGAGGTTTTCAGATGAGCAGACAAAGAATGTTCTGGCCAAAACTGATGCAAAGCTGGTCAGTACAGTGCTTAATTTCTTCATACACTAGTGCATATTTAAGAATGTCATATCATCATCATCATACTTCGCAGCATGAGTCCTACCACCAGTTCACATGAGAAACAATCATCTGTTAGCTTTGTGTGAATTTTGGGAGGTAAAAAGTTTCTCTAGCATGCTACTATGTACGAGGGTAGGTTGGTTATGCACCACAATGGCTACTTCTCATCATAATCCCCATCAACTTTAATGGCTTTATGCCATCTTGAAACAAGAGCATGTATTCCAGATCTGTACCACATTTTGTCCTGTTCCCATAGCAATTTCTTCACTGCATTAATCACCCCTGTTGTCTTAAAGCTTTGTCCCATGGATAGCATTCTTAAGGGGACCGACAAGAAGGAAATCGGATGGTGTCAGGTCTTGACAGTAATTCTACCACATTTTGTCGATTGCCTCCCTTGTTTGCAAACTTGTGTGAGAATGTGCGTTGTCGTGAAGGAGAAGCAGTTGCTCTCGATTCTTGTGAGGCCTAACCCTGCAGTAATGATGACTGAGTTTTGTGAATGTTTTTATGTAAATTTCCAAATTCGTGGTTCCACCTTTTGGCAGCACAACCATGAGAATAATGCGATCAATATCCCAAAAAACAGTGAGCATAACATTATCGCCTGATGGAGTTGTTTTGAATTTTTTCCTCGCTGGTGATTGAGAATGATGCTACTCCATTGACTGTCTTTTTGTCTCCAGCTCAAAACAAGTCTACAATGTGCTTGTTGTGAGTTTGGGGGGGGGGGGGGGGGGAGCTATGTGCTCCCATGGGCAAGGCAGAAGAAGAAGAAGACGAATGATGCTTAATAAATATTCAGTGGAATATATTAATTGTGTTATTTTTTTTTTAAATGTAGACAGGAAGTGATCTGGTGCCAAGATGTCTACCCCCTTGATCAGATGGCAAATAAAACGTAAAATTCTTTCTCTTCTTCTCCTCATTCCTCATTTTGTTTTCTGTGCATTGGGAATTACTTGGTCTTCTCTCACCTTAGATGGTCGGAGGGTTTGGTTATGGTATGGAGAATGGTTCTTATGTCTCATGTCTCTGATTTTAATGTGTTTGTTTATCCTACAACTCGATTGAACTGAAACTTTCACATCTGAAATATAAACTAAGCAAGATAGTTGCCAGACAGTACATCATACATCAGTGGGTACTATCTCATTGTGGTGTACCAATATATGAAAAAGCTGATAAACTTGCTCTCAATAGGAGAGAAGAAGGTGAATGAGAAGATTATGTAGCTTCATACTTTGAAAAAGATGAGAATAATCTAGGTTATCAAAAGAGTTAAGACTCAAGCCACGCTCTTAAACAGCAGAAACAGATGTCCCTTCTTTGCCTCTAAACATAACAGACTAAATAAGCACATATACAGGCCTCATCTTGCCCATGTGTTACCAGCACATTAATGAAGCAAAGGGGCTGAGTAGTCTCGAGGTATGGTGTCCGCCTCGAGTGCTGGAGGTCCGGGTTCAAGCCCCAGTGAGGGCTGGGATTTTTTCACATGGACTTCTAGTAACAAAATTTCCCCTAGTCTCTGGGTAGTGAGATCGGACACCCATGTGTATTGTTGCGCACGTAAAAATTCCCTTGGCAGTTGGAAATAAAAAAGAGTAGCCTAATGGCGCTGCCTGGGCAAAATTTTGAGTTAAAAATCTACCCAAAGTATTTCAGTATTCTTGCCGGCGCTATGGAGTTCGTGCACTGAGCTGAGATTTTCCGGACTCGGGCTTGAGTTAGGAGTAGAATGGAGCACTTATGGGTTACACCCATGTGCCGTGATGTTGTTCTGTTGACTAAACTAAACTAAAACTAATGAAGCAAAGAATAGTAACGCTGTAACCTACCACACATGTAGAGGGGGACTAAGGGAGGTTGGTGTGAGACTGACTACCTCATCACGTAGAAATCTGTAGCTGCACAATCCAACCAATGATTAACAAGTCTGCAAAGTGCTTAGCTTTGATTGATTGATAATCTGTACTCTATTGGGAGACGGAAAGCAGAAGTAGAGGAAGAAAAGAAGAAGATAGGCTTCATCAGGCTGTTACCACTATACACAAGTGGAATAAACGAACTGCCGAGCTTGTTCTACGGGGCAACCTCTGTATAGCCAGTTAGAAAACATATCCTAGCCCATTGCCTCAACACTGAATTCAAAGCTGTATGGAACATGTCAGTTGGACTTAAATGTTGAATTCTCATTCAGAGAGCAATGGGAAACTACTCAACATAAAATTGCCTACTCAGTCACAAATAAGCAATGGGAGGTGGGGTTGATAGCAGTGTAATACAAATGTAAAGTTATAACATAACACAGCCTTACCTGAGCAAACAAACATCTACATCAGTAGGCTGACATTACTCTGCAGTTCTTTGGAGACACTTCAGTTTACTTTCTTCTTCGTTCACCTTCAAATGTCAATGTGAATAAATGAAAAGAAAGCAGCAGTCAACTTAAACTTGTTGATATTCCCATAGAGTTTGTCCTCAAATGGAGCAAGTGCTGGCCAAAATATTTTTCTCTGTCCTCATATGTTGGAATCCCTGCATCAGATGTTTAGCTGTCATTTTACCGATTCCACAGTTACATTCATCAGTGCCTCCTATCTTTAGTTTATTAAACACAGTATTTCAACCTAATAGTATCAGTTATTTGAAAAACATGGCAGCAACAATTTACCTACACAAGGTCTGTTCAGTGTCACCTGTGGCAATTAGACTATAACTTTATTTAACATTTTATATTTCCATTTTTGGGGTATGCACTGAGTAACAAATAAACACTGGGAAGGGTTGAGTTAGTGCTGAGGGTAAATGGTGTTTTCTTATGCTTGTCTTTTCATTGCCATTCTCTACAGGTGTGATTGCAGCCAGCAGGAATATGGTACCTTTTTATTTATCATTTTATGCTTTGGTTAACATGCACTAGAAATACAAGTATATGTTTAGCATGCTCTAGAAATACAAATATATGTTTCACATGCACTAGAAATACAAGTATATGTTTAGCATGCTCTAGGAATACAAATATATGTTTCACAGGCATTAGAAATACAAGTATATGTTTGACATGCACAAGAACTACAATTATATTTTCAACAAGCACTACAAGTTCAAGTATATGTCTAGCATGCACTTTAAATAAAGAATATGTTTATTATTAATCAGAAAAACAAGTATGCACTAGAAATACAAATATATGTTTAGTGTGCACTAGAATTACAAATATATGTCTAACAAAGGCTAGAAATGCAAGTATATATTTGATACACACTAAAAATACAAATGTATGTGTAAGCATGCACTAGAAATACAAGTATATATATATGATTTGCACTAGCAATACAAATATATGTTTAGTATGCACTAGAATTACAAATATATGTCTAACGTGCACTAAAAATACAAGTATATATTTGATTTGCACTAGAAATACAAGTATGTGTGATAACATGCTTTTCTGTGTTAGATACTAGTAAATATCAACTGCCGGGAAGGTTAACCCGGTCAACAAATTCCCGCAGAAGTCGGATGTGCCTGCCTAACGGCGCAAGAAGGCAGCTCTGCTGTAAACAGGCACAACGCAGTCACATCCGGAAAAAAAAATCTGGATGAACGCAGAAGAAGAAATATCAACTGTAGAATTTAGTTTAACTGGTGTATTTATGTTTCCAACATTAAAATATTTGCACGGTTTTGTTATCATAGCTTGCACATTTGATTTGCATGTGACCCACACATGTTCTAATATGCCATGCTACTATTGGGTAAAATGGTCAATGAATACTAATTTATTGTTCTCAAGAACTGCTTGACACTTGCAGGAATACATTGCTTCTCTTTATTTGATGTGGATGTCTCTTTATCATCATGTACCAACCCTGTAAGCTTGGATGGACGTGTTCACATGTTCGTGGATCAGATCGAAGTTTCCAGTTGTCACTTTGTTCATATCATGCTCACAAAAATCTTCACTGCCAAAATATAATTTCTGTAATCAGTTTACGATTTTCTTCTGTTTCCTGAATGGTTGTCTGATTTCTTTTCCTACCAGTTCTTGTATTCTCTGCATTTTTCTCAAAACCACGTGTCCCATTATACTCAAGTAAATGCCCTGACTTTTTAGTCTTTCAGCTTGTTAAGAAATCAATCATTTCCATAGCACATCGATGTGGTAAAGGGTTAAACACATCCACCTTTTGCTGATTGGATCAAGGGTTTGATTCCCCATGCAGCATCTCACTAACACAAATGTCAAAATAACCCACCATAGCGTCAGACACCTCTGCACCCTAGCATAGAAGAGGAAAGATGTCAATAATTATAAATAATTGTCATGGTTAGCCCTAGTAAAACATTTATAATCTCATGGTAGGCTAATTTTGCCATAGGGGATATTAAATACCGAGTTTCACATTTATTAGGTCACAGCATTATAAAGTAGGATAATCATTTCAGTTATTTGCCATTTTTTCTTTTTCCACTACAAAGACAAGTCTGGCCATTATTATATAACTCTGTGAGTCCAATTATTGCCAATATTGAGTTTTGAACCTGGGAATATAGTCATTAAAGACAAGCTGTCTATCTGTTGAGACCTCCTGACTCTTGTTAGTTCTAGTACCTGCATGCTTTGTTATTGTGTGTGCATGAGTTGTTGTTATTGATGTATCATTGTTGCAATGGTGGAATGTTTTTGATACCACTAATGCCTTGTCTTTATTTGTAACTAACATGTAATTAGTCTGTTACCATGATGCCTCTTACTTATAATTGTTCATTTGGGATAGCTGAGATCAGTAGCACATCAACAGCTTTCAGTTTAAAATATACAATTTCAGTATAGAAATAGTTGACTGGAAATTTTACTTTTTATTAAAGAATAATATTATCAAATCTCTTTTTTATATTTTAACAGACTTTTAAAATAAAGCTGACCTTACTATTTGTATTGATTTAATGTCCTGGTAATGATGTTCATTTGCTGTCTTATATTCCTCCTATTTTGTTTCTTTGTGCAAGTACCTCCAGCCCTGCAACCATTTTAATTCAGGTCAATAGATTTCCTCTTGTTTTTCTTTGGTGTGACCATTTTCCTGTTTTTCTTTTATCCATCTTCTTTATTCAGTTATTTACTCCAACTAGCTCAATAAGTGGGGGAGAAACAAGTTACCCTAGCAAATAGCATGGATAAACGTATGAATAAATAATAGCCTTCAGTCATAGACAGGGAAAGAACAAAGGCTTCAATCATAGATGGAGAAAGAAAGAACAAAGGGAAGACAAAGAGATACCTGCATAGCTTGTCCTCATGGCATAATTGAGGCAAGACAACAGACACTATCCGAGACTGGTAACCATGACTGCCCGTGCTTAACAGTATGACACATGATGATGATTTTGCAGGGTCATATCTGACTATGGGTTCATGCACATTATGAGCAGGAGGCCACCAATGTGGCATTCCTTTTGATGAGTTCTTGAGTTCTTTTCTCCTGCACTTGTTGAGGTAGTCTCTGTTTAGCTAGTTCACACTGATTCCTTACAGTGCACCTCCATGTTTTATGGTCAGAAGTCTTTACTTCCCAGGTTGTGGTGTGTAGCTCCAGCATGTCCATGTCTCTCTTACACGTCTCTGTGAATCATAACTATGGACATACAATATTTCTTTTACTGTTCACCAGCTGCTCACAGAGAATGTACTTTAGAATGTGTATATCTGGTATGTGGTATACGTGACCAAACTGTCATATTCTGTGCTGTTTTAAGAAGTGTATGCATGGTTGTTTGACTGTTGTTTGAGAACACAAAGTAATTAGTTGCTATAACCCATGTGTGAGAACACAAAGTCATTAGTTGCTATGACCCGTGTGTGAGAACACAGTCATTAGTTGCTATAACCCGTGTGTGAGAACACAGTCATTAGTTGCTATAACCCGTGTGTGAGAACACAAAGGCATTAGTTGCTATGACCCGTGTGTGAGAACACAAAGGCATTAGTTGCTATGACCCATGTGTGAGAACACAGTCATTAGTTGCTATAACCCGTGTGTGAGAACATAAAGGCATTAGTTGCTATAACCTGTGTGTGAGAACATAAAGGCATTAGTTGCTATAACCTGTGTGTGAGAACACAAAGGCATTAGTTGTTATAACCCGTGTGTGAGAACATAAAGGCATTAGTTGCTATGACCCGTGTTGTGAGAACATAAAGGCATCATTTGCTATAACCCATGTGTGAGAACACAAAGGCATTAGTTGCTATGACCTGTGTGTGAGAACATAAAGGCATTAGTTGCTTTGTCCTTCTAAGAGTTACTGAGGATAAAACACAGATACCCCCGGGAAGGTTAACCCGGTCAACATATGCCCGCAGAAGTCGGATGTGTGTGCCTAACGGCGCGAGGATGCAGTTCTCCTGTAAACAGCCACAATGCAATCACGTTCGAAAAAAAAGAACTCTGGATGAACGCAGAAGAAGAAGAAGAAGAAGAAGAAGAAGAAGAAGAAGAAGAAGAAGAAACACAGATACTGTAAGTGAAAGGTGTTGATGTATCAGGCTATATATGACAATGGCATTACTAATTCAACACACACTGCAGAGTATGAAGCACAAACCAGATCTCGTTCCAGAACTCTGTTCATATCCTAATGCCACAAGCCAAATAGGAAAACAGAATGAAATGACCTTGTGTTTTCTGTCTTGTCATGGAAAATGTGGGTTGACAACTTATTCTTAATATGCCATGTGGCATATGAATATAAAAACTAAAGTAGTTCTATGCAGCCGGTTTGGGAGGACTGATAAAACGGTGGGATAAGTGCATCAATGTTGCTGGAAATTATGTTGAGAAATAAAGGGACAATGTATGTATTAAAAAAAAACTGGTTTCACGTTGTTATCATGTGTAGTTATTTTTATGCATCCATTTGTGACTTACTTATTAACTTACCCTTGTAAATGGGCTTTACTATTGCTGCTTAATTTTGTAGGAAGAAACATGTGATGCATACCAAGATACAGTTGGTTGTAAGTCAAGTCCTTTACAGGATGTTGCAATCAACCCCAACATTTATTAGCTGTCAGTGATTTACTAAGCAATTTTTAATTCAGTAGTTTGCCATTGCTTTCTGAATGGCTGACTCATCGTATGATTGGAAATAACAGGAGATCTGCTTTCAAATGGCAGTGGCTGATTTTGAACCCTCAGTTCGGGATATCAGGGAATTGTGAAACACAGGCATATCGAGTACAGATTCTATATACTAGACGGATAGATGTACTTGCAGCAGAAAATAAATACTAATGCACTTTATCTTGATAGTATGGCCAACAATAATTAAGATTGCGGATCAGAGCTCAATAACATACACAAGCTAGGCAGATTTGAGCAGACCAAGAGCACTAAGCAGGCGTTAGTAACTGTCTCCTGCAGTTGTGGAGCACTCAAGCAGATGACAGAGCACATCCATTATTTGCTAGAGAGAATGCAGATCTGCCCCGTGAGAGCAACCATAGAAGAGAAATTGTGGGGAACTGAAGCAGAACTTGGACACACTGCTGTTCTTGATTGATGTCAAAATAGACACATAGTAAAGTTAAAGCCAAAGAAGAAGAAGGACCTTAGCAGTACCTTCATGAAACAAATTATTAGGAGGTCAGCATGGCTGAATGGATAAGAACATGTACTTAAACAGCTGATGCCGAGGTAAGGGGTTCAACCCCTACATCAGACAGTTGGACTTAAATGTTGACCTCTTGTCCTTGACTTCAGGGACCTGATGTCTGATGGCGAGGGACACTGTTAATAGGGAAAGCTAATCCACACGCAAAATTCAGTCCAGCACTGCTAGAAGTAGTGTGTATCGACTACGCTTGAGTTCAAAGAGAGTTATCCCCCCCCCCCCCCCCCCAAAAAAAAAATTTTTTTTTTTATTTTACTGGCTTAGTTTTTGTTTGTGTATTTCATTATTGAGTGTCTTATTTATTTCAGATGTGGAATACCTAGCTGTTCGGTCAAAGATGAATACGTCTCCTGGCCGCTGTGTTGTCTCGTGGTATTTGTGTGGAACTTCAATTGTTGTGCAATAAATAGGTCAAGGACAGGACCACATCTGAAGGTGTATTGGGCATATGGTGCTAGCCCCACATGTTTTAGATCAGTCGATGACTGATGGGTCATGTGATCAATGTCACCTGATGGGTCATGTGATCAATGTCACCTGATGGGTCATGTGATCAATGTCACCTGATGGGTCATGTGATCAATGTCACCTGATGGGTCATGTGATCAATGTCACCTGATGGGTCATGTGATCAATGTCACCTGATGGGTCATGTGATCAATGTTGTGGCCACCACCTTTACTTCCCAACATGTTTTCTGATATTCATTTCAGGCTGGGTCAACCTGGGAGTAAGGTTCAATTTTAAACAATTCCCGCTTTGTTGTGGACTCGAACACATGTCCGTCATGTTGTCAGGCAAGCATGCATGCTAGCCACCACCCTACCATGTCTCCATTATATTGAGTTGTACATAGTCATTTTACCACTATTTTCATGAATGTTTTAAGATAGTTATATCAACATGAGGAAACTATTCTGTTTCATACTGTTACATACGTAACCAGTGGTCTATTGTATGGAAATATGTGATATTAAAATAGTAAATTAGTTATGTTGGCAGTGTACAAGTAACAGATGTCCATTCTTTCAAATCATGAGAAAAAATGTTTTGTCAAATAGTAAAATGTGTATAAGTTTAACTAAACATTGCACTTGTAAATGAGGAATGGGTTAGATGACGCAGTTTGGAGACGGGTCTCTTTCATCTGTAGACATGGGTTCCAAATCCTAATGTAGCAGAGTTTGTATCTTTTGAAACTAAACTTTAAAAAAAGAAATTGGCATGTCTGTGTACCATGTGGTAACATCCAGGGAACGTTATGTGGTGACGTGCATGGAACATCATGTGGTGTCGTGCATACATTATGCAGTGACATGCAGGGAATGTTATGTGGTGACATCCAGGACACACCATGTGGTGATATCCAATGAATGTTATGTGATGACATGCAGGAATTGTTATTTGGTGACATGCAGTGAACGTTACGTGGTGACATCCAGGGAAACACCCTGTGGTGACATGCAGGGAAATTATGTGGTGACATGCAGGGAACATTTTGTGATGACATGTATGGACATTATGTGGTGACATCCAGGGAATACCATGTGGTAACATGCAGGGAATGTTGTGTGGTGGCATCCAGGACACACCATGTGGTGACATGCATGGAACATTATGCAGTGACATGCATGGAACATTATGCAGTGACATCCAGGACACACCATGTTGTGATATCCAATGAATGTTATGTGATGACATGCAGGAATTGTTATTTGGTGACATGCAGTGAACATTATGTGGTGACATGCAGGGAACATTTTGTGATGACATGTATGGACATTATGTGGTGACATCCAGGGAATACCGTGTGGTAACATGCAGGGAATGTTGTGTGGTGGCATCCAGGACACACCATGTGGTGACATGCAGGGACATTATGTGGTGACATCCAGGGAACACCATGTGGCATCCAGGGAATGTTATGTGGTGACATAAAGGACACCATGTGGTGACAGCGAAAGTTACACCAAAGGTGAGAGTCAGGACATACCACTCGCTGACAGCTATGATACACCACACGATCACATTCAGGACACACCACATGGTGATGATTGATACACCACATGATCACATTCAGGGTGTACAACATGGTGACAGCTATGATATACCACATGATCACATTCATGATACACTGCATGGTGATAGCCATGATACACCTCATGGTGATAACTAAGATACACTACATGATCACATTCAGGACACACAACATGATGACAACTATGATACACCACATGGTGACAGCTATGATATACCACATGACAGTTATGATACACCACATGGTGATAACTATGATACATCACATAATCACATTCAGGACACACAGCATGATTACAGTTATGATACACCACATGGTGATAACTATGATACATCACATTCAGGACACATAACATAATGACAGTTATGAAACACTACAGGGTGACAGCCATGATAACCACATGGTGACAGCCATAATACACCACACGATGCAGTCTGTAGCCATTCTTCAAACAGAACTATAGAAGCCCACAGTCTTAAGGCATCTGGTAGGCCACACATAGTTTGAAGCCATTCATTATGCAGTAGAATTATATACCTCGCTACAACAGTTTAGGATCTGGAATCACGTTGACTCTGAAAATGAAAGTTTAATTTGTAATATTTTTTCAAAGCAGGCAAGCCTACATTTTGTATTTATATGGGAGAATGACATTATTGCAAGATATAATCTACATTTTGTACTTCAATTGTTTCATTTTTTTAAAATAATTTATTAAATTTTCTACAAACATTCCAGACATTACCAAAATGGGCTTTTTTATTATTTTTTTAATGTTAAGTCTCCAACCTTCCCATGTCACACACTTGTGCGCTTGTGTGCACATATACACACTTACACATATGTAGATTGTAAAGAATATAGAATGTATTAAATTCACACAAAAAGGTGCTACAGTATGTTGATTGCTGTTAAATTAAATTTACTGCAGCATTCTTGGAACTTTTATAAATATATGCTTCATAGCGTTGGGAGAAGGGGGTGATAAGAAAACCTTGTAAACTCATTGTGATATGTTAATACTGCTCCCTGGCAAAAATACTACATTCAGGATTGTCCCTCAAGCACCTACACTTGAAATGTACATACCTATTTCATTTTCTCTCCTATTGTGATATACCTACTTTAAATTTGTTTATTTTTTTTTACTGGCAATAATGTACAAATTAATTTTGAGGTGTTTTACAGTTGCTGTAAATATTGTTATTTTTTGCCTGCCCTACGGTGAGTTACATAAATTAAAGTCCTCTGTGTATCGAATGAGCTGCTGTCTGTGTGCTTTGATTTTGGGCTATATTTGGAGACAAGGTATTATGTCACTTCTTGTTTCGTGGATAAAAGTACACCAACGTATGATTTGCACAATTTTGTATATGTCCTGGAAAAATATATATATTTGTATAATTTTCTCCTTTGGTCAGATATTTCCAGTTTCCTGCTCAATCAATATACAGTTTTAACAATACCCAATGTTTCATGTTTCTTGGATTAGTATTTCTCAAGTGAGATGTTTTACCTAAAAGGTTCTCTGTTCCTTAACATAGTCTGAGATGTGCTGACTATAAGACTCTACAGCAATGGTCTATGTCTGCTTATGTCTGTGTACACTGTGTGCAGGCACACCAGTGTGACATGCAGCATTGTTAATTGTGGTAAGAGAACATAACTTATACTAGCATGGCATTTGAGCATACACAATTAATGTATGAAGGAAAGTACTTAGACAAGTGTAAATTATTGATGGGGTGTACTTTTATTCATTATGTATGACTGTAAATTGCTTTTTTAGATCTGCATTTCCCCCTTTCCTTTTGGATATTTACTAATACAGATTATGCTTGCTTTTCAGGGTGTCTTTATTAATGATAATCTCTGAAATGTGTTTAATCAAGATAGCTGTGGTTGTGAATATCTGATGAATCAAATCATTAATGATATTCACTATATAAAAAGAAAGGATTAAATGCTTGTGGAATTATTAAAATGTATCTGAAGTGCTATTTTGTCGTTGTTGTTGTCCATATGCTTAAGCCAAGAGGTATTCTTATGAAGGTGATGATCACACCAGGAAACAGTGGACTTATGGAATTACTAGAATTAGTATCTGAGCTGAATACCATTGTGTGTGAATATACACACTAGAGCTCCCTCCAGATGAACTTTCATAACCTGATACTGAAACCATATCAGAAATGATTGCCAAGATGCTAGTGTGTTGGGTGTTGACTTAAGGATACTACTGCTGACAATGGATACTTGAAACAATGGCTCGTACACACAAGAATTTGGCAGATGCTTAGACGAAAGGATCAAGACTAACTCAGGCAGCTGATGTGTCATTTATTTCCAGAGGATATACATCACATATACTCCCACAACAGGCTGAGATACTTTTAGTCACAATAGACAGTCATTGTTACAATGGCCGGTACATTTGATAGTCCTCAATAACATATACACAGTACAAGCGTAGCAATCGTGATCACACGACACTGTATTCTCATTCTGTTACCTCACGTTACAGCTGAATAGATGGGCTTATATGTATGACTCCGTCTTGAGCACAACGGACTGGATCCAGCTCTTTCTTACTGCTGCTTGCACTCGAAGATCAACACTGCCATCGACTACTGGAACGTTTCTGACAGGGTGCAGTGTTACTATTCTTTCCTTGCCTTGCAGGTCCCTGTAACACACAGGCGGAATCCTTCTTATTCGCCTTTTAGACATGCGTAGCAGTTTAGAGTGTTAATATTCTTTGCTTCCCCTTAGGGTCCTTAGTCATCACTTACGACATCCATGATAGGATACAGTTCAGGAACCAATTAATGAATATTTATCATCATCATCATCATCATTGGCACCTTGCCATCTTGACAGACGATAGTTTGTGCTTTAAAAAGGCATAATAACTTTTAACTATGGCGGTAGCGAGTGTGACTGATAAGGCCAATTTGCGCTGTAAATGTCCGTTCACAGTGGGTGCATGTGAACACATGGTCATTTCCACCATCATGCACCATCTTACGTCTCAAATGCTTGGTGTGTGACTTTTCTGCAATAATTGTCTCCTTTGACTTTATTCCATTTCTGATATTTGCCCTCCATGCAACACGTTCAGCGGCGACTTGCTCCCAATGTGCATTATCAATGCCTGTATCAATCATGTCCCGCTTACACACATCTTTGTATCGTAGTAAAGGCCGACCCTGAGATCTCTTACCCATCTGTAATTCACCAAAAAAGATAGCCTTTGGTATTCTACCATCATCCATCCTCCTAAGATGTCCTATCCATCTAAGTCTACGAAGACTGAGCATGGAATAAACTGTCACACAACCTGATCTTTCCAATACTTCAGTATTTGTGATTTTGTCTTGCCACTTAATACCAAGAATTCTTCGCAGACACCGCATATGAAAGCTGTTTAAATTGTTCTCTTGGTGTGAGTAAGTTGTCCAGGTTTCACTGCCATAGAGAAGAGTACTAAGGACACAGGCTTGATAGACAAGGACTTTTGTTTTGGCAGTAAGCTTCCTGTTCTCCCAGACTCTTTTTCTTAACCTGTTCATTGTTGTTGCTGCCTTACCAATCCAGATGTTGATTTCCTGATCTAGGGATAATTTGCTATTTACCACTGATCCTAGATATGTAAAATGGTCTACTATCTCTAGTTCGGCGTCGTCAATAAAGATTGATGGTACCCCATGTGCACCTTGTGACATAATCTGTGTCTTCTTTTTGCTAATTGTTAAACCAAATTCAGAACAAGCATTGGAGAATGCAGATAGTAGACATTGCAATTCTTCCTCAGAGTGGGTCGTAACTGCAGCATCATCTGCAAAAAGCAACTCTCTGATCAGTACAAGACCAGGGATGGAGTTATTGCCTCTCCATAGCACAAAGCCTGGGCTAAAATATAGAGATCATGTGTTGCCCATGCAGCATGATCCCTCTCTCGGCCTGCCTAGTTCACTCCAGAGGAAAGGTAACACCCCTACATCTGGAACAAGACAAGCTGCAGAAGCTGCCGGATCAGCAAAGCAATGCTCTAACTGTCCGCCTGTCGGTGCTTCGATCCTAGACCAGTCGCCAACCAAGGCTTAGGGCCTGGTCTGCCCTGCCATGACAATTTTGTCTTTAGCTTGCATTTCCTCGCACCAGGGTAAGGCTTGTACCTTCCAAATTGCGCTCTTCCGCCCGAAGCCGTTGGCACAATGTGGGGTGTCAGGTTTGGTAAGCGCCGCCCAACGTTCGGCGCTAACAGAAACCAGGTAGTACCGTCTACTGCTATACGGTAGCTCAGTCATATCTGACTAAGACCTGACTGGCTGAATATTTATAGTTTGTTAGTAATTGCTTTAATTTTTCTCTGTGTTTCTGACCCATACGGTGGTACTGATTCAATGCTCAAGTTAGATATTCTAAGTAAGTGTGATTCTAGATTTACTTTCTTTTGACTTCCGCGAATGTCCTAGCGCTGTGAAGGATCCTCTTGCTTTTGGTACTCTTATTTTTAAACTTGAAGGGTGTCGGTACTTCCGAGACCTTCCTATATTAGATATTATATTGGGATTTTGGCAGGGCAGAGGCGGTCTGGCTCAGAGGTTTCCATTGTGGCTACAGGCTCAAAATTTACATAGTTTCCTCCCGGCATAGCTGGGGATTGTTACAAGTGCCGCTGATCTGTAAATACATAACCACCCCTCCTCCATGATCTCTTGGTAATGAGATCTAATTCTTAGTCATCTTGAACTAGATCTAAAAATGTGATGAACCGTGTGCAAGTTATGCTGTCTGCTGTTCTGTGTTGGTCCATGACTGTGGAACAGGGAACACAGACAAATGTTGATCCAGGTAATCTGATCACGAGGAGACCATAAGGGAGTGCAAGGGGCGCCGCAGCAGCCACAACCAGGTCAATGAGTGTTACTGGAAGGGGCCGTGCAAATGTCTCTGACATGGAACTACATTTAACAGGTGACACCATTAAGACTGAGTCTGGTGGTCAGAGAGCTGTATGATGTCTTCTCATCAGCTGGTAACCCCACTGAATGCGGTAAGTCCGAAGATTCTGCTAGTCTTTTTTTTATGGAGAGAAGCAGTGTATAGTAGCGCTTTGGCAATGCAGATGCACATAATGTCAGAACTAAATGCTCGCCTGGCCGGCTGTCATAGTGGATTTGGTTTAGTTGGTTAGTCAGTCAGTCAGGTTAGATAGTAAATGCTGTAAAAAATATAAGTCAGTCCTATAGTTAGTCAGTCGGTCTGTCAGTCAGTCAATACATCATCCTCATTAAACATCCAAAATAGTAGTCCATAAATGCTCATACCCGCTACTCATCATCACCATCGGCGTGTAGCGACTGGTGACACCAATTCTAGTTTCGTTGACTATTCTTCTGTGTCTTCCCTCATGATACTCTTGTCTAGTGTGGCGTGTAAATTGAGTGGAGAGATAAATATCCCCAAATAATGGTTGCAGACTACTAAAAGAAAACCAGGAGTGACTCAAGAGACTCCTTAGTAAACTGCATCAGACAAATCTGGCAGGCTTACACTAAGGGATCAAGTAAGGTTTTCATGTAGAAGGCCAAGAGAGCACAGGAAAGGCACCACCGTCAGAGAGGAGGATGCTCACCCTTCACAGAAGTATATACTGAAGACTAGTATTCTTCATACCACACAGCTCTCCTGATATGCAGCCCCCCAGATAGCGTTGTAGCACTATCGCGCTAATAAGTGACACCAGTTACACACATGTGAATATGATAAAGAATGAACTAACTCCTTTTTGATAAGTTTAACAGATTATAATGGATGGTTGGGATGATATGAATAATGGTTATGTCACAAAACAACACAATTGATACAATGAATGGTAATGATGTCCGTCATCTATAATGCTTCGCAGCAATATATAGGGGTTCTGGCTTAGTAGCATGGTTGGTGAATTCTTCTGCTCTTAGATAGTTTTCCTTTGGGTTTATGGCTTTTGGCGGTTGGCTTGGCGCTAAGGTATCTACGGTTAGTATGTGTATACTCAGCTTTTGTTGTAGGCAATTCTGGGTGGAACAGTTGAGCTCTGATTAGTCAGTAGCTGATACAAGGTCTTCACTCTTCGCTGCTGTAGAAAGGTGAGATCCTTCAGCATTCACTGGCGACTTCACTGTATGCCAAACTTAGGTAAAATGTATAGGCTCAAACCACCACCTGTTTGAAAGAAAAGCTCAACAAACATGTACCCGCCCTCATCAGGAAGTTGGATACAGTATTATATCAAATTCACCTGCTATCCATCTTAGGGTTGTCATATTGGATTTTCCTATATGCTGCTGGTGGTTAGTTAAGAGCGCAGTAGTCACACAATAAGTTCATACATCTTCTGCCCTTTAACCGTTTTCTATCTCTAAGGTCAGGTCTTAACATCATCTGTTCCGGTCCAATAAGATGATGCAATGAATATTCACATATATTGATACCGATATATGTCATTTACATGTCATGTCTAACTAGACATGCACCCCCGTTTCCATGCAATGAGTTTCTCAACTATCCATAAAATGTGTATGTCTAATCACCTAGATTACTGGGCGGCATCTAGATATTGATGATATTCATACAAAGTCCAGGTGATATCCATTTACAGTGTAGATGGTTACACATAATTATAATATGTCCAAACTTCATATAGATCCGTGTAATACACAAAGTAGATAATAAAGTAACGAATAAGACTTCTTAATAGAAGGTTATCTCATTAAGTGCAGAATAAGCAGAGGAGATAATAAAGTAATGAATAATAAACCAGACAGAAAATAAAACTGTCAGTAACCCGATATAGTATATAGATATCTTCAAAGCAAATGCTCTTGTTAGGATGAAGTCACCAATTAGACATTGTATAAAATATAGAAAAGTAATGAATGGTTTAAGACCTTCCAAGATAGTTATAACAATCACTGTTGGTGTTACTTTATACGCCGTCACTTACACTATTTCAGAATTGCACTATAATTTATCCGAAGACAAAATCACACAATATACTGACTTGCACTCAGACTAAAATATCAACTGACTCAGAGTCGAATTTTCATCCAGTATTTAAGCAAGGTATGCGAGGGAGTATCATTTAGTTATCGTCTCCTGGCTGTCACAAGTAAACAGTGATTGTCACTCATAATAACATTTTCTGATGTTTCCTGCTGTAAACTTCTTATATCCGCTTAATCTCTGGTCCGCAAATGTTTTCCCCGTGACTCTCCATTTATAAAGTATAGGGCAGTGTTTATTTATTCTGCCCGCGGTTAATTCCGAGACACTGGAAAAAAAGGGGGGGGGGGGGGGGAAGAGAGAGAGAAAATATTTCCTATCTGCACCAACATTCCTTTCAGGTAGGTCTACACATTCCTTACTTAACCTTGGTTCACCCCAGTTCCTGTTTATAATCACTTTCCATGTAATGGAAAGCAGCGAGAGTTTCTTAAAATAATATCATCGTGAAAATGGGCTTGCTATCGAGCTGTACTGAGAACGATATTTTGATGAAGCTATGTCACATCCAGCTTCACCTCGTTAGACTTGATGGTCTTGCAGTCAGGTCAAAATTGTAAATTCACACCCATTTCTTCGGTCCTCTATTCGTTCACAGTGGATTTACACAATAAAATTTAAGCTAGGACCGAGCCAACCTGCTTCCTCAAAGTTAAGACAGAACGCAGAAAGTAAAGTCAACTATAGGCCTACCGCGAGCCTACCTTCCATTTTCGGTAGCGCAAAGGATGAGAGATGACGGTAGGCGTGTAGGGCCATGGAAGGGGTACCCTGACATAATCCGGAAGTCCCAGAGAAAACCGGGCATTGTTGTGCACTTCTCGTCAACTCGCCACTTAACAACAACCGAGTTAACCGCGCCTTATGAATTAAGACTCGAGGAGCACCAAACTGGCAAAGTACAACAACCTGGTCACCAGTCAGAGCCAAGAAGGGCATATCCTCTTCGTCTGCCATTCATCGCACCATGGAGCATATACCTTCAATCAACTCACGCCAATCCTTTGTAGACTTATATGTGATGGGTTCGATTTTGCAGCTAAGGTATTCTTCGAGTTGACATTCTCACGCCAACCCTTCTTGGTCGCCCCTTACGACATACATTGTATATTACAGTGTTACTATTCTTTCTTTCCCTTATGGAGCCCGGTAACACATAGTTGAAGAAGGATATATAGTTAGACTAGTTGAAGAAGGATATATAGTTAGACTAGTTGAAGAAGGATATATAGTTAAGACTAGTTGAAGAAGGATATATAGTTAAGACTAGTTGAAGAAGGATATATAGTTAGACTAGTTGAAGAAGGATATATAGTTAAGACTAGTTGAAGAAGGATATATAGTTAGACTAGTTGAAGAAGGATATATAGTTAAGACTAGTTGAAGAAGGATATATAGTTAAGACTAGTTGAAGAAGGATATATAGTTAAGACTAGTTGAAGAAGGATATATAGTTAGACTAGTTGAAGAAGGATATATAGTTAGACTAGTTGAAGAAGGATATATAGTTAGACTATTCGCCGTAGACGTAGGCGGAAAACGAGTCTTGTTTCCAACTGCGCATATTTTGTGCAGACAATGAACAGGATCTGACACATTTAGTAGATACAGTTATTGTACACCGTGACCAACCAGGGTTACAATTAAATTGTGAGAAGACAGAGATTATGGTCGTTTCTAAGAATAAAGAAAAACCGCAATGTAAGATCAGGATAAATGGGAATATTCTTTAAAAAAAAGTGACTGGGTACAACTATCTCGGAACAGTCATAACAAAAACAAGTCGGCAGGTAGACTTCATTGCACCGGGTTTTTAATCCCATATGGCTCAGTCTCTTTCCGTGGCGAACTGCTGAAAGCGTCGCACAAAGCACAAAGTCCGTAGCTCCAGCGACGACCCCCAGGAGTATCCGAAAAAAATGCACTCGTGAACCGAAGGACGCGGCCCAGAATCGAACCCACAACCTTCAGAGCCCGTGTCAGACGGCTTGACCACTTCGCGACGGAGACTCCATAACAGCTGACGCGAGGTGCTTTGAAGAGATTAGAATACGATTCAGTGTGGCAAAGATTGCCATTTGCCAAGTTGAAAACGCACTGGCTAATAAAAAGATATCAATAGCAACGAGAAAAAGACGGTTGAAGTGCTACTTAAAACATACTTTTGTATTGATGTGAAACGTGGACGCTGAGCAGACACGCTGAAAAACATTAATGGCGGTGGAAATGTAGTTTCTGAGGAAAATGCAAAAAATACCATGGACAGACAGAAAAACCCATGAGTATGTCCTACAAGAGGCAAATGAAAACCAGAAACTGATTAGAGAAATTAAACGTAGACAGCCACATTTTTCGGGCACATTATGAGAAGAAATAAACAATAAACTAGAGAACTGGTGACAACTAGCAAGATTAAGGGGAAGAGAACAAAGGGAAGGCAGGGAAGTAAATATCTGGATGTCTTGGCCACATGGCATGGTCGGGACAAGAACACAGAGCTGATTCAGGACTCCGGTGATCGTGTAAGATAGCGAGACATGACCGCCACGCTTACTGACATGACACGTTATGGTGATACTTTGTGCATAAACGTGCGCTGAAGCGGCTTGGCGAGCTTGCGCGGAGAAAGCGTCGTGCTAGCTTGAAAACAACAGCCACGACCATTGGAGCAAACCAATGCAGTAAAATGGCCTCCTGCCCCCCACCCCCACCCCCATAGCGCCCTTTACTCAGATTATCCTGACAGTCTGTCGATAGCTGGCTCGATGGCGAAGGGGTTACGGACGCAGTTCGTAATCCCGCATACACGGGTTCGAAACACAGTGCGGGCGATTTGGCAGCTTTAGATTTTTACGAAATGATATGGGTGCCGGTAGCTCAGAACGCAATGGCAAGCTATTTAACGTAAACTTGTCAAGAGATCACAACAGCAAAAAATGCTGGTGTTGACTGCGACGTCATGTAAAGGATATGCAACTATAGTATGTCCACATTTGTTTGGCGCAATATAAACATCCATATCTCAGTAACCAACTGAGGGAAAATTATGAGATTTAGTATATAACTTTATCATTATGTCCACCCAACACAATTTTTTTTTGTTCTGGAGATTTTACAGCAGATTTCAGTTTGTTTATATGCGGTATATAATTTACGGGTCTGAGATGAAATTCATAATTTTAAATGTATTACAGCGTTGCCAGACAATCGCGCTCAATGTTGAATATTGTACGTGTTTTGAAGGGATTGGCCTTATGCCAACTACCCGCGTTGTTCAAACAAGGACTGTTCAGAGGTGTCTCAAAATGTGGGTTATTTCATGAAACCTGATTAATATTTGTGTTTTTTTTTGTTTTTTTAAATCTTACCACTTATCGCTAACATTGAAATGTGTGAATATTTTTCAATGGGATTTAATGCGAAATTGTACACTTCAAGAATCGCTATGAAGTTGTACACACATTTTTGTCAAAAAGCTGATCGCAGGAAACTGTTTTATACTATTCCAAATTCCGAAAAAAGAACAGTGCATGCATTGGGTTTGAGTCGATGGGTGCAAGAATCTGGAATTAAACCACCACGCAATAACAAAACGGTAGGTAGAAAGATTATTGTAGACAGCTTTGACAAAGATGTCATAAGGCGAGCTATTATAAAAATGCTTTTAAAAGTCGACTCCATTGCACCGGGTTCTATCCCATATGGATCGGTCTCTTTCCGCAGCACGGAACGCATCGCACAAAGCACGAACTCCGCAGCTCTAGCGACGACCCACAGAAGTTTCCGAAAAATTTAACTCGTGAACCGAAGGATGCGGCCCGGAATCGAACCCACGATCTTTGGAGCCCGAGTCAAAAGGCTTGACCACTTCGCTACGGAGACTCCTAAAATTATAAAAATTTAGGATTTTATATCCAGGATGCCAAAGAAAAAGTGACTGTAAGAAAACTTAGGGTTTGGTTGAGAAAGAACAATAACATAGAGCTATCCAAAACAACTTTGTGGAAAATTATAAGGACATTATCTTCACTTTTTGAAAGTACAAGGGTGGTAGAAATATTCTTTGCGAGCAACCGCATTTAGGAGCCTTGAGAAGCAGATACCTACGTGAAATAAGGGAAATGCGCAAAGAAAATTATGACATAGTGTATTTGGATGAGACGTGGATCAATGCGCACCACACAAGTGAAAAGGAATGGCAATCAATGGATGGAAAGATAAAGCGTTATGTGCCCAGTAGTAAATGACAGCGTTTGGTCATAGCCTATGCTGGTAGTACTCATAATGGCTTACTACAGAATTCTGGGCTCGTGTTCGTATCAAAGCATACAGACAATAGGGATTATCATAATAAGATTAATGGTAATGTATTTAGAGATTGGCTCGAGAATACAGTACTTCCATCCCTTGATAGACCGTCTTGTCTAATCAAGTACAATGCATCATATCACAATGTTGTTGCCCAAGAAGACAAAATACCTACGGCATCGGGCACAAAGGAAGCAATAAAGAGATGGCTCCGAAGGGAAAATATACCATTTCCAGAAACATATTTCAAGCTACAGTAGTTGTCCCTTGTAAAACAGGCGCAAAAAAAGCAAGAAATTTCAAATCGACAAGTCGATAGAAGAGCATGGCCATAGGTGCTTGAGACTTCCGCCATATCATTCTCATTTAAACCCTATACCTATAGAACTTGTGTGGGCTAAAGTTAAAGGACAAGTGGCAGCTGCCAATACTACATTCAAATTGTCTGACGTCAAGATACTAACCCAATCCGCGCTAATAAATATTGATAAAAGTTACTGGAAACAATGTGAGGACCATGTGTTGAAAGAGGTAGAGGACTATTGGAGAAAGGATGGATTGAATTTTTTACAACCGAGAGCAATATACTGGAAATCATCCGACACAGATTAAGGTCTGAGCAGATCGCAGACCTTAATCTACGTACACACTTACTGGGATATTTTGCTCCAACTATTCAAACGAATTGCAGGCCCTAAACATTACAGCATCAGCATAATATCAATGGCAACAGTTTGTATTCCACAGTGATGAATTTTCAATTCCGCAAGCCCTCAGCGGTAACAAACAACTGTATTGAAAAAAAAAAAAAAAACGCACACACACACACTAAACGTATTGAATACCAACAGAAGAGTAATATTGAGGTGGAAACTGACATATTGTGACATAACAAGAAAATTGAGAGCAAACACGTTGTCAAATTAGGGGACAACACACGTGCATATGAATCAATCTATAAACTTCAATGAAAAGAGGACCAACATCTTGGTCGTTAAGAAGACACTGACAACTATTTTCATAGTGCAAAACAGGTAATCATGTTCCGTCTCTGAACGGTAAACAGCAGAGTAGACAGTCTTTCACGAAGACTCAAAGCGGGTCTGTCACCCATGTGCACGTGTGAACAAACTACACAGACAGCTGAACAGATCCTTAAAAATGGAAACATGATGACTAAATTGCGGTATCATTTCTAGTCACTCCATACGCACATTAACGCACAGCTATTTGGAAGCTTTCACGAACTCAATATAAAAAGCTAACATGAATACTTGTGTACACTTTATTAACCAGCAGCTGAAGAAACAAGAAGGAAATGAAAAATAAGGTAAGAAATATATTTCTTCTACTTTCCTGTTAATTTACTAATTATTTACCCCGTGCCTCTGTAAATTCTGTCTTTACTAATATTACACATTGCACCCCTCTCGGGATTCTCCGTGGTGAAGTGGTCAAACCGTCTGACTCGGGCTCCGAAGGTTATATGTTCGATTCCGGGCCGTGTCCTTCATTTCACGAGTGCATTTTTTCGGAGACTCCCGATGGTCGTCGCTGGAGCTACGGAGTTCGTGCTTTGTGCGACGCTTTCCGCGCTGCGGAAAGATACTGAACCATATGGGATAAAAACCCGGTGCAATGCAGCCGTCCCTGTCGATTTTAAGCTAGTTCTTTCATTGCACCCACTCCCATACGAATCTGGCTACGCCTTGTAATTGTGTCCTTACCAGAAATAACGTGGTTTACTGTAAGACGAGTTTGTTAGCGTGAATTCACTACATTTTCCCCAATACATCAAAGAAATGTCGCCGCTTTTGATGATTTAAGTTGCTTTTGGACCTATCAAAGACATATTCCTTGGGTGGGGGTAAATATAAGACGGCTGGAAAAATTTCATAACGATGCAACAGACAGTTTTCAAAATAATTGATCGTGAATGAAGGCATTCTTTGTGGGACATACTATAACTAACAATCTGTCTATAAAAACAAAAACCAGCTTTGCAACTAACAATGTGTCTATTAAAATGGAAACCAGCTTTTATTGTCTCGTGCAGTCCAATCAGCCATTCTGTCCAGCAAGGACGGTAGTAGACCCTGGACATTCGTGGACACCCCGAGCAGCAGGGGACATCAGAATAGATAAATGGCATCCGAGGTTCCAACCCCCGCAGTCAAGCTATAAGATAGCAGACGTGGCGCTAGGGACAGAACTCCCACTTCTTCGTACCTCTTTCACGGGTAGTGTGTCAGGTTTTAAGATTGCATTTATCTAAGGTTTGCTCCCTTGAGACTACTACTTTTAGTGTACTAGTCTGATTTGTGTGTGTGTGGATTAGCTTTCCCTATTTCCTGTGTACCTCGGCATCAGGCGAACCCATTCCGACTTCAGAGGTACTTGTAATTTGTGTCCCAAGTCACGGACGAGAAGTCAACATTTTAGTTTAGTGGACCGTTGTAAGAGTTGTACCCCCTACCTTGACATCAGAGCACCGGAAGTTTAAGAGCGAGTGCTCTTATAACAAAAGTAACGATATACTTATTATCTTATCTAGCTTATCTGTTTGGCTATGCTCACCTCCGGTAGGCTACATTTCCTAGCAGCTGTGCTTTGGCAGCGATGTAGCGGCCTATTCTTTGCGATATGTAACTGCCGTGGGACTTTTAACTTCCACGAGAGACCTATTGTTTTTCTCCGTTATCATAGAAGATTTATGTAAAGAAAAGAGTCATCGCACATCAAGTGTATTTGTGGTCGGAAAGAGTCATGGAAATGTGGACTCCGATTCCAAATTACCAGGCTATTACAAAAGAGTCGCCTGTTGCATGACAATCAAGAAATTGGGTCGTGGGCTGTTTGGATATTATATCTTATAACACGGAGTCCCCGAATGCTTTGATGTCGATTCCTAAATCAATCAATCAATCAATCAATCAATCAATCAATCAATCAATAACACGGACTCTCTGGATACTTCGCGGTTATACAAATTGGTCACGAATCGAAAAAAAAAAAAAAAAAAGTTGAGAAAGAATTGGAATATTACTTTGGGATAAATTGTCCTTTCGTTATGATCAGGTTGATAAATTGCCATTATACTTCAGTTTCCTTTCTTCTTCTGGGATAGACATATGCATTTTAATTTATTGTGGTAAAGCGGTGAAAATGCACATAATTAAACTGCTACTAGTACTATAAGCATTGGAACTCTTCACTTGTTGTTGAAGATGAGGACAGAGCACGTGTGAGCATGTCACAAGTGCTTTGATATTGTTTCTTGACTCAACTCAGTTACATGACTTTAGTCATGCTTAGTAAGGTGGAGAAAGGAATGTTTCGTGTGGAATGGCTTTCCTCGCTTCAGAGGTCACCGATTGTGAGAATTGTGTGCATCTTTTGCCCTGGTCATGTGGGAGTGCGGGGGAATGAACAGTCTCATATGCTACCAGGAAATGCACCTCTTGATGGCCGATTACATAATAATAAGGGAGAAGTGGTCGAGCGCCTGTGGGACCAAGTGGAGAAGGCGGAGGAGCACACTGAAAACCCGTATGTGGAAAGAATGATATTGCGGGGGATCGGCAGGGGTTCTGGAAGAATCTCAAAGCTGAGATGGAAGACCAGAATCAATCAGATAGAGGTGGGAACGATTAGTAGTATGACTCTTCGCTGGCTGTTGAACGAGGGGACGGAGCGTGTATGGGAATGTCCTGAGTGCACTGATATTGGCTCTTAGCTCAACTCAACTCAACTTCAGTCATTTCTGCTTGAGAGTTGTGAGCCCTTGAAGCAATATAATCTAGATCAGGGGTGGGCAAACTTTTCGTGCGGAGGGCCGCATTGAAAAATGTTAAGCTATTGGCGGGCCCATCGAGGGGTTAGTAGCTTTCTCCGCTAACCCCGAATACTCTCGTCACGTGACGCGACGAGAATTAGCAGTGGTTCGAATCGCAAAAGTGACTTATGAGAGTATGGAGCCGGTCGCTCAGAAAGTCGTGGCGTGCTGATGAGCGTAATCTAGCCTAGGAATCAACATACAGCTGAAAGATGCTGGTGTTGACCGCAATATCCTGAAACAGGATGGAAACGCGGGGAAAAAAAATATATATATATATCCATTTTGTTTACAGCAACCTATCACAATAAGTAATTATTAATTATTTATAGGTTATTAAGCAGTATAAATAACTAATTATTGCAATTTTATTTTACTTATACACTTATACATTATATTTGACAATATGGACAAAAACTTTTACTAATTTGTTACCACGATTTTACAACTTGTTATTATAACAAATATTCGTTATTATCTATCAATGGCTTTAATTTAGACACACAGCGACTACAGTGTCACTACAGTTGTTGATTTCTTATGAGATGTATGTAACTGCTTGCAATTTTTGACAATATTCTTGAAATCTGGAGCAAGTTTACTTGTTGAAATTCGCATGACAGCATGCAAGTTGCAGTCGGACAATAAAGACCTATTCTTAGATTTGTTGATCTTCAAGTAAGAAGATGCTTGTTCGCAAATGTATGTTGATCCAAATAATGATAAAAGTTTAGCTGCAAAGATTTTCAAGTTGGGAAATGATTCTTGTGATAAAGATCCATAGAAATCTAGCAAACCATCTGACTTGAATTTATCTTTCAGGTCATGATCTGCTTGTAAGTCAAGCAGCTCCAACTGTATGTCCTCTGTGGCTGTATCAGCTTCTGCACTAAAAGGTGAACTGAGAATATTGAACTATGGCTCTAATTTATTTAAATCTTGGAATCTCCATCCAAATTCTTCAATCAATGCATCTAATTGGGCTTTGTATTTTTCAGTCATTTCACCAGAAATGGTTTCTTGTTTCAGCAAAGGGAAATGACAAAATCTTTTTTCACTTGCTTGTCTGGAGAACAGTGAGAGTTTTGCCTGAAATGATTTTACATATACATACAATTCATGTGGAAACACACCATTGCCCTGAAGTTTGACATTCAGTTAATTTAACTTTTCCATAAATTCAATGGCAAACATAAAGTCTAACTGCCACTCTTTATTGACAATGTTAGTATTAAAGTCACATGCAATGCCCTTCATCTCTAGGAACATCACTATTTCTTCTCTGAGTCCCCACACTCACCTCAACACCTTGCCGAGACTCAGCCATCGAACATTGGTGTGGTTCAGGACATCGGAATGTTCAGTTTCCAAATCGTCAAGTAATGACTTGAACTGTCTGTGATTAAGTCCTCTTGATCTGATGAGGTTGATGACGCTGACAACTGGGTCAATAACATGCTTGATATTCAAAACAGTTTTACACAGACTTTCTTGATGAATCACTCAGTGAAGTGGTAATAATGTGTGGTCTGGATATTCTGCTTTAATCTTATTACTTATCAACTGTACCAGACCTACATTTTTTCCAGTTAAAGCACGAGCTCAGTCGGTTGTAACACTTGCCATCTTGTTCCAAACCAACCTAGTTCTTTCAATATAGTTAGTAACAGCATTGAATATTTCATGGCCTGTGGTTGTGTCTTTGAGTGACTCAACACTCAGTAACTCTTCAGTGAGTTTGAAAGAAGTGTTTATTCCACGTATAAATATCAATAATTGGGCAGTATCATGAACATCGGTACTCTCATCCAATGCAAGAGAGTACCACAAAAATTGTTTACTTGCATCTTGAAGTTTATGCATCAAGTTGTCACTGATCTTGTCAACACGTCTGACCACAGTTCTCCTTGATAAAGTAATGTTGTCAAATCTGTTTTTGTTTGTTCTGGACACATAATGTTTGCTGCATCTAGCAAACATTCCTTGATGAACTCGCCGTCAGAAAATGGCTTGTTCTGTTTTACAATTCTGTGTGACAGCACAAGACTAGCTTCAGTTGCAGCATTTTGAATTGAAGACTGATTAGTGACAACAGTGTGCTGTTTCTCAAAATTTTTCACCAACTCAAGGCATTTCCTTTCCTTCTTTTCGGTCGTTAAATTGTATCCGAAATCAGAATATTTTGTTTGATAATGTCTTTTTGAATTGTACTCCTTGAAGACAGCCACTGACTCACGACACAAGAAGCAAACTGATTTGCTACCAACTTTTATAAAACAGTACTTAGTTGTCCATTCATCATTAAAAACATGGCATTCATCTTCAATCTTACGTTTGTTATTGACACTCATCATAACGGTACATGAAATTCTGTACGATTCAACAAAATAACTTAAAAACGAATTAAAATTTTTTATTTCTAAATGCCCCCGCGGGCCGCATAAAATCACTTGGCGGGCCGCATGCGGCCCTCGGGCCGTAGTTTGCCCACCCCTGATCTAGATGCATTTTCTAGTACTCATCGTTAAAAAGAGGTGTAAAGCCAAGAGGGTCGACTTCATTGCATCGGATTTTGTTCCTCATGGCTCCGTCTCTTTTCGCGGAGCAGACTGCCGAAAGCGTCGCACAGAGCACAATCTCCGTAGCATCAGTGACGGGAACCCCTCACTGTCCCTCCTCCCAGGAGTCTCATAAAATAGCAATTGGTAATAAATTGACGGAAACGAACTCACGACCGTCGGAGCGTGAGGCAGGTGGCTGAACCACTTAGCCACGGAGACCCTTCTTTGTTGGTGAGTAACACTGACCCATATTCGTGTATACTTTTTGTGTGTTTGTAAACGCTACTTTCATTATTAAAGAACACACTGTTTCCCACTCTACTGGCATTTTATCGACCCCTTCAAATTGCATTAGAGACACTCCTTCGCTGTGAGGGGCCATTCCATCTGTATGGCAAGAAACAGCTTTGTTTCACCTGAGTTAAGAAGCTTTGTTATGCCTGCTCCCTTCCATCATGTTTTCCATAATTCAAAAACACACTCTTATCATGTTTAATTTTCGCAACCATTTTAGATGTTCTTGCCAATTCTTACATAGTTATAACAGTCCAGGCGCCCATCAATATATAGTTCTAACATTCATGTGCCAAATCTGGAAAGACGGCAAGTCGCTGATCAAATGTCTCTTTGAGTTACCTACATCTTATAGATTGAGATCCTCCATTAATCTTCGCTGAATATGTCTTTTTCATTTTTTCCCTTTTTTTTCTTTCTAATAACTGTTTCATGATTGACTGAGTTTTGCAGTTAAATTTTCTACCAGATGACGCCAATTGACGGTAGTCGTCTCATACGATAAGCATGGCAGATTTCAGTGTTACTCTGCTTTCCCTATAGAGCATAGAAGGCATTAATCCCCTTCTCTTGTTTGCGTCGAATGTTCAAGTCTCGCTATTTGATACACAGAGACGAGCAACAACGACTTTTGTTTTCAATGAATAGAATTTAAATTTTAAATATTGAGCACAACCCACTACTGGCAACGCTGATCGTATTCTGGTATGAACCTAAGGCCTATCCACGTCAATGTGGAAGCACTAGACTCGAGTTTCGCTCTCATTTGAACTCGTCAGTAGTGCATATCCTTTACCGGACCCGGTAACAAACCCCTGATCACTGGCGTGTGAAGCGGGTGAGTAACTACTAGACCATGCGGCACATGCTGGACGCGACCAAATTATCACAACAGAATATTACAACGTCACCCATCGTAGGCTATAGCTCAAGATTTGCCCGCTCGCCGCGACTGACATCTGTCAATCGATGTGGCCCCGAATAATCAGATCTTCTCACTAGCAAGGCACACCAGGCCGCCTAAAGTCCAGAGCAATAATCATGGAATTTAACCTACCGAGTATGAAAAGACTGGTGCAAATGGCGGATATTTCCAGTGACTGGGGAATGGAATACGTTGTTTAACCGATTAAGTGCCAAACAAACAAAGTAGGTTTAGACTAAACACGGTACATAATTTAATGAACAAGTATTTAATAATGTAAATTTGTGTTCACTGAGCATTGCAATTGCGGAAGACGTCACGAAACAAAACAAATAACACGATGACCCTGGTTTGGCGAAATACCGCCCTTCTGTCTAAATGGGAGGCCACATTTGGCGATATATTATCCTTCGGCTCTGAATCAGTTAACATTGATAGTTGTTGAGATTGAGGAAATATATATGTGTTTGTGTGTGTGTGTGTGGGGGGGGGGGGGGGAGGGGGGTGTTATTGTGTCGACTCCTTCACTTTGTCATACAAGTAAATCCACATCTTCATAGTTCCGCCTTTTAGAACTTACTTCCTTGATATACGTGTTTAAAACTGCATTAAAAGTAGACTACACTCTAAAATGCTGTCAGTAGAAATACTCTACAGGCAGCATTTGTTGGGGAAACCCTTGAGGTAACTGAAATAGCAC
>OY992877.1:40754745-40882245 GCA_963921405.1 Cepaea hortensis
TAAATAGAACGAGAAATAAATTCAGAGGTATTGATAGACTTTCATAGAAGTAGAGGAGCGAAGTAGACTATAAAGGACACACTAAACATTATACTAATTAACAGCACTAGTGGCTACACGGGGGTTCGAACCTGCAGTCTCCAAATGTCAACAGCGCCTCGCTGAAGTAACAAATGCTAACAGAAGTTATCGTCCATGCTGAAGGCAGCGAATGCGCACTCATTTTCTGTCGCAGGTAAGGTGCACAAGTAAACGTAAAGAGCCGTGAAATGTTCACCGCAGTGTTCTAACGTCAGACTTATCTCGGTAACTTCCTGGTTTATTATTTGCCTGTATTATTTGCTTAGAGATTTGGCTATGCTATGCTATAGCAATGGAAATATGTGGTATTTCATAGCAACAAAAGCAAACAAAACGACGGGCACTAAGAAGCTAGTAGTGTGAGGAGACCCATTGAAAGAAACTTTACAAAGAAAAGATAGATTATTTTATTAAGTACATTGCAAGACACGTTTATAAACATCATCACCCATTATCTGATCTCTTGCATGTGCAGAACCCCCCCCCCCCCCCCCCCCCCCCCAATATTCTTCTTCATAATTGCTTCGACTTTCGTAGTTTTCCTGTTATCTGTTAAAAGATGTAGGCTGCATTGCTTTCCTTTCTATCATTTACGATACTGGTCGATGACCGTAGACATTGTCTCTAAGAAGCGATCCTTTCTCTATCGTCGCGAACTTAAGTCTTTCAAGAGAAAAGAGAAGCCGTGACGGAAGGAGGTCGGCTCAGGTCTGACCGGGGGACCTTCAATGGGTAAGCCACGATTATACTGCATTGAGCAGGACATACCTGCACGCGGTGGTAAATTGTTCACATTAACACTTTGACAATAAGTCCATTCGTTCGTTAGCTGGCTCGTTCAGTCCAATAAATTCAAGCCCTTTCAGATCTCAAACAATCTGAACGCAAATGCATCAGGCTTAGTAGTTAAAACTAACATCATTTCGGGAGATTCACAAACAGCAACAACAACTAGGTACCACCTGCTCCGGACAAAAAGAGTTAAACAAACCGTGAGATGTTACCCTTGCGCTTACATTGACTGGTCTTGCCTTTATTTGATTATTTTCACAACAAATTAATGAAGTTGGTGTTGTTTATATTGTTATTTGTTGCCAAGCTGTTTAAACTTTCCGCGTTATTTTCTCCATCTTCTTCTGTCTCTTTTGCCCAGTACGTTCCCACATAAAACAAATCTCTTTCTTCTGTTGACATCCCCCATAGTCTTCATGTGTCTTTTCCTTAGTTTTGATAAACAATGTAATAACGTCTGCTGCTGTAAATATTTTAGCTCCTATCTTAACCATTGTCTCGGAATGACTGTGTTAATGATGCGGTTTTCGTTAAGCAGTTGCATCCGGAGCGAGACGAGAGTTAACTTCCACCGGGTTTGACATCCGGGTCCATCTAGGTTTACAGATTCCAAACCAATTTATGTCATCCACATCATCATCAAGGACTTTTACTACTGGCGTGGGCGATCAAACTGCCCCAAATTTTGTGACCTCAAACGGGCATGTATCATTTCGTGTGCTGACTCCCTTCTGTGCCATGACATAAGCTTGTCAATAATGTTCTCACGCTGTCTTCATTTATCTTTCTGTCCACAACTCTGTCCATTTGTCACAAGATGTTCCAGTTTGTGTCTTTTCATTATGTAGCCAAACATTGAAGACTGCCTCTTTCTGGTATTTGTGATAAGTTGTCTTTGTGACTAAGCCTCACCAGAAATATCAGTTTGCTCATTTTGGATGTCCACAAAATTTTCACCATTCTTCTATGCAACCATAGCTCCAAAGCTTCCATGGATTTGTTTTTTCGCATTTATATTAATTGCTAAGGATTCGCAGCCACATGTTAGAACTGCTTCGATGTAACATTATTTTTCTAACATCCAATGACAAGGACTTATTGCATACACTGTTCTTCATTTGACATCCATATACTTAACTGACTTCAGAGAGTGCACAGAAAGGACTCGCCTTGAATATCAATAAAACAGTAACAATGGTGATATCAAAGAAAATGGTGACACCATAATGTGACATAGAAATAGAAGGGGAAATTCTTAACCAAGTGGATAGTTGTAAATACCTAGGGCTCTTATAACATCAGATGGAAGATGTACAACAGAGATTAAGAGCAGAATAGGGCAGGCAAAGGCCGCATTTAAGAAAATAAAGAGTATCTTTTGCAATAAGTCACTATCAATGAATGTAAGAAAGAGAGTGCTAAAATGCTATATATAACCAGTTTTGCTGCATGGAAGCGAATCTTGGAATGTTGTCATATATTTTTGAAGGGAGTGGGAGATCACTGTAGTGCATGCCCCATCTCTAGCAAAAGAAGTAGAGCCCCATCCTCTTCTATCTTCAATAACCCCAGAATATGAACCTTGAGTTATCTGCAGGCCTCGTTCTATTAAGTATGTCTAGGAGATATAGATTATGGCCCTGGTGAGAATGGTAATTACTAACTGGGAATCTGCCCCTTCTCCAATGATTCTGATAGCTCTGGAGCCCCCTTATTGGTTATCAAATCTGAGGTAAGTCTGGAGAATTTTCTCAGCCTGATTTAGATGAAGAAAACATGGATGTTGAGCAGTTGATAGATCTAGAGTCTTCTATCCCCATTTTATTAAGTCATTATGAGTTAATGTATTTTTAAACAATCAAACACATAATCAATCACATTAGATTCTGACAACATGATGTACAAAGAAGTTGTTGACTCACAGATAGGTTTGAACTGATAAATTAACAGAAGGTCAATTCATGTTAATCATTTATTGACTGGGCCTGAGCCTTCTGGCCAGTACATACATCTCTATTGTGATTTACACAAGATAATAGAAAAGTTGCACATTGGACCATTGTCCCAGACAATCAATCAAGCATCAATATATGAGATGTCAACAAGTGTGAAACATAGTAAACATTTTGATGTTGTACATATTAAGTGTGATGGTGATGACTCAACAATTAAATATCAGTTTTCCTGAAATTGGGTGTGGTGTGTACCAATTTAGAAAGGTAACCTGGTGACTGGAAGATTAGGCAAGCCAGGGTCCATTGACTGATGGATCCACTTCAGGTCTGCCCGTATAGCTCCTCTGAAGGCCTCCCCATACTCTGCTCATAGCCAAGTCATCCTCCATCTCACTTGTGGTTCATCTCTTTCTCTCGGCTTCCCTCTCTCAGGTCTGATTTAGGTGGTTAGTTTGCTGATGTGTTGGGTGGTTGTTGGTATGTAGCCACCAAGATCACTGATGAATATTCGCATAAATATATACATTCCTACCAATACAATAATAAGAAGTAGGTCGGAAGAAATCTAAATTCCTGAAGTAGGAACTAGTCCACCTCCCCTCCTTTTCTCTCTAAGCTAGTGTTGGGTTAATTTGGGGGTGGTCAGAGTTTATCACACGGTGTACGCCTTGTATCAACTGGTTCCTGCTGTATGTAAGTTCTCATTTGACCTGGGGTCAGTGAACGTGTACAGTAAGACATTGACAAGAGTGAGAATATGTCAAGATGCATGTAAATAAATGACATACATTTATAACATTTCTGCCACTAAATGGTGTTTATCGCGTGTATAAATAATTCTCTGTGTTTTCCCAATTAACTTCTTCTTCTTCTTGTGTCTAATAACTCTCTCCCATTATCTGTTGTTGTGATGTTGAGTGTTGGGTTGTGTGGTGATGAGTGGTGTTGAGTTTTAAGTTATGTTGAGTAATGAGTTTAGTTCACTGCGCGTGATGGTGTTCCGCGAAGCACAACTTTCTCATGTATTGCAGTTCATAAGTGCTCTTATCTAATTAAAATTTGACATAAATATAAATATTTATTCCGTCAAACCCTATTGATTCAATAGATGAAGGAGAAAGGAAAGATTGATTTCTCTTTCAGCTTTCTAGATTGTAAATAGGCATAGATAAGTCTGTTTTAGAACAAGGCACTTATTCTAGTACACGAACTGTCATTTCAGCTGTAGGTAGTGATAGCATCTTTTATCAGTGTTTCTGGTAAAATGCACAAGATTGCTTTAGAATCATCACTCCTCACAGTTGTTTAGAATAGAATGTAGTAGTATAATGCACTTCTTAAAGTTAATAATTATCTCTAAGAATATCAGAGATTGCAGTTTCATCTAAGAGAATATTAGAGAGTCATTTTGCCCGGGAATGGCTCTGCGTCGTTAGAATCTACAGTCGAGCATTTTTACATTTCAGAGCTTTTAATTAATAATAATACATTTCAATTGACATCACAAACACTGGATACCGTTCTTTTGACACTTGATACATCGGGTTATCAGTTTAATCTAAGGCCTAACAAGCTCACCTAGGATCCAGACATTTTGCTTTCCCTATTGAAAATTTTGGTCACACAATCTTCTCACATCTGTTCATGAGGCGGGTTTCAGAAAAGAGTGCGGGCTTATTAACATTTCTGATGAAATAGTAACATATGCTAATTATGCTTTGGCGCGAAAGCGGGTCACATGTCCCTTTTCGTCCAATGGTCTTCCGAGCTTTGTCTGATGCAATTTTTCTAAGAATCCACGTCATCTGTCACTTATGCAGTTCCAGTTTCGATGTTAAGTTTTAAGTCCTAGTCCCCATTTGCGGTTGTGAAGTCAATTTCTTTTAATGTTGTTTCCTCTTTTTGCGGCAGGTGTTGGTAAATGATTAATGTTGGTTGCGTTATGCTACATGGCCCCACTCCAGATTGTTCTATGGTATGGAACTATGTTTCCAACATTTTCAGTTATCAAGCTGTTCCCATTTTTCCTCCCCTGTATTCTCTTCTGCATCTGATTGACCTGGTTCATCAGGCACTGGGTGTCGACTCAGGAAGTCCGCTCCCACATTCATTTTCCCAGGAACATACTCAACCTGGAACGAGTAAGGTTGAAGAAGCAGCGACCACCTCATAAGTCGGGCATTCAGAGTCTTAGATGCTGCGAGAAACATGAGTGGTTGATGGTCACATTGCACTGTGAAATGTTTGCCATATAGGTATGCTTGAAATTTCTGTACACTCCATACGAGCGCAAGACATTCTCTCTCGATAGTACTGTAATTTCTCTCTGCTGCATTCAATTTCCTGCTAGCATAGGCTACAGGGAATAGCTCTGATGGTACATCTCCCTTTCTCTGCAACAGCGTTGCCCCAATTCCTATGTTACTGGCATCGGTGCGCAGCACAAATGGTAGGTCTAGGTCTGGTAGATGTAAGACTGGATGAGCAGTTAATGCCTGCTTTAGTGCTGTGAAAGCTCTCTCACAGTCAGCTGACCAAGTGACTTTCTCTGGTTTCCCCTTTTTGGTAAGATCCGTTAAAGGTGCTGACAGAGTATTGGAGTCCTTGATGTATTTTTGATAGAATCCACATAAGGATACAAATGATCTTACATCCTTCTTTGTTTTTGGACGAGGTGCTCTCTGGAGTTTGTCCACATTTCCCTCTTGTGGAGTTATCAGTCCATGAGATATCTTATGACCTAGAAAGTCCAATTCTTGGAATCCTATCTGACACTTCTTTGGTCTAGCCGTCAATCCAGTTTCTCTGAGGCGCCTGAACAAAAGATGCAGTGTTTCTACATGCTCTTCAAATGTTTCAGTGGCGATCAGGATGTCATCCATGAAGTGACTGATGTCTGGATGCTGTAGTGGGTCAAGTAATTTTCTCATCATACGTGTAAAGACGCTGGGAGCATTACTTAATCCGAATGGAAGAACGTTGAACTCATAGTGTCCTCCAGGCGTGCTGAAAGCTAACCATGGTCTAACTTCCGGTTTTACAGGAATCTGGTAATATCCCTTACTGAGATCAATCCTAGTAAAGTACTTAGCTCGGTTGAGTGCTGTGAAGAGTTTATTCTGATCAGGCAGAGGTTCTGCTTGGAATTCAGTTATAGCATTGAGCTGTCGATAATCGATGCACAATCTATGTTCTCCACTTGGCTTTCTCAATAAGACGACGCTAGCACTGTAAGGTGATTCAGATGGTGAGATTATTCCTGCGGTGAGCAGCTGTTGTATTTCTTCCTCTAAAGTCTTTTGCTTTGCATAAGGAACTGGGTAAGTCTTGATTCGCACAGGCACTGTGTCATTCAACTTCATGTCAAATTCCTCCAAATCAGTTCTTCCTGGCTTATCAGTAAGTACTTCTGCATATTTTGCCATAAGTTCCCTAATCTGCTTTTGCTGATCCTTTGTTAAGTTGGGATTGATTTCCACATCCTTAAAGGTCTCTTTGGCTTGCAGTTGGCACTCGACTCCCATTGTTGATCCTTCTTCGACTTCAGTAGCCACACTCATGGCCATCAGATGTGCAGGTTCGGTGGTTGAGGGTCTTTCATGATATTTCTTCAAGAGGTTTATGTGAAATACTTTCATCTTGCCTTTGACTGAAATTCTGTAGTTGGTACGTGAGATCTTCTCCGTCACTACATAAGGTCCTCTCCATCCTATTTGCAGCTTATTCTGACTGGTTGGAAGCAGCAACATCACCTTCTCTCCTACCTCTAACTCTCTATCCTTTGCCTTGCGGTTGAAGTTACGAGCAATTCTTCGTCTGGCTTGACGTAGATTGACATTCGCTTGTTTCCAACTGTGTTGTAAACGATTTTTCAACTCGGCAACATATGTAGATGCAGTCACGACTGTATCATCTGTAGTATTATCAGTCCATGTTCGCAGTAACGCCCCAAGGGGTCCTTTGATCGGTCGTCCAAACAACAGTGTGGCTGGAGCAAAACCTGTTGAGTGATGGGGTACTTCCCTGTAAGCGAATAAAGCTGCGGGTAAATACAAGTCTCAGTCCTCTGTCTTCTCCTGGGCAATTTTGCGCAGGATACTAATCAATGTCCCGTTCCACCTTTCCACAAGTCCATTTGACTGAGGGTGATATGGTGAACTGAAGATATGGCGTGCATGAAAAAGTCTGAAGGTCTCTTCCATGAGCTTACCACGAAACTGTGAACCGTTGTCCGTCAAGATCCTTTGTGGGAATCCTAGACGTGTGAATATTCCTAATAATGCATCAGCGACGTGTTTGGAGTCACAGCTGGGCATAGGAACTGCTTCGGCCCACATGGTTGTTGTGTCCACAAGCGTTAATATGAATCGGTTTCGCCTCTTCGTTGCTGAGAGAGGTCCGATTATGTCTACGGCCACTTTCTCAAATGGAATTCCAGTGATTGGCGATTCACCCAACATTGCCGGTGGTGTTCGGTGTTTTGGTGATACTTTCTGACACTGTGGGCATGATTTTACAAACCGTTGTATGTCTGAATTCATCCCTGGCCAAAAGTAGTGAGTGGTAATCCGCTGTGTAGTAGCGTTGATACCCATGTGCCCACTGAATGGTAGACTATGACCCATCTCTAAGATCTGAGTCCTGTATTGAGTTGGTACAACAAGTTGATTAAACTCTTGTCCAGCTCGTCCTGCTTTTCTGTAAAGAAGTGCTGACTTCATGAACAGATCACCTTTACGTAGAGGTAAATGCGATTTTGGCAGTTTTCTGAAGCAGGGTTCCAAGGTGCTGTCGGCTTCTTGTGCCCTCTTCAGTTCCTCCGTTCGAGGGATTGGCGTAGTTATTTCTGGAGTTTTTGTTGCCTGGGATCGAGTGGTCATGGTCGCCATCGCCACAGGTTGAACAGGTTCTCCTAGAACGATAAATCTACAGCCGAGGATTACAGGATATATCGGATCGTCCAAGACTGCTGCCTTGATTGTCCCAGTGACATACCGCGAGGCTATGTTCACTTTTGCCACTGGAAGAGACATATTTGTTGAACTCTTCAGTGGTCCCTGTAATTCCACTATTTCCTCTGTCACCTGTTCAGGGTGAACTAAGGATGATGAAACAACACAGTCATATGATAATCCAGTATCATATAAACATGTCGTTTTGAATCCATTTAGCAAGATGGATTCTACAACCGGAATACGAGATGATGTGTCTTGATGAGGTGTCTGTTTGGACGTTTCACCAGTGCTCACTTTTTTCTCTTTTCGGTTGGCCAAACATGCCGCTGTGTGTGGAGGTGGCTTCTTCCTGCAATTCTGAAATGTGTGACCTCTAATTTTGCAATGGGTACAGAATGGTTTGTCCTCCTTCGGTGCTGTTTGGACTGAGTTTTGAGTGTTTTTCTGGGATTTCCCCTTTTTCCCGGTGGCTACAGTGTTTTCACCCTCTTTTGATTGTGGAGTTTTGTTTTGAGAGGGGGTGTTGTTCGAACGTCCCTTTCCTCCCATCTCCTTCTGAGATTTCTCAAATCTCTCTGCCAGGATGATTATAGTTTCCAGGCGGTCAGCCCCGTTTTGGGTTAAGAATGCCTTCATTTCGTTCTGCATTTTCCCCTTGATCTGATCAATGATAATCATTTCACGGAGTCCTTCATAATTTTCCTCAAATCCTCCCAAGCAAGTCCATCTTTGTATGTATGACTTCAGTCTTTCGACTAGTTGTGCGTAACTCTCACCCGGTTCCTTCCTTGCGGCTTTGAACCTGAGTTTATAAGATTCGGCGTCCACTTCGAATCGGCTCAGGAGTGCCGTCTTAAGTGTTGTGTAGTTCTGTTGTTCCTCTCTAGTGAGTCTTGAGAACACATCATACGCCGTGGATCTTAAGGCCTGCGCTAACTTCGTCGCCCATCTACTTTCTTCAAGCCCACAGCTGACAGCCATTGCCTCGAAGCGTGATAAAAATCCTTCGATGTTGTCAGTCTGTTCATTAAAGGGTTCTAGAGGAAATGACATAGCTCCTGAATTAAGTTGAGAGACGTGAGGTGGTTCTGTCACTGGCGATCCTGATGAGGTTGGGGGTGTAGGACCACTCCCTTTCTCTATTCTCCGGATCTCCACTTCAATCTCCATTCTCCTCAACTCCAGTTGGTGTTGACGCTCTCTCTCCTTATCTTCCATTTCAGCCTGTAGTCGTTTCTCTTTCTCCTCCAATTCTGCCTGAAATCGTTTCTCTTTCTCCTCCAATTCTGCTTGAAACCGTTTTTCCCTCTCAGCCAATTCAGCCTGAAGCTGTTTTTCCCTCTCAGCCAATTCAGTCTGAAGCTGTTTTTCTTTGAGAGCCAATTCCGCTTGCAGTCTTTCTCTTTTGTCGAATGCACCTGAAACATAGTTAGCTAGCTCAAGGCCATCTAACCCGCATTCCCTACCTGTTTCTGTTATTTGGGCTCTAAACTTTGCAGTTTCCGCCATGTCTATAATTTATTGCTTTGTTCTGCCAAAAATATAATTGCAGTTAGTCTGATCCGCGTAAGCCTGTCAGTCCCTGATCTGCAAATATACAACAGAGCATATGCAATATTAAAAACACTCTATGTTATGTCTGTCTGTCAATGCTGGAAAAGCCAAATGCAGCAGGCACTGAAATAACCAGATTTAATTCCTAGTAAAGAAAAGAATCTGAAATTAGACAGAGTTTTCCCAACGGATAAGATTGTCCGGTGGTTGATGAAATGCTGTTAAGTTCAGACTCCACAGGAAAAGAACACCTTCTCTGGAAGAGAAGTGGTGTTGGTAGAGTAGATATACACTATATATTTCTCCTGGAGCACCTCTTTCTGAAGTATAAGCCTATTTGAACATGGCCCCCTTCTCCAAGAGTAATAATCAGTCACCTACTCTTATTTATCTGTAAATGTCCTTCATATCATGTGGCTGTCAATCAATATAAGAAAATGACAATGTTCAAAATCTAAAGATAATTGTGTTAATGTTTTATGTAATTGTTTAAAGGTTAATATATGGGACCCATCCAGGACGTAGCCGACAATATGTCATATATTTTTGAAGGGAGTGGGAGATCACTGTAGTGCATGCCCCATCTCTAACAAAAGAAGTAGAGCCCCATCCTCTTCTATCTTCAATAACCCCAGAATATGAACCTTGAGTTATCTGCAGGCCTCGTTCTATTAAGTATGTCTAGGAGATATAGATTATGGCCCTGGTGAGAATGGTAATTACTAACTGGGAATCTGCCCCTTCTCCAATGATTCTGATAGCTCTGGAGCCCCCTTATTGGTTATCAAATCTGAGGAAAGTCTGGAGAATTTTCTCAGCCTGATTTAGATGAAGAAAACATGGATGTTGAGCAGTTGATAGATCTAGAGTCTTCTATCCCCATTTTATTAAGTCATTATGAGTTAATGTATTTTTAAACAATCAAACACATAATCAATCACATTAGATTCTGACAACATGATGTACAAAGAAGTTGTTGACTCACAGATAGGTTTGAACTGATAAATTAACAGAAGGTCAATTCATGTTAATCATTTATTGACTGGGCCTGAGCCTTCTGGCCAGTACATACATCTCTATTGTGATTTACACAAGATAATAGAAAAGTTGCACATTGGACCATTGTCCCAGACAATCAATCAAGCATCAATATATGAGATGTCAACAAGTGTGAAACATAGTAAACATTTTGATGTTGTACATATTAAGTGTGATGGTGATGACTCAACAATTAAATATCAGTTTTCCTGAAATTGGGTGTGGTGTGTACCAATTTAGAAAGGTAACCTGGTGACTGGAAGATTAGGCAAGCCAGGGTCCATTGACTGATGGATCCACTTCAGGTCTGCCCGTATAGCTCCTCTGAAGGCCTCCCCATACTCTGCTCATAGCCAAGTCATCCTCCATCTCACTTGTGGTTCATCTCTTTCTCTCGGCTTCCCTCTCTCAGGTCTGATTTAGGTGGTTAGTTTGCTGATGTGTTGGGTGGTTGTTGGTATGTAGCCACCAAGATCACTGATGAATATTCGCATAAATATATACATTCCTACCAATACAATAATAAGAAGTAGGTCGGAAGAAATCTAAATTCCTGAAGTAGGAACTAGTCCCCCTCCCCTCCTTTTCTCTCTAAGCTAGTGTTGGGTTAATTTGGGGGTGGTCAGAGTTTATCACACGGTGTACGCCTTGTATCAACTGGTTCCTGCTGTATGTAAGTTCTCATTTGACCTGGGGTCAGTGAACGTGTACAGTAAGACATTGACAAGAGTGAGAATATGTCAAGATGCATGTAAATAAATGACATACATTTATAACATTTCTGCCACTAAATGGTGTTTATCGCGTGTATAAATAATTCTCTGTGTTTTCCCAATTAACTTCTTCTTCTTCTTGTGTCTAATAACTCTCTCCCATTATCTGTTGTTGTGATGTTGAGTGTTGGGTTGTGTGGTGATGAGTGGTGTTGAGTTTTAAGTTATGTTGAGTAATGAGTTTAGTTCACTGCGCGTGATGGTGTTCCGCGAAGCACAACTTTCTCATGTATTTCAGTTCATAAGTGCTCTTATCTAATTAAAATTTGACATAAATATAAATATTTATTCCGTCAAACCCTATTGATTCAATAGATGAAGGAGAAAGGAAAGATTGATTTCTCTTTCAGCTTTCTAGATTGTAAATAGGCATAGATAAGTCTGTTTTAGAACAAGGCACTTATTCTAGTACACGAACTGTCATTTCAGCTGTAGGTAGTGATAGCATCTTTTATCAGTGTTTCTGGTGAAATGCACAAGATTGCTTTAGAATCATCACTCCTCACAGTTGTTTAGAATAGAATGTAGTAGTATAATGCACTTCTTAAAGTTAATAATTATCTCTAAGAATATCAGAGATTGCAGTTTCATCTAAGAGAATATTAGAGAGTCATTTTGCCCGGGAATGGCTCTGCGTCGTTAGAATCTACAGTCGAGCATTTTTACATTTCAGAGGTTTTAATTAATAATAATACATTTCAATTGACATCACAAACACTGGATACCGTTCTTTTGACACTTGATACATCGGGTTATCAGTTTAATCTAAGGCCTAACAAGCTCACCTAGGATCCAGACATTTTGCTTTCCCTATTGAAAATTTTGGTCACACAATCTTCTCACATCTGTTCATGAGGCGGGTTTCAGAAAAGAGTGCGGGCTTATTAACATTTCAAAATAGTAACATATGCTAATTATGCTTTGGCGCGAAAGCGGGTCACATGTCCCTTTTCGTCCAATGGTCTTCCGAGCTTTGTCTGATGCAATTTTTCTAAGAATCCACGTCATCTGTCACTTATGCAGTTCCAGTTTCGATGTTAAGTTTTAAGTCCTAGTCTCCATTTGCGGTTGTGAAGTCAATTTCTTTTAATGTTGTTTCCTCTTTTTGCGGCAGGTGTTGGTAAATGAATAATGTTGGTTGCGTTATGCTACAAATGTAAATGAACAAATTAGGAAGAACTTAGAAGCAACAGAGATGTGGTTTAAGACGAATGTTGTGAATTCCTTGGACTGCCAGAGTAACTAACAACGATTGCCTGAAAGAGGCTAATGAACTAGAACACTATATGCAACAATAAGAAAGAGACACATAGCTTTCTTTGGTTATGTGATGAGAAGAGAGGCATTGGAGAACATCGTGGCAACTGGAAAGATCGAGGGGTGGAGAGGAAGAGGCGGACCAAGAGAAATTATGTTGGACGGACTGAGGCGGTGGCATGGAGGAATATCATCTGCAGAGTTGATCCAGAACACCAAAGACCGAGATCTGTGGAGAGCCATGACCGCCTACGCCTGCCGACAGGGCACTTGATGATGATACTTAACTAAAATATATTCCCGTTTTTCGGAGTTGGGGGAGGAAAAGGAAGTACCGGTATGGCAAGCGGCTGGCTATTGCAATGCAGTTGTCAAGTGGGAGTTTTCTGCTGTAAATAATCAGTGGCTGTCATTTCATTGGTCAATCTTTAACCTGTCTGAAGGCACATTTAACCAGCTTGAGTTGTGCTAAGAACTGACATCACTGCACTCAGGACATTCCCATACGCACTCCGTCCCCTCGTTCAACAGCTAGCGAGGAGTCATACTACTAATCGATCGTTCCCATCGCTATCTGATTGAAGGTTCTCCTAGTTTCCCTCTCAGTTTTGAGAATCTGCCAGAACCCCTGCCGACCCTCCGCAATCTCATTCTTTCCACATACCAGCTTCCTTATGATAAACTTCCTGTCAGGTTAAAGTTTTATACGAACAGTTTTTGAAAAGCATTGCGAGACTGCCGTTACACCAGGCAAAATAGATCATAAACAACGGAACAATATATTTAAAATAAAAACAGAAATTGAAAAAAAAAAAAAAAAAGACCCGTAACTAGAGCTTGCTGCGGTAAGTGAAGTGTTAGTACCATCACATTTTGTATGCTTGAATACACGGAGGAAAAGTGACTAGTCTTTCCCTTCTATAGCGAACGTCGAGCGCAGACATCGAGTCCTCGTCAGACCACGCTCATGCCATTGCCAGCGTAACTTCCTAACCACTACATCAACTCCCCCGAAGTGGACCAAATATGCCGTGCATTTAACTGTTCGATTCTCTTGTCCCAGTTTCAGCAGGTGTTAATGTGTAGGCATCTGACCAGATATCGGAACGATAACAAACACATGCTACTGGAGATTTTAAATGTGAAAAAGCCTGGTCACCCATGTCCGTTGGCCAGGTATTAAAGTTTGTTCGAAGCTGCGGTAGCACAACGGTTATTACGTTTGTCGGTGGCTTTGTATTCGAATACAAAAGGAGGTCCGGTTTTTTTTTTAAATTGCCCCGGACTCCCATGTTGTTACAGCTGACAATTTATATCAGGAAGTGTTCTGGGAAGTAAAGGCGGTGTTCCTCGCCATCATGCGAACCCACACCGACTTCAGATGTACTTGTAATTAACGTCCTCAAGTCAAGGACGACATGTCAACATTTTAGTCCAGCTGTCCGGTGTAGGGGTTGAACCCCTAACCTCGGATGTGGTCTTTACTTCCCAAACGTGGCCCGGACCCCAGTTTAGGATAGGTCAAACTAGGAACCCAGATCAATTTTGAAAATTCGTTCGGTGCGAATTCGAGAGAGGCTGTATGAAATTTGTCAAAGTCAAAAGAAATTAAATCTAACACTCCCTTGACCTCCACTTGTCACTTCTACCCTAAATCTTCCCCCTTGAGACGAAATATCCAAAGAATGTGAATTGTTTGCTTCTGATGAGAGTAATTAGTTCTCGTTCTTAGTTAACTTATATCGATATGTCTTTATTGCTCTTTCTTTCGTTCTCAGCAAACAAGACAAAAGGCCGTGGACACATATAACCACCAACGGCACACGGCGTGAACTATAATAATAATAAGAAAAACATGTTAGACTGTAAACGCGGTCAGATTTGTATAAATCTGACACAAAGAGTTTGATACAGAGTATGATTATCTTCAAGTGTCATTGGCATAACAGGCACAACAGAACTCCCAGTATAGACACGCACACTGAACTATTTCTGCAGGCTGTCTGGTGATACTTATTATTCCCAGTCAACATGTTTATCGTCTGTCATTCTCAAGCAAACAACCATGTGAAATCATAACTGCCTGTCTGTTGTTTACACCGTGCATCCTGTTCATAATTCAACTTGTTCTATTGGACTTGCTATAATCTTACGTGTGTACTCGTACTTACATTATATAATTAGTTTCCTGACACACACTCAAGCCCAATTCTTACAGGCATAATATATCCGATTTCTATTTCCGCCATTTATGTAGCTAATTATATCAGTGTGTGTTTGTATCTTGTGTGTGTGTTTTTTTTTTTTTTTGGGGGGGGGGGAGGAGGGGAGGGGTTCTGTGCTGGCACGCTTTGAACTCAAGCATAGTCCATACACATGCTACTACTTCTATTGTCCATTTACATTTGTTTTCCCCCATGTAAAAATCCGTATTTCAGTAATCTATTGAGGGAAAATGATGAGATTTAGCATATAACCTTATCATTATGTCCACTCAACAAATTTTTGTGTTTGTTCTAGAGATTGTACAGCAGATTTAAATGTTTGTTTATATGCGGTATATAATTTACGGGTTAGAGATGAAGTGCTTATTATGAAATGTATTACATCCTCACACGAAACATTAGCGTTCAATCGTGAATTTTCTCGTGCAGCACGAGAATGACATTATGACAAGAACGTTGCGCAGTGAAATGGGAGTGTTCAGAGGTGTCGCCAACATTTCTACCGATAGTGGGTGCTTTCATGAAACGTGATTATTTTATAAATCTTACCATTTATCGCTAATATCTGAATGTGTGAATATTGTTGAATGGGATTGAATGTAAAATTTCGTACACTTTAAAGCATCGCTATGAAGTTGTACATATATTTGTATCCAGAACAGCAGGAAACTGTTTCATACTATTACAAATCCCGAGAAAAGAACAGTGCATGCATTGGGTTTGAGTAAACGGTCATTTCGTCGATGGGTGCAAGAATCTGGAATGAAACCACCACCCAGTAAGCAAACGGTAGGTAGAAAGGCAATTGTAGACAGCTTTGACAAGGATGTCATAAGGCGAGCTTTTATACAAATGCTGGATACCAAAGAAACAGTGACTGTAAGAAAACTTAGGGTTTGGTTGAGAAAGAACAATGACACAGAGCTATCCAAATCAACTTTGTGGGAAATTAAAAGGACATTAGGCTTCACGTTTAGAAAGTACAAGGGAGGTAGAAATATCATTTGCGAGCATCCCGATTTAGGAGCCATGAGAAGCAAATACCTACGTGAAATAAGAGAAATGCGCAAAAAAAAAAAAAAGCCGCTTAAAAGTCGACAGGGTCGACTTCATTGCACCGAGTTTTATCCCATATAGTTCGGTTTCTTTCCGCAGCACGGAAAGGGTAGTATGCTTGCTTCTTGCTGCTTGCTTGTGTTCGTTGGCTTGAGCTGCAACGCGAAGTCCTGTATGTCGGATGAAGGCATCCTGTTGTCCAGTACCAGTGTGATGTCATACAGGACCTGACGTTTGCGTGAGTATCCGTTGTCCCATGTCTGGCTTATTGGTGTGCAGACTGGTGGTTCCTCGCCGTACAGGCAGACACTCTCCGACTTCGGAGGAATCGGCGATCCTATTGACCTTAGCCAGGACCCCGAAGGGACCTGTTGCCCAGGACGCTCGGCGAGGACGCGTCAATAGGTCTTGGCCAGTATATAACCCGACCCTGGTGCCTTGGAAACACCTCTGCGTCCCGAAAGGGTAGCATAAAGCACGAACTCTGTAGCTCTAGCGACAACCCACAGGAGTCTCCGAAAAATTTAACTCATTAACCGAAGGACGCGGCCCGGAATCGAACCCACAACCTTTGGAGCCCGAGTCAAAAGGCTTGACCACTTCGCCATGGAGACTTCTAAAATTATAAAAATTTTGGATTTTTTATCCAGGATTATCCAGCATTATAAAAATGCTGGATGCCAAAGAAACAGTGACTGTAAGAAAACTTAGGGTTTGGTTGAGAAAGAACAATAGCATAGAGCTATCCAAAACAACTTTGTGGAAAATTATAAGGACATTATCTTCACTTTTAGAAAGTACAAGGGAGGTAGAAATATTCTTTGCGAGCAACCGCATTTAGGAGCCACGAGAAGCAGATACCTATGTGAAATAAGGGAAATGCGCAAAGATAATTGTGACATAGTGTATTTGGATGAAATGTGGATCAATGCTCACCACACAAGTGATAAGGAATGGCAATCAGTGGATGGACAGATAAAGCGATATTTGCCCAGTAGTATAGGACAGCTTTTGGTCATGGCCCATGCTGGTAATACGCATAATGGCTTACAACAGAATGCTGGACTTGTGTTCGTACCAAAGCATACAGACAATAGGGAATATCATAATAAGATGAATGGTAATGTATTTAGAGATTGGCTCGAGAATACTGTGCTTCCATCCCTAGATAGATCGTCGAGTCCAATTATGGACAATGCATGATATCAATGTTGTTGCCCAAGTAGACAAAATACCTACAGCATCGAGTACAAAGGGAGCAATAAAGATATGGCTCCGAATGGAAAACATACCATTTCCAGAAACGTAATTCTACCTAGAATTGTTGTCCCTTGTAAAACAGACGCCAAAAAGCAAGAAATATCAAATCGACAAGTTGATAGAAGAGCATTGTCATGGGTGCTTGAGACTTCCGCCGTACCATTCTCATTTTAACCCTATAGAACTTGTGTGGGCTAAAATTAAAGGACAGGTGCCAGCTGTCAGGGTCTTACAATCTAATGAATCTGGCTCGCTGGACCTAACATATGCGAGACATACAAAAGTACAGAATGATTTAACGTGACACACGGTAACACTAAGTTTGATGGTTTTATTTACACTTCACATGCAACACAGTCTAATTCGGCATGTGGCCATCACAAGGTGAATATCACAACCTATACATAATACATCAATGCACTCACAGACTCAAACCCACAGCTATGCAGTCTTTCTATCTTCTCACAAGAGCTACGAGCAATCGACATTCAGGCACAGAAACACAAGAGCCGCTTTCATACACGTCCGTCTCGTCTGATTCCCCTAGCCGTGTCTGGCGTTTTCCGCTCACAGTGCTTGCCCTGTGGATTCGAGCGCAGCGAGAATTGCATGCGTCACGCTTGTACTGACTTGACCCCTGACGGTCACTCTCTCTCGTCAGCGAAACCTGTGAATATGGAACTGGTGTTCGCCTGGCGGGCGTAACGATGTCGCGGCATATCAATGGGGGATTATGACACCAGCTGACAATACTATATTCAAATTGTCTAACGTAAAGATACTAATCCAGTCCGCGCTATTAAATATTGATAAAAGTTACTGGGAAAATGTGAGGACCATGTGTTGAAAGAGGAAGAGGACTATTGGAGAAAGGATGGATTGAATTTTATGCAACCGAGAGCAGTCATCAACCTACTGGAATCGTCCGACACAGATTAAGGTCTGAGCAGATCGCAGACCTTAATCCGCGTGCACGTTTACTGGGATATTTTGCTCCAACCATTCAGACGAATTGCAGGCCCTAAGCATTACAGCATCAGCAATATGTCAATGGCAACAGTTTGTATTCCACAGTGATGAATTTTCAATTCCGCAAGCTCTCAGCGGTGACAAACAACTGGTATTAAAAAACAAACAAAAACATTAAACGCATTGAATACCAACAGAAGAGTAATATTGCGGTGGAAACTGACATATTGTGGCATAACAAGAAACGTGAGAGCAAACACTTTGTCAAATTAGGGGACAACACACGTGCATACGAATCAATCTATAAACTTCAATGAAAAGAGGATCAACATCTTGGTCGTTAAGAAGAAAGCCCACTACAAAGACACTGACAATTATTTTCATAGTGCAAAACAGGTAATCATATTCCGTCTCTGAACAGTAAACAGTAGAGCAAACAATCTTTCACGAAGACTCAAAGCGGGTCTGTCACCCATGTGTACGTGTGAACAATCTACACAGACAGCTGAACAGATCCTTAAAAATTGACACATGATGACTACATTGCGGTATCATTTCTGGTCACTCCATTCGCACATTAACGCACAGCTATTTGGAAGCTTTCACGAACTCAATATAAAAAGCTAAATGCATCCTAGTAACATGAATACTTGTGTACAATTATTAACCAGAAGCTGAAGAAACAAGAAGGACATTAAAAAATAAGGTAAGAAATATATTCCTTCTACTTTCCTGTCAATTTCCATTTCGATTCCACATTATTTACCCCATGCCTCTGTAATTTCTCTGTCTTTACTAATATTACACACTGCACCCCTCTCGAGAGTCTCCGTTGTGAAGTGATCAAGCCGTCTGACTCGGGCTCTAAAGGCTGTATGTTCGATTCCAGACCGCGTCATTCATTTCACGAGTGCATTTTTTCGGAGACTCCCGAGGGTCATCGCTGGAGCTACGGAGTTCGTGCTTTGTGCGACACTTTCCGCGCTGCGGAAAGAGACTGAGCCATATGGGATAAAAACCCCGGTGAAATGCAGTCGACCCTGTCGACTTTTAAGCTACTTTTTTATTGCATTTATTGCACCCACTCCCATACGAATCTGGCTACGCCTTGTACTTGTGTCGTTACCCGAAATATGTCGTGCTTTACTGTAAGACTAGTTTGTTAGCGTGAATTCACTACATTTTCGCCAAAACATAAAAGAAATGTCGCCGCTTTCGGTGATTTAAGTTGCTTTTGGACCTATCAAAGACATATTCCTTGGGTGGGGCTAAATATAAGACGGCAGGAAAAATTTCATAACGATGCAACAGACAGTTTTCAAAATAATTGATCGTGAACGACGGCACATTCATTTCTGGACCCAGCCCGCGCTATTAAATATTGATTAAGGTTAATGGGGGGGGGGGGGGGGGTGAGGACCATGTGTTGAAAGAGGAAGATGACTATTGGAGAAAGGATGGACTGAATTTTATGCAACCGAGAGCAGTCATCAACCTACTGGAATCGTGCGACACCGATTAAGGTTTGGACATACCGCAGACATTAATCCACATGCACACCTACTGGGATATTTTTGCTCCAACTATTCAGAAGAAGAATTGCAAGCCCTTAAAATGACAGCCTGTCTCCGTGGCAGTTCGTGAACCGCTTACCAGGCGTTCGAAACGCAGCCGCGAGCGATTTGTGCAGCAGGCCGTGTCGCGTTGTGTTATAACGTGTTGGTATGGGAGCCGGTCGTTCAGAAAGCAATGTCAAACTACTGGACGTAAAATGTGCCTAGTACATCAACAGCAGCTGAAAAATGCTGGTGTTGACTGCAACGTTCTGCTAGGGATATGCAACATTAAAAAAAAAACATGACAGCATCGGCACAAACTATACAACTTGTCAATGACAACAGTTTGTATACCACAGTGATGAATTTCAGTTCCGCAAGCTCTCAACGGTGACAACAATTGGCATTGAGGGGGGGGGGGGGGGACTCTAAACGCATTGAATACCAACAGAAGAGTAATATTGCGGTGGAAACTGCCATATTGTGGCATAAATAGAAACGTGAGAACAAACACGTTGTCAAATGAGGGGACAACACACAAACATACGAATCAATCTATAAACTTCAATTAAAAGAGGACCAACATCTTGGCCGTTAAGAAGGTAGCCCACTACAGAGACATTCACAGCTGCAAAACAGGTAATTATGTTCCGTCTCTGAACAGTAGCAGCAAAGTAGACAATCTTTCACTAAGAGTCAAAACGGTTCTGTCACCCATGTGCACGTGTGAACAAACTACATAGACAGCTTAACAAATTCTTAAAAATTGACACATTATGACTAAATTGCAGTGTCATCTCTCGTCACTCCATACGCACATTAACACACAGCTATTTGGAAGCTTTCACGAACTCAATATAGAAAGCTAAATGCATCCTAGTAATATATCTTTATATTAATTGATAGTAGGGCCTACTTAGCTGTATAGCTTTACAATACTTTTCATTGTGTTTTTACTGTGAGTGAGGGGGTCTTCACTGTTCTTCCTTCTGCTTACTGTTTAACGTTTTATTTCCCGTGTGGGATACTCCGCTTTAAACAGAGACGTTGACTTGTATGGTCATTTATTAATTCTTTTGGATAACAGTTGGTTACTTAGCTTGTGAAGTAGTTTTTTTTTTTCAGGTTAGTTATTTGTTGTATGTTCTTTAATTCGTTTTGTTCCGTGTTTGCATTATATTCGTTGGTGTAATTAGTTATATCGTTATAATATTGTCATTTACATATCTATTTGTATTACTGATATTTTGTAAGTTAATGTAATTGTGATTTTTTTTTTAATGATCTTGTATTTTTGCTTAACATTGACTAATTTACACTTTCTTCATGGATGAAATGTCTGAGAAGTGGCAACACTGGCTCAGTAAGTCAGGAATACGCCTTGGACACTTAAACATTTGCAGCTTATTTAACAAGCTACCAGAGTTATCTTCTATTCTTAATCAAAATTTTCATTTATTCGGCCTTAGTGAAAGTAGACTTAATGATAATATTTCAGATGAGGACATATCTATTAAAGGGTACAAAGTTTTTAGAAGGGATCCCTGTAGGAAACAAGAGACAGGCATATTAACCTATGTTTCTAATTTACTAAATGCTCACCGTAGGCTAGACTTTGAAACTTGCGAAATAGAATGTATGTGGTTAGAGCTAAAATTTCAAAACCGCACACCCCTGATAATTGGCTACCTCTATCGAAATCCCAGTGCTGGACACGTCTGGTACGAAAACTTCACTACCATGATGGATGTGGTTTTCGCTTCCGGGAAGGAAATTATACTACTCGGAGACTTTAACATTGACACCAACAAATCCAACATAATATGGGGAAATATAATTGCATCATACAATTTCCAACAAATAGTACAACAGGCTACTAGAGTAACAAAGTCATCTTCAACAGTCATAGATCACATTTATGTAACTTGCTCAGACAACATCATAGAATGCGCTGTACCCAATTGTGCAATGAGCGATCACTACCCAATATGCTGCACGTGGTCTAAACAAGGAATTAAAACTCCTAAACATAAACACATAAGTGTAAAATATAGAAGTTACAAACATTTCAACCAAAACGCATTTTTACAGGACTTGCTCAGTTCACCTCTAGACAATGTTTGTCAGCTTCCTGACCCGGATGATGCTCTGGAATTCTGGATGAAAACATTTATTGACGTTTTTGATAGACATGTGCCAATCAAGGAAGTTCGAGTAAAACACCACGTCAAGCCACCTTGGATCACCCAGGAAATACTTGAAATTATGAGAGACAGAGATAAAGCACATAAAAAGCGAGATCTCAGCGCATACCGTACTCTTAGAAACAAAGTCCAATATACCATACGACGGGAAAAGAAAAATTACTTTAAGAACTTAGTAATGGATAAAACAAATAGTAAGGATATATGGAAGGCAATTAACACCTTGACAAACAAGTATAACTTCCGAAATTCTTTACCATCAAATCATATTACATGCGACCAATTCAGTAATTTTTTTTTCAAACTGACATAGACCAGTTGAAGGCTTCAATACCTAATTCTCCTTGCAACTTATCTTTACTGTCATCGTTTTGCGAGAATAGATGCTCCGGCGATATTCTTTCCGACATACCGCTAATGACAATCACTGAGGTATTCACTTACCTCAGTAACCTAAAAAACACAACCTCATCTGGGTTAGATGGAATCAGCAACCGGATTCTCCGTTGTGCTGCGCCAGTGATCTGTATATCACTAACCTATGTATATAATCAGTGTCTCACCAAAGGCCACTTTCCATCAGCTCTCAAAATCGCTAAAGTGTACCCTCTTCTTAAATCTGGTTCATTGGACAATGATCTCCCGAACAATTACAGACCCATTTCCTTACTATCATCACTATCTAAGCCACTAGAAAAACACATCCATAAAGTAACATTACAGTATTTAGTTCGCAACAAGCTTATTGTTGACAACCAATCAGGATTTCGACCAAAATATTCTTGCCATACGGCCCTAACAAACATGATAGAAAATTGGCACCAGAATATAAACAACAACAGTCTATGTGGAACTGTGTTTATTGATTTCAAGAAAGCATTTGATATGATAGACCATGTTATTTTAATTAAAAAACTTGAGACAATGAAAATTGGCCCTAATGTAGTCACTCTAATATCATCTTTTCTATCAAACAGAAAGCAAGTAGTATCACATAATAAATGTCTGTCTCATACCACTACCTTCAATATTGGAGTACCGCAAGGCTCTATTCTTGGCCCTCTATTGTTTGCCATATATATTAACGATCTACCTTTACATCTTTCGTCGTCCTGCGATCTATTTGCAGACGACTGTACAGTGTACACAAATGCTGAAAACTGTATTTTATTGGAGTCGTCTTTACAACAAGAATTAAATAATGTAGTTAGGTGGAGCTATTCAAACCGTATGCAAATTAACATCACTAAAACAAAATCAATGTTACTAACAACCAGACAAAGACTTCAAACTCTTAGCTCACACACATCACTTCAACTTCACATCGATAACATGCCAGTAGAAAGTGTAATTGAGCACAAAACATTAGGCATAATCATTGATAGAAACCTAAACTTTAATTCCCACGTTCAAGCGCTTATTAAACAAACAGCGAAAAAGGTCTACCAACTCGCCAAAATTAAAAACTTCCTTGATGAGGACACAAGGAAACTATTCTATACTTCTCATATACAGACACACTTTGACTACTGCTCTACAATCTGGGACGGTTGTTCTAATTCAAACACCAAGCGACTTTACTCACTCCAGAAACGGGCCATGAGTCTAATTTATAACAAACATTTATCGGACAATCCTAGCCTGTATAAACGCCTTCAGTTACTACCACTCCGTAAACGCCTGCTTTTCAATAAAGCTAAACTAATTCACAAAATCCTGCATCGGAATGCCCCAAATTACCTTTGGCCATTGTTTACATATAATGCTAGACACAGTAAACGTTTAAATATATTACACATTCCGAAGCCTAGGATTGACTTATACAAAACAAGCTTAACGTACTCAGCAGCTCAGCTGTGGAACAATCTTCCACAAGAAATCAAAGACATCACCAATCCCTGTTCATATAATCGCAAATTACTCAAACACTATCTCAGTACGGATTATCTTCCCCCTTAATAATAGAGATAATAATAATAATAACAAAACCCTAGTATAACAGCCAGTCCCCTTTTGGTAGGCCAGTATATTCCACATGGCTAATAACAAGTGTCAGACCATTATCTAATTTTACTGTGTCGTGTAGTTTTGATGTTCGCATTTTGCCCATGCCTTTATAATGCATATCTTTTATATTGTTGCTGTTCTCTGTTAGCCTTGAATGATGTGTGAATGAAATAATGTATGAAAGAGAGTGATAGAAGGGCAGAATGTTAGACGGGCCTGCGTGCCCAATTCTTAACCCTTTGAAAATAAAGTTTGTTTGTTCGTTTGTTCGTTCGTTCTCCTTGTGTACACATTTTTACCAGCAGCTGAAGAAACAAGAAGGAAATGAAAAATAAGGTAAGAAATATATTCTTTCTACTTTCCTGTCCATTTCCATTTCAATTCCACATTATTTACCCCATGCCTCTGTAAATTCTCTGTCTTTGCTAATATTACACATTGCACGCACTCCCATACAAATCTGGATAAGCCTTGTGTCGTCACCCAGTGTGACTGGCATTACTGTAAAATAAGTTTGTTAGCTTGAATTCACTAGTGTTTCGCCAAAACATCAAAGAAATGTTGCCACATTCCATGATTTAAGTTGCCTTTGGACCTATCAAAGACATATTCCTTGGGTGGGGGTAAATATAAGAGGCAGGAAAAATTTCATAAGGATACAACAGACAGTTTTAAAAAAAAAATGATAGTGAATGAGGGCAATCATTTGTAAATGGACTACAGTGCACAGCACTGATGTTTGCGTGTGGACTAGCTTGCCCTATTACCAGTGTCCCTCGCCACCAGACTCCGACTATTGAGGTGCATGTAATTTACGTCGACACGCCAAGAACGAGAAGTCAACATTTTAGTCCAAATGACCGATTAGGCGCTGAACCCGCTACCTCGGGCTTGTGCTTTAACTAAAGCTCTAACAATCAATCAATCAGGTGCCGTCTCCACAATGAAGGTTGGCTCCAATGGATCTCCAACACTGTCTGTCTCTCGCCTTAACTGTATATTCTGTCAGGCTGATGTTCGTCCATCTCTTGATGTTATCCTCCCACTTGTATCGTTGTCTACCTCTTGCTCGCTTGCACTCAACCTTGCCTTCCAGTATGGTTTTTATAAGGGTATCATGTCTTTTAACGTGGTCAAAATATTTCACTTGTCTCCTCTTTATTTCTTTCACCAACTCTCTCTTCATTCCCAGTTTTTCTAGGACCTCTGCATTTGATTGTTTTTGTTTCCATGAAATACGACCTATTCGTCTGTATATCCACATCTCCAGGGCTTCTATGCGACTTTCTAGTTGCTTGTTCAATGTCCAGGCTTCCGCGCCATACAGTAGCTTTGAATATGCGTAACATTTGACAATTCTCATTTTTAATGCGTTATTAATCTCTCTCTTGTTCTTTTTTTATTAGTAAGTTCCAGAATTCTTTTGTGCACTAATTTGGTAATTTGACTGTTGTGTTGTTTTTCAATGTCTAAGGAAAAGTGCTTAGACATTGAAAAACAACACAACAGTCAAAATACCAAATTAGTGCACAAGAGAATTCAGGAACTTACTAATAAAAGAACAAGTACATCAACAGGCTGTCAAAAAACTAAAGAGGGCAAAATCGTAATAGAAAAAGATCAGATGCTACATGCATGGACAAATTATGTGAAAAACCTTTATAATGATAACAGAGAGGAACAGTATGATATTAAGGGCCGCCAATTTTAAAGATAGAGGTTCGAAATGTTCTTAAGCATATGAAAGCTGGTAAGGCCCCCCGGTGCAGATAACATCACAACAGAAATGATTAATGCTTTAGAAAAATTTGGACTAGAGCAAGTCACCAGACTGCTGAACACATTATACGATACTGGAGATATACCTTCTGAATTATGTAACTCTGTATTTATTGCAATCCCAAAGAAATCAGGAGCCTTGGAATGTGATCAACATAGAACAATTAGTATAATGAGTCACATCACAAAGATTTTGCTACGAATTATCATGCAAAGAGTGAGGAAGAAACTACAACCTGAAATAGGGGAAGAACAATGTGGGTTTGTAGAAGGAAAGGGTACAGTAAATGCTGTGTATATGCTGCGAACAGTTATTGAACTTGCTATAGAAGTAAACAAGGATATACACCTTTGCTTTATTGACTACACAAAGGCTTTTGATAGAGTTAGACATGTCAACATGGTAGATATGCTTGCAGATCTACAAATTGATGGGAAAGACATTAGACTTATAAAAACATATATTGGAAACAAGCTGCCATAAGGATTGATAATGAAGTGGGACAATATCAACCTATTAAGAGAGGTGTTAGGCAGGGATGTGTAATGTCTCCAGATATTTTTTCCCTATACAGTGAAAATATTTTCAGGAATGTAGAAGATATAAATGGAATCAGCATTGGAGGACGAAACATCAATAACATTAGATATGCAGATGATACAGTATTGATTGCAGACAATACACAAGATCTACAACAATTAGTAGACGCAGTTGTTGCACACAGTGAGCAGCTGGGGTTGGAATTAAATTGTAAGAAGACACAGGTTATGGTCGTCACTAGGAAGAACGAAGTACCACAATGTAATATACAAGTAAATGGGAATATTCTTCAACAAGTGAATCGGTACAATTATCTCGGAACAGTCATAATATCTGATGGGAGATGCCTTGAAGAGATTAGAACAAGAAAGTAGCCTTTAGCAAGATGAAAAACATTCTGACCAATAAAAAGATGTCAATTGAAACGAGAAAAAGAGTGTTGAGGGGATACATAGAGCCTGTTCTTTTGTATGGATGTGAAACTTGGACAATGTGCAGTCAAGCTGAAAAACATCTGATGGCTGCAAAAATGTGGTTTCTGAGGAAAATGCAAAGAATACCATGGACAGACAGAAAAACCAATGACCAAGTACTACAGGAGACAAATGAAAATCGTAAATTGATTAGAGAAATTAGACGTACACAGTCAAAATTTTTTGGACATGTTATGAGAAGAAATGGATTGGAGAACTTAGTGACAACTGGCAAGATCGAAGCGAACAGACCAAGAGGAAGACCGAGAGGAAAATACCTGGATGGCTTGGCCACATGGCATGGACGAGACAAGAACACTGAGCTGATCCACGACGCTGGTGATCCAGTGAAATGGCGAGTCATGACCGCCCACGCTTTCCGGTATGACACATGATTGATTGATTGATTAATCTCTCTAGATGTTAATACTGATTTCATACCGTTGAAAACATTTTTGCCATTCCTGTTCTCTTTTTGATTTCCATTTCACTTCTGCCATAATCTGTTATTATATGTCCAAGATAAGAGAAACTTGTTACTTGTTCTAGTATCTGCCGGTTTACTATGATGTTCATTGATGACCTTTCCTTTTCACTGCTAATTATCATAGTTTTTGTTTTTTGGATGTTAATATCTAAGCCACATTCTGCACTGTGCCTGTTTACTTCTTCCACTAGGTCTTGTAACTCTTGCTCGCTTTCTGCTAGTAACACGGTATCGTCAGCATATCTAAGATTGTTTATGATTCTTCCATTGATGTTGAGTCCAGGCATTTGAACTTGTTTAAAAATTCTTTCTGTCTATAGGTTGAAGAGGTTTGGGGGAAAGTACACATCCCTGCCGTACTCCTCTTTTCATCTCTATAGGCGACCAATAGTTATTTCCGCATCTAATAGACGCCGTTTGTTCCAAGTACAAGTTACTAATAAGTCTGATGTCCTTTCCGTCTACTCCTATATCTTGAAGGTATGTAATTAGTCGTTCATGATGTATTCTATCAAAAGCTTTCTTGTAGTATATAAAACAAACATATATACTTTTTTGAACTATATATATATATTTGTGGTTTAGGGTAAAGAGGGAGGGATAGTACCTCACGGTGAGTGGCAGCCATATCCTAAGGGATAGACCAGGATCCTATTTGGTTCCCATCTCTTTATCTAGCTCATGTATTTTTTTTTTTTTTTTAGCATATCCTTTTACAGGACTTAGCTGTCAACACCAGCATCTTTCAGCTGTATGTTGATCTCTTGGCAAGATTACGCTCAGTAGTTTGCCATTGCTTTCTGAGCGGCCGGCTCAGTATCCCGCAAGTCACGAGCGGGAGTCGAACCGCCTCAGCTCTCGCTCCGCTACGAGACTCTGCGTGATAAACGGGATTACAGACAGAAAGTGTTGTAACCCCACAGCCAGAGAGACCGGCAGCTCATGTATGGCTCCACGAATACCGCTTGTGTACGGCGGTGGCCACATCACGGGCAACAGTCTTGGCTGACTGGCTAAACTATATGAGTGAAGTAGGGGTAATATCCTACTAAGGGAATGTCCATCCCTAGTACACAACGACTGGGACGGTGGAGAAGGCGGATGAATCTAAATAGATCAACGGCTTCGAAAGCGAAACAGCAGAGTGTGTGGCACACATGAGGCGTGTTCAGGACACGATAGTGAACATGGCTGGCCATCGTGGAAGAGATTGGGACCTCACCGTGTAATATTCCAAAGACAGCAATGGTAATTCAACAACAAAGCTCTAACGGCAACCACCATTTATGTCACGTGTGATTGTATTCTTTTAAAACTGACCAATCCCGCGTCTCCCTTTTGTTGATTTACAAGTGACAGACACACACACAGTCAGGTGACCAGTGGATCTACCTAAAATGAGATGGTCGGAAATGTACTATTTGCAGGGGCTTGTGGATGGGGGTGGAGGGGGGAGGGGGAAGTAAAAAAGGGGAGGGGCGAGTGAAGTCCAGACACGTGCTACTACTAATAATAGTTGCTACTGCTAGTTACTGCACTGTGCCAATTTTGTTGGAGAATTAGCTTTCCCGATTATTAGTTAGTTAGTTAGTTAGTCGTAGTTCCAACCTCACAGCAAAGGGTCGTCCCCATTATGCTCCGTTCCTGTGCCAGTGAATGTCGCACAAAACGCTCCCCACTGCCCAATGTGAAAAGTGGAAAAGACAGGAGTCTCGACAAACAACAGCCCGCACAGATCCACTGTGCATAATGACGCCGCCAGAATGTCAACACAATAGTCCCCAACGAAACACCCAGTTTATCTCTGACGGAATCGGCAGTCATTTTCCTATCTGGATGTTTCCTAGATGTTCACCCACACAGTCCACGAAAATACAGTTCATCGTCGATGGCAGTGGCAGTCAACCAGAAGCCCAGCAGCCACGCATTTCTGCATGAGGCAAAAAACGGTCAACTCTGAGACTTAGCCATCTACCATCGCTCTGAACATGCAGTCACGTTCCAAAAAACCTCGGGCAGATTCAAAAGCATTTCACACGAAACTCACAGCTCACAGTGTCGCGCCACGCACTCACTCAGTAGAGGGCGACGGAATCATCAAGCCTCCTTAGTCGCCTCTTACGACATGCGTGGTAGGCTACAGTGTTGCTATTCTTTGCTTCCCTTATGGGCCCCGGCAACACACGGGAGTCCCGATTATTAGTGCTCATCGCCATCAAGGGAACCCTTCTCCGATTTCTAAGGTTCTTGTAATTTACGCCCCCAAATCAAGGACCAGAAGTCAGCATGTAAATACAACTGACCGGAACTATGCCGCGGTCAAAAGAGGAAGTTTAAGCTCGTTAAACCTTTCAGCAACGCGGACCTCATGAGGAGTAATATGTACTATGGACAAGCAGGTCTCTATTTTTGAGGCGGCAATAAGACACTTGACGTGACAATTCGCCACCATAGTACCAGTCGGTAATACCTTTCGGGTGACAAGAGACGGAAAAACATATGTTAACAATCAAACAATGTGGGTGAAATGTTCCGATATTAGCTTAGATTGGGTTTGAGGAGACCGAGTCTGCGTGTTGAAAGTCAGCAGCCGCACCACCTGTGTGGCACAATTAAAAACTGGAGACAAGATGTTCTCAGAAAATGCATTGCGAAAAATATATCATATCCTAAGTCCTGAGAAAGAGGCGTAAAAGAGGAAGAAACATTATGCTGTGCACGCTTTTTCGGGTAGAGGAAAGGGGTTGGTTGGGTAGAAGCTGAATATTTATTTAGCATTGGATAAAGATGGAGAATCGATTTCAATAGACTATGTAATGAATGAATATATTGGGAATTACAAATCCATGTGATGCTGAACAGGAAAATAGCAATACATCATTATCAAGAATATGGTTTTATTATTTAATTACCACAACCTGTAGTTTTTTTTTTTTCCTTTTCAAGCTCTGTTGCTTTAAAGCAACAACCTAGGTCACAGTTCAAAGGTCACGCCATGAAGGTAAGACATGCCTCCCGAAACAGGTGAAACCACAGCCAGGATCTAAATCCCCGTGTGGCCGGCCAGTCTTTCCCGCAGCCTAACCACCCCTAACCCGTGACAATATTTGCTGTGTAGCTTGTGCACGCACCGTCACACCGTCTCTGTTTGCCGTTCGTTAGTTAGTAGTACTACTAGTAGACTTGGCCAGAGTAAGCATAACATGTGTCATTGTGTGTGGAGCTTGTTTATGTTTTCATATGCAGCAGTTATTAATGCGTCTAAATTTTAGTGTACACTAAAAGTAAAATGTAGTCAGAAAAGGTATTTCAATTTCATATCCCCGTATGGTAGCAGGTGTGACAAACCTAGGCCTTTTCTTGTGGTTATTTTTTTTTTTAAAGTTGTGTGTTATTTCGTGCTTACACAGACTATATTATTATGACTATTATTATTATATAATATAATAGTTAAGAGGCAAGTCGGTTTTATGTGGCTCTTCATATATGAATACGTGCAACAGTTATTAATGTGTTTACGTTGAAAGTAAGATATTTTATGTTTTAAACCACTCCACTGTGCCATGTAAAGTGTAGCAAACATAAAAAAAAGTTGGCAATTTAATTTAGGCTACAGCCTGGTCACATGCGCGTGGATGAAAAACTTCCCTTAAAAACTTCCGTGATGACTGTGGCCTGGTTAATTGAATAAACCGAAATATTTGCCGCAGATAGCAGAAGTGGACGTCGGGGATTATGTATTCTCTTTGCTATCACACAAGTGTGCTGCTTTATAGAGATTATTATTATTTATAATCGCTTCTCGGCCCTTTGACTAAGTCCAAAGCGCCGTGGCCATTGGGATTGAGAAAAGTGAAAACCAATCGTAACGAAAAACTGAACCACTTGCAACAGGGCCTCGGTGAACCACACTTGGGCCGAAAAACTCATGCGTGGGTCTTTGAGGCCCCCAAAATAATACAGGATGTCGTACACTAATTAACTAGAAATTGTAACTGATTAAAATGCCGGATTCTCCCTCGGGTTCGAATCCTCTGTAAGGTGTGGAGTTTTTTTTGTTTTGTTTTTTTCTGTCGGGGGCAAAACCAAAGAAACAAAACTCTAACCTGCACAGTTCGCGGCCTTAATTCCTCAGGCTCAACCCCCCCCCCCCCCCTTTTTCGACACACACCGCAAAGTACTATATTGGCAATAAATGACAGCTGTTTTGTTTTTACAGTTTATAGTAAAAGACAAGTAAAGGATGTCGGCTTCACGTCAGCAGGCGTATTGGGAATGATGGGGACTAGCCCCATATTTTTGAACCAATCCAATGTTGGGCATTCTCAGTGGGTGATGTGGTCAGTATCAACAGGGTCCTCCTGTACTTCTTGGGCAACTTCCTGGTATCTTTTTGTATTGCGTCATCCTAGGCGCCCATGAAAATAGGGGACAACAAACTAGGCAATTCAAATACATGGCCATCTGGGTGACAGGAAAGCGTGCTAGCCAATGTGCTACCATAATAGCCACTGTGCTACCATGTTAGCCACCGTGCTACTGTGCTATCCCCCATTATAGTCACTGTACTACTGTGATTGTCACCACGCTACCATTATAGCCACTGTGCTACTGTGATAGCCACTATGCTACCTTGATAGCCACTATGCTACCATGATAGCCACTGTGCTTCCGTGATAGCTACTGTGCTAGCCACTGTGCTACCGTGCTAGCCACTGTGATAGCCACTGTGCTACCATGGTAGCCACTGTGCTACCATGATAGCCACTGTGCTACTGTGCTATCCCCCATTATAGCCACTGTACTACTGTGATTGTCACCATGCTACCATGATAGCCATTGTGCTACTGTGATAGCCACTATGTTACCTTGATAGCACCTGTGCTACCATGCTAGCCACTGTGCTACCATGGTAGCCACTGTGCTACCCTGCTAGCCACTGTAATAGCCACTGCGCTACCATGATAGCCACTGTGCTACCATGATAGCCACTGTGCTACCATGATAGCCACTGCACTACCAAGATAGCCAACTGTGCTAATGTGATAGCCACTATGTTACCATTATAGCCACTGTGCTACCATATTAGCCACAGTGCTACTGTGATAGCCACTGTGCTACCATGCTAGCCACTGTGCTACCATGCTAGCCACTGTAATAGCCACTGTGCTACCATATTAGCCACTGTGCTACAGTGATAGCCACTATGCTATCATGATAGCCACTGTGCTACCTTGATAGCTACTGTGATAGCCACTGCACTACCAAGATAGCCACTGTACTACCATGATAGCCACTGTGCTACCATGATAGCCACTGTGCTACCATGATAGCCACTGTGCTACCATTATAGCCACTGTGCTACTGTGATAGCCACTGTGCTACCATGCTAGCCGCCGTGCTACCATGCTAGCCGCCGTGCTACCATGCTAGCCACTGTAGTAGCTACTGTGCTACCATATTAGCCACAGTGCTACATTGATAGCCACTATGCTATCATGATAGCCACTGTGCTACCATGATAGCCACTGTGCTAGCCACTGTGCTACCATGCTAGCCACTGTGCTATCATGATAGCCACTGTGCTACCATGCTAGCCACTGTAATAGCCACAGTGCTACCATGATAGCCACTGCTACCATGCTAGCTACTGTAAAAGCCACTATGCTACCATATTAGCCACAGTGCTACTGTGATAGCCACGGTGCTACCATGATAGCCACTGTGCTACCATGATAGCTACTGTAAAAGCCACTATGCTACCATGTTAGCCACTGTGCTACCAATATAGCCGGCTGTGCTAATGTGATAGCCACTATGTTACCGTGATAGCCACTATGCTACAGTGATAGCCACTGTGCTATCATGATAGCCACTGCGCTACCTTGATAGCCATTGTGCTACCGTGATAGCCATTGTGCTACCATGATAGCCACTATGCTACCTTGATAACTACAGTACTACCATGATAGCCACTATGCTACCATGATAGCCACTGTGCTTCTGTGATAGCCACTGTACTACCATGATAGCCACAGTGCTACCATGATAACCACTGTACTATCATGATAGCTACAGTGCTACTATGATAACCACTGTACTACCATGATAGCCACTGTGCTACCATATTAGCCACTGTGCTACATTATTAGCCACTGTGCTACCATATTAGCCACTGTCCTACCATATTAGCCACTGTCCTACCATATTAGCCACTGTCCTACCATATTAGCCACTGTCCTACCATGATAGCCGCTGTGCTACCATATTAGCCACTGTCCTACCATGATAGCCACTGTGATAGCCACTGCTACCATGATAGCCACTGTGCTACCATGCTAGCCACTGTGATAGTCACTGCTACCATGATAGCCACTGTCCTAACATGCTAGCCGCTGTGATAGCCACTGTGCTACCATGATAACCACTGTGCTACCGTGATAGCCACTGTGCTACCATGATAGCCACTATGATAGCCACTGTGCTACCATGCTAGCCACCATGATAACCACTGTGCTACCGTGATAGCCACTGTGCTACCATGATAGCCACTGTGCTACCTTGATAGCCACTGTACTACCATTATAGCCATTGTGCTACCATGATGGCCGCCATGATAACCACTGTGCTACTGTGATAGCCACTGTGCTACCACGATAGCCACTGTACTACCATGATTGCTAGCTATCGTGTTGCCTACTGTTATGCGATTCATAGATATAAATACAGGATGTAAACATTCTAATAGTAACATCAGTAGATACATTGTTTTCTATGGTGTCATTTTTTAGACATAGTAATATTTGCATTGTTTTCCAGGATATTTGCAAGCATAGTTGTGAGTGTATTGTTTTCTGTTGTAAATTGCAAGTACTACCTAAGGTAGTAATTTGTATTAGTATTGCAGTTTGTGTGAGTGGGTGGGTGGGGATTGCAAACTTAATCAATGCATTGTTTATTAGATTGTGGACATAATATTATTTGCATTGTTTTAATATAGGTTGTATAATATAGTATTTCAGTATTTGTATTATTTTCAATAATGTAGGAGATTATAGACATAGCAATAGCAATAATGATAATACTAATGGGGTATTGTTTTCTAGGATGTAGACTTTAAACATAGAAGCAGTGGTTGCAATTTTCTGGGATGTAGATTGTAGACATAGTAATATGGTGGCTGCATTGTTTTCTAGGATGTAGGATCTGTCACTTTTTCTAGGAACCTCGCCTTTCATTGTTTTGTTTTTTTGTAAATAACCTACTGGGATGTTTAATGTGGCCAGACTTTTGTAATTTCCAAAACACTGGCTGTTTATGAGCCAGTTTTCGAGAAGTGTATCGTCCTCAAGCTTCTTCTACTTATTCACAATAAGAATTTTTAAATAAGTCGAACTGCCTGGACTATGCATCAATGGAAGAATCATAAACAATCTTATGTGTGCTGACGATACAGTGTTACTAACGAAAAGCTAGCAAGAGTTACAAAACCTAATGCAACAAAATAAACAGGCAACAATGCAGAAAGTGATTTAGATATTAATATAAAAAAAACAAAAAAACTATGTTAATTGCCGGTCGAAAGGAGAGACTATTAATGAACACTACATTAAATGGGGAGGGACTAGAACACGAACATGGTTTTCCTATCTTAGAAACGTAATACCAGTTGGTGGCAGACGGGACACAGAAATCAACAAAAGAATAGAAATAGCCAAAAATGTTTTCACCAACATGCAATCAGTATTAACATCTAGAGAGACGAACAATGCATTAAAATAATACTTGTCAAATGTAATGTATATTCAATACTACTATATGGTGCAGAAGAATGGACAAGGAACAAGCAATTAGAAAGTAGAGGCCCTGGAGATGTGGATATACAGAAGAATATGTTGTATTTCATGGAATAATAAAAAATTCAAATGCAGAGGTTCTGGAAAAAAAAAAACAGAATGAAAAGAGAGTTGGTGAAAGAATTAAAAAAGAAGCAAGTGAAATATTTCAGCCATGTTAAAAGACATAACACTTATAAAAACCATACTTTAGGGTAAAGTTGAAGGCAAGCAAGCAAAAGGTGGACAAAAGGTGCTGTGATGTCGGTTCCTAAATCAATCAATCAATCAATCAAGGTGGACAACAATACAAGTGGGAAGATAACATTAAGAGGACGAACAGCAAGAGTCTGACAGAATGTACAATCAAGGCAAGACACAAACAGTGTTTTAGATCCACTACAGCCAACCATCATTATAGAGACAGCACCTGATTGGTTGATTCCAGGAAGTGTGTCCTCCATTACTGTTCTGTCTAAACCACTGTGACATTTAATGTGGACAAAGTATTTCACTTTCTCAGACATGATGCTGTTTATGGACAAACCATCATGTTCATATGCACAGGCTTCATTGTGACATTACCATTAATGTAACTATTTGCATATTTCATTGATGATAGCCGATCTCTCTCTCTTTTTTTTATTTTGCATATCCTTTACAGGACATCGCTGTCAACACCAGCATCTTTCAGCTGTATGTTGATCTCTTGGCAAGATTACGCTCAGTAGTTTGCCATTGCTTTCTGAGCGGCCGGCCACATACCCCGTAAGTTACAGGTGCGATTCGAACCACTGCTGATTCTCACCGTCATCACGTTACTGACGAGAGTATACGAGATTACGGAGAAAAATCATAACCTCTAAGCCACAAAGCCGGCGATCTCTCTTTAGCTTGAGGAAATTCCAAACTTCAGAGTACTCAGCTGGTGATGACATGCACTTCTGCAACATCTCAGTAACCAGATTTAAAAAAAATCAGATGCATCAATGTATGAATGAGTCTCAGTTCTGAAAACTTTTTGTCTGTTGTTAAGTTATTTATTTGGGTACTAAGTGCATCAGAAAATGGGAAAGCATAGCTTTACAGACGCATGCTCACAAATAACAAGACAGATTCTGAGATTGCAAAGCTTTCATCAGCCAACAAATACAAGCCAAGATATAAGTACATTAATGTCATGATATTTAAAAGCTAAATATGAACTAAGAATGCAAAAATCTTGGCACAAGGGGTTCCCAAAAAATATGTTTTACAGCTTTGCACAATTAACACTCATTAAATTGTTTGTATGATTACAATTGTAATGAGATTATGTTTTCATGTTTTCTAAGCATCATCATGTCTGCTGATAGCACTGAAACAGTAGGGTTCTGGAAACAGAAATGTCAAGAACTGGAAAAGATTATAAAAACTTTGTCCAGCCATTGTGTCAAAGGTGAGTGGTTTAGTGTTTCATTATTAGCTTATTTTCATTTAAATTTGTATCTTTAACTAACACTAATATTTCTTTCAAAAGTATATTTTACATTTTAAAGGTTTTGTTTGGATCATTTATAATCATCTTCCCTTTCAATTACTTGGTGTTACCTTCATTTGAATTTTTATCATAAATATATATACATCTTCTGTATATTTTCTATTTTTTATCTGTCTTCATTTTCAGTTGTGATAAGTACATTTAGAGTTTTCTGAGTTGTTTCATTCTCAATCACTTTGATTTATCTGTTAGAAATGTATTTTTAGATCTGAAAAGAAATTACGACCTAGTTGAGTGCAGCTACAGAAATATAACCTGACACATATACTTATCACAACTATTTTATTCCTCTTTTTTAAGGAAGTAGATCACACTTAGTAATGCACTTCTTTAGCCAACTTTAGCTCAGAGTTCTGTGTGCCCAACTTTAGCACATGTTTGGGAAAGGTTTACTTCCTCTTGGCAGATGTCATTCAAATAATGGACTCTATCTACCCGTGGGCTCTATCTATCCATGGGCTTTATCTACCCGTGGGCTTTATCTATCCATGGGCTTTATCTACCCGTGGGCTTTATCTATCCATGGGCTTTATCTACCCGTGGGCTTTATCTATCCATGGGCTTTATCTACCCGTGGGCTTTATCTATCCATGGGCTTTATCTACCCGTGGGCTTTATCTATCCATGGGCTTTATCTACCCATGGGTAGGTTTCTTTCCTAACAATTTATCCAGGACAGCAGTATCACAGCCTTCTCTTTGCTGCTATCAACTACCTTAGGATTTTTCATGTGCACATCTTGCAACAGGGCTTGCTGTTTTTCCCCACTGTCTGAACAAGCTAAGCTTGCCATCTCACTACCCAAGAGATCAAGGGGAAGTGTGATAGTAAGCCCCTGGTTCTTGCAGAATTCTCCAGCCCTTTTCTATGACTCAAACTATTAACTTCTGAATCTGAAAACAGATACCATAATCTCCCACTTAAGCTGCCCACCCCCCTAAACATAGACCTAACAGGGGGAGATCACTTCTGATATACAGATATGATAGACATAACCTATTTATACGTACATTCTACATAATATAACATATGGAAAAAGTGATATTATATACAAAATGAATACTTAACATATGACAATCAGTACACACATTTACAACTTTGTGATGGACAGGTCTTCATTCAACATACTTTATTAATTAATATAACTGGCATATGTTGAAAAAGAATATCTATGTTAAGTTATAGATAATATGAATACTTGACTAATATATGATAATCAATATAATCATAAAAAACATATATGACAGACAGAATCTCATTTTAAATACATTACAGAGCACTCTTCAGAATAACGGTCCCAAATTATTTATTGTAAAAAGTATCCCTTACAGGGCCTCATGAGGTGATTATGCTCGTTCTGGGGTGTTATGTTGATTCAGGGGTGATGTGTTGTCAGTCACTTCCAGATGAGTGTGGTGGACTGCTAGACTGATCGATGGAGGTAATAAATGTTTCTGGGCCCGGAGGGCCCTCACTATCGTCGGAGTGCATATCCATGTCTTGTGCTACCAACGACATTGAGTGCTCACCGGGCCCAGAAAAATTTATTGCATGCATCAATTGGTCTAGCAGTCCACCACACACTCAACCAGAAGTGATCGACAACACATTCAATTTATATTATTCTTTATTTCAATAAATACATTACACAATAGCATTGCTTGCCTTCTACTTGAGAAAGCGATTATATGTCTGTATCTGTAATTAATAAATGCAGTGACCCTCAACATATCCCAGTTAGAATTCCTCAACTGCACAGTCTATCACCTAATGTGGCCCTGTAAGGGATACTTTTTACAATAAATAATTTGGGACCGTTATTCGGAAGAGTGCCCAATACAGATCAATATATGTCAAAATGCGATTTCTAAGGAAAATTATATGCAAAAAGAATGCTAAATTATGAACAATGTATAATATACATCCCAATTATAACCTAGGAGGGTTGAACAGGGTATTGAAAATAAAAATAAATAAAACTTCTGATATAAGAAATTTCTTGTTGTCAGCGCTTAAATAAAATAAAGTTCCCTGTTACTTTCATGTGCAGGCACTAACGGACATTTAAATATACATAGTAGTAGGCAAAGTATTTTGGTAAAGATAACTTTACAAACACAACAATCACACATAATAAAGAACAGCTATGGCTATTAGCAGTAGTAACTTTGCTATTTGGTTTTACAGTTGTGGAGAAACATGAGGAACTTCTTCTAAGTTACAAGGAAAATCAAGAGCGGGTATGGAATTCATTTCTTTACTTGAGTGTTACTAATAATTGTTGTAGATCAAGTGATGTTTGCACTGTTTTTATCATGGAGTCCATGAATATTCTGCACATTAGTTTTTGTTTTCTTAGATATCTGTTACAAGAGACACTAGTTACTACTAGTTAGTTAGTTACCAGTTAGTCGCGGTTCCAAGTCCACGACAACGGGTCATCCCCAACATGCTCCGTTCCTGTGCCAGTAAATATCACACAATTCCCCTCACTGCCCAAGTCAACGGTGGAAAAGACAGGAGTCTTGGCAAGCCAACAGCCCGCACAGGTACACTGCTTAATGCTGCTGCCAGAATCTCATCTCATCTCATCATGTTCCTCTTGTACCTTGCGGTGTCGAGGTGAAGTATAAACATCGTGAGAGTGCCCGATTCTGGGCTTCATGTATCGATATTCCCATGGACTCTGCTATTCTCTCCGTCCACCGTTTACATGGTCGGCCTCTTCCTCTGTTTCCATCTGGTCTGTAAATCATTTCTTGTTGTGGTATGCTGTTGAATGGTAACCTACTTGCTTGGCCAAACCATTTGACGTGCTGCTTTCTAATAAAATCTAGTGTTGCTATAACCCCCACTTTAGTCCTGATTTCTTCATTTCTGATCCTATCGCTTCTTGATACATTTTGTATTCTTCTCAGGAATCTCATTTCTGTTGTTGTGAGTTTTCTTTTCTCTTTTTCTGTCATTGTCCAGGTTTGGCATTGGTAACATAGAGTTGGTAGGAAGATTGTGTTGTAAAGTGCTCTCTCAGTAGTCTCAGTTCTCTTGCTGCTTTAATTAGTTCATTTGGTATTTTATCTTGTCCCGGTGATTTGCTCTTTGTGGTTAATCTGATGGCTTCTATAATTTCTTCTTTTAGTATGTCTGGTTCTAGTTCTTCGGTGGCTTCTGTGTAGGTTTCTTGAATTCCTGTGACATCTGATGGGATGTTGAGAAGTTGTTCAAAATACTGCTTCCATCTTATTAGGATTTGTTTTTGTTTACTTATTGGTTCTCCATTTTCGCTGTTAATTATTTCAGTTGGGTCAAAGGGTTCTCTGCTGCCAGAAAGCCAACACAAAAGTCCTCCACGAAAAATACAGTTCATTGTCGATGGAATCGGCAGTCACCAGAAAGACTTCATTGACCCGGATTTTACTCCGTATGGCTCAGTTTCTTTCCACAGGGCAACCCGCCGAAAGCGCCAAACAAAGTACGAACTCCATAGCTCCAGCGATGACTCCCAGGAGTCTCCTGAAAATGCACTCGTGAACCGAAAAGGCAAACTAGTCTACTCAGTGAGTAACAGCTGGCCACCATCGTTCCAAACATGCAGTTCACATGCAGTAAAAGAGACACATTTTTATTCATTGATTCATTCATTCAGTAGCATGTCCTTTGCAGAACCTTGCTCCCATAACAACTTTCCGGAAAACCTCTCGATGACAAGCAAGATGTCCCGCGTCTGATACGCCCATCTGGAGATCGACCGCCACATCTTACACCCATCTTCTCTTTGGCCTTCCTCTTCCTCTCTTCCCAGGCATATACCCCTCCATTATTGTTCTCTCGAAACTTTTGTGACGTTTCAAGTGACCAAAATATATCAATTTTCTTTGTTTTATCTTCTTTAATAGCCAATCCTCTTCAGTATTCAGCTCTTGAAGTATGGATGCATTTGTTCTTTTCTTTACCCAAGATATTCTTAGAACCCATCTATAACTTCGATTAACCACCTCGATTATTATTACGACTGGGAGCCATGGTAGAGTGACGGATAGTATGCGTGCCTGCTGCAGGCCCGGTGGTCATGTGTTCGTATCCACTTCAAGGCAGAAATGTACACAAAATTGATCTGTACTCTGGTCAGCCCAGCCTGAAATGGAAACATGTAAAAAATGTTATGGTCAGGAAAGGCAGCCATTGTAATACTGACCACATCACACACTGAATATTGATTGGTCTATAAAAATATGGGGCTAGCACCATAAACTCAATACAGCTCAAGTAAAGGATCCTTGATTTCTACTTTACTCAAGCTGTTTGTGCCATGTTATTTGACAGATAAACAGTATACTCACTCTGTCAAAAACTGAATATATTTAACATGTTCTTGTTATTGCAGTATGTGACCTTGGTCCAAAAACTGAAGGATCAGGGTGATCAAATTAAGAAAGCAAAATCAGGTAAGATTAAAATCATTTGTATGAATAAAAGAAAAACATCTAAATATACTTTTTGTATATGTGACTCTACTATTATTCATGTTTCAAGTTATATGCTTCTTAGTTTTGACAATGGCAAAGATGTATAAAGTTAGAAAAATTTATAAAAGTGAATAATGAGTTGTGGTAGGTAAAGACATATCTCATATTACTGTCTTTAAAAAAAAGAAAGAAATATATACATGTTGTATACTGTGAAGAGACTAAAAAAAGCATGCAGAATATAAAATCAACAGTTGTATTTTTTTTTTTTAAGTTCACATATCCTTTTACAGGACATCGCTGTCAACAGCAGCATCTTTCAGCTGTCTGTTGGTTTCTTGGCAAGATTACGCTCAGAAGTTTGCCATTGCTTTCTGAGCGGCCGGCTCGGTTATCCCGCAAGTCACCAGCGGGGGTAGAACCGCTTCCAATTCTCGCCCGCTACGAGACTGCGTGATAAACGGGATTACGGAAAAAGTGGTGTAACCCCTCGGCCAGAGAGACCGGCTAACAGTTGTATAGTTTAAGAAATTTTTTAAAAACCTGAAAACTAATGTAAGGTTTGGCATGAACCAAGGTGGCAAGAATTTGACAGTGGCCATTTTACCTGTCAAGGAATGTTTCATTGAAACAGTCTTTCAAAGTATATTGTCAATGGAAATAAGATATGGAATCCTTTTGAAACTGATGAGGCACTATGGGAACCTAATAAAAGCGACATATTAGGGCATAAAATGCAGAGTTCATAATGAGGGTAAACTGATGTATATGTTTGAAGTAAGAATAGGATGGCAACGGTTAAACCCCTTGTCACCTTTATTATTCTTACTGATTATGGACTGGATTATGAAGACAACAATAGTTACCACCAGAAATAGAATTCACTGGACTTGACAGAGCTGCTTGATTGATCTATGAGACTACTCTACTGTTCCACACACGTAATAAGATCCAAGATAAAGTAAATACACTCGATGAAAGGTCCCAACAATTTGGTCTAAAAATGCATAGGGGAAAGACAAAGATCATCATCATGTGTCATGCCAGTAAGAGTGGGCAGGAATGATTCACCCTCTCACAATCAGTCTTGGATCTGGTATGTGTTCTTGCCCTGATTATACCCGTTGGCCAAATCATCCACATATTTATCTCTTTGCCTTTCACTTACTCTTGTACCCATCAGTTTTGTCAGTTGTCACTAAGTTAAGCTTATTTCTCCTCATAATGTGCCCAAAAATCTTGACGATCCACCTGTTATTTTTCTCATCAGTTTACGGTTTTCATTTGCATCTTGAATGACTGTCCTTTGTTTTTCTGACATTCATGTATTATTTGCCTTTTCCTCAGAAACTACATTTCCAGTTCCAAAACCACAGCATAACTTTACAAACACAACAGTCACACATATTGAAGCTGTAAAGCACTTTAACACTCTTTGTCTCCTGCAAGTGACAGCTTTTAATTGGTATGTTTCCATTAGGCAAAAGGCTTCCTTTGTCTTAGCAATTCTTGTTCTAATCTCCACAAAGCATATTCCATTAGACATTATAACTGTTCCAATATATTTGTACCAATTCACCTGCTTAAGAATTTTCTCATTTACTTGGGTGTTATATTATGGTATTTCCTTCTTCTTGAAAATTACCATAATTTCTGTTTTCTTACAATTTAATTCTAACTCTAGTTGTTCACAGTGTGCTATAACAGCAACCATTAAACACTGCAGATCCTGTTCATTGTTTGCAATCAATACTGTACCTTCTGTATCACTAGTTTGTATATAGATCCAACAAAAACAAGCAAATGATAACCCAATTTCCCTTGGTGAAACCTCACTTCAAGAGTTGGAATCACACACATATTTAGGTAGTAATATAGAGAAAGATGGCAGAACAGATAGAGATATGAAAATAACAGTACAAAATGTAAGAGGAGCCTTCATTGTTCTAGGAAATTTGATAAATTAAATAACATTTAGAACCAATCTTACAATTTTTAACTAACATCAAATCAGTACTGCTGTGGTTCCAAATGTTGCTGTTGTGTAGCTGGAGGCGCAGAGTTGGGGTGAGCGCCCAACCTTGCATAAATACTCCATGGCTCGTGCATTCACCACCTCTGCAGCAAAAGTCCAACTCCTGGCCTTCACGTGGCAGAACTGTTTTAACTAACAGGATAAACTGGTGCAAAAAAATAACCAGAACGCTCTAGATGTGTATGCACGTACATGCATGCGCAGACACGTGTGTGCGTACCTACACATTTAAACTTGAGGAAGACCACAGTCTGCTCTAGTAAAGGAAAGGTGCTGAAGATGGGTTAAACCAGCCAGGAGGCGCACCCAGAAATCAGGATGACATGCAATTACGCAATGAAATATGTCGACTACTGCTAAATGTTATGGTGCTCGCCCTGCTTGGGACCCCCAGGCAGGTGCAGTGCCGGGCCCTATGCCTCGAAAGGGTCCAACCACAACTACTGGAGGTCCTTCTCAGGTGTCCTGTAGAGCCAGGAAACCTGAGAATAGAGCGTCTGGCCATACCAACATCTTGGACCAAGAAAAAGTAAGCGTATGTTGCTTGCAAGAAACTCACCTCAACGACAACATTGCAGTTATAGACATATTTCAAGCGAATGAAAGAAGAAGTAGTACTGCTGTATGGATCAGAGATTAACTAAAAAAATTACAAATAAACTACAAGTATTCATTAGTTGATGACTGCACATAATATAGACTAAAATGGAATAACAGAATCACCAGTATTAAGCTCATGGGTAGAGCTAAACAAATTCCAGTGTATCAAGGCATAAGGAAAAGATACTGGTGTGTGTTAGGTCACACACTGAGAAAACCTGATAATAGTATAACTAGAAACTAATTTCTCTGTATCTGACAGGGCAAAAGAAAAATAGGAAGATCTAAAAACACACGCCAGTCTCCGGATATGCCGGTCTCCCTGGCCTAGTGGTTTACGTCTTTCTCCATAATCCCATATACTCTCGTGAGTAACGTGATGTGCACGAGAAACGGTAGCGGTTCTCGTCGCGTTGGTAACTTACAGGGTATGTGAGCCGGTCGCTCAGAAAGCAATGGCAAACAACTGAGCGTAATCTTGCCTAGTACATCAACAGCAGCTGAAAATGCTGGTGTTGACTGCAATGTCCTGTAAGGGATATGCAACAACAACAACAACAAAAACACACACAGAAGGGAATTACAAACAGATAGGAAGGACATGGAAGCTTCTACAGTAGACATTAGAGGACAGGAAGGCTTGGCTGAAGGCTTATGCCCCATTGGGAGATAAGAAACAGAAGTAGTATTGACCAATGTTTCTTTGTTAATTTGTTATGAAGATTTAATGCTTATATTGCTATTTCATATCATTAAAATATTAAGCATTATTATTATTTTTTATGAAATTGGAAGTGAAATGTCTTAACCATTTAGTAAGTACATAGTTATTTCAAATTCATCTATAAACATATTTAGCACTTGCAGTATCTGAAATAAGTTAAACATCAGAACCTTTTGTACTATTGCGGTGTTTAATTGTACTTTATATAATTAAGAGTGTGTCTGCCAGTTGAGTCATCTGTCTCAGTATCATGTTAATGTCAAGGCAGACATTGCTGTAGGGTATAAAGTGACAGAACTTCATACAGGGTGTATTTTTAATGACTGCAGTGTTTACAAATATTGCCGGTCCAAGTTTTGCATGAACTTTACAGAGGGTGAATACAAAACTTGGACCGGCAATATTTTCAAACACTGCAGAGTCATTAAAAATACACCCTATATATGCTAGGTTACAGTGCCATGTAGTGAGGTGGTCAGCTCCTTTTCTTGCCATCCATTTCTATCCCAGAGTACATGCTTCATGAATTCATCCCACAACGGCCTAAGGTTACTTATCTTAAACATGGTTGATACAACTTTTGCCACTGTGTTGGCAAGCTAATGCACTATCCACTAAACCAGGACTTTTCAAATAGTTTTAGAGAGACGATCACCTTTGCACCAGAAAACAATTAACTTGAATCTAATATTATGAACATTTAGTAACAGTTGAATTTGACTAGTCTTTAAAAACTGAATACTTGAATACAGAAAGCAAAACTACACTGGCATCTATGCCATTCTCTAGCATGAAAAACAATGTAATATGGCAAAATGACCACATAGTCTGCAATAATTGATAGAACTTAAGGACTGCATGGAGATAAATTTAACTACAACCTTTATCACACCTATTACGTCTTTATGTTTCCAGTGTTGGAGCCTGTCACCCTTGAATATCAAACTTTGAGGGACAAGTATGAGATAGCAGTCCAGTGCCAGTATGAGGCTGAGAACTATGCTTCAAAAGTAAGTTGCAGATTTTGCATGTGTGACAGCTTTAATCAATATTCTGGTGCATGAAATTGCAAATGTTTGTTTCCTTTGTTGGGAATCCCAAGAAAATAGTTAAAATGTCTCTCTTTTATTATCTAATTTTTTAAACTACTTAAGGAAATTTGGTCTCTGAATTTAACACCAGTGATTAGCAGGAGAACAGTCTAGCAGTACTGTAGCATAGATGGTAGCATGCTTACTTGTTGGCTCACTGGTCATGTGTTCAAATCCCATTAAGGTGGGTTCTTTCTTTTTTTAGTTGGCTTGGGCTTCCAGGTTGACCCAGCTGAAAAATAGGTACCAGGATGTGTTTTAGGAAGTAAAAGTGATCAGCATGATGTTTACGACATCACCGATTGATTTATAAAAATATGGGGGATAGTACTTCACTTACTCTTCTGCCATAAACCCAATAAACCTCAAGTTGTGGAAGGAGGTCTTATCTAATAATTTTGCTAATTAGATAGTGAAAGGTGAAAGGAGGAGGGTGAAAATACCCAAGTATTTCTTGTTTACTTTGTTATTTTAATTAATAATTAGAAGATCCTCTTTAACATCATACAAGTTTGAAAATTGTGTCAATAATATTCACATCTTTGTATTTACTTTTAGGTGAATCATAAGAACAAAATTTTAGCAAGACAAAGTCAGCTACTAATGACCAAAGTAGGTCAAATGAACATTGTGGAGCTAAGTTTTGAGGATGAACCAGTCAATAACTCTGATGAAGCTGAATATTACAAAGAGCTGGACAAAAAAATAAAGGGTAAGAACTTTTTTAAAGATAAGACTCAGTCATTCAATAAAATACTTATTTTCAATCAGAACTATTGTGATTTATCTATATATATATATATATAAAAGACAATGTCTGTCTGTCTGGGTGGGTGGATGGATGGATGGATAGATGGATCATGCATGCATGTATGTATGTATGTTGTTTATGCGTTCGCGAACGGTCCATCCGATTGAGATGAAATTTTCTACACGTCATCTTCTCATTCTGGTGCTGCCAACTGTCATAGCTTGTTAGTGTACAAACAGTTATTTATTTAATATTTTAATTTACATTATAATTTATATATAGCGAGGGGACATAACTTTTAATAGCATTGCTATATATATAAAATTGTTGCATATTTCTCAAATAGGTGGACCTTTTCGCTACAGTTATCTACAGGCATATGAGTTATAATCCTCCTCCCACCTCCTCCTCCCCCTTCCTCCTCCTCCTCCTCCCCCTCCTCCTATCCCTCCTTCTCCTCCCCTTCCTCCTTCTCCTCCTCCTCCCCCTCCTCATAGATAGAGAGAGAGAGAGGGGGGGGGGTAGGTAGGCAGGCAGACAGGTAGATAGATAGATATATCCCCACCAGGGACTGGGCGAACCGGGCCGGGTCAGCTAGTGTTTAATAATGAAAAACTTTCATGTTTTATATTGCCTAACATTGGTAATTTTTCTTAGTTTGTTATACATGTCTGGTGTCCCATTTCAATTCTCTCACCCCACCGATCCATGTCTATCTTCTCTTACTGTGGCTCTCTCTTTCAGTATCATTAATTTGTGTATATATCCAATATCTTTAGTCTAATTTGTGTATACAATAATTGTTCAGCAAACATCTTTAGTTTAAATTGTGTACACAATAATTGTTCAGTCAACAGTTAATTTTAATCTGCTTTGTGTAAATACTAATATTTCTGTTAATATGTTCAGTCTTAAATTTTATCCTCAGGTTGTAGAGATACCTACAGTCTTTTTTAATAACTTTTTGGCAATTACAGCTTAATATTTGCTGGACTAAGCAAGGGGGATCAAATAGTAAACATCTAAATGATTGATCTGATACAAAACAGTAATTCATTACTTTGTAATAAAGATATTTTCATGTTAAACTTATGAGATCTAACTTGGAGTTTATGTGTATGTATATCTCATAAGCTCTGTGGTGAAGGGGTTACGGACGCAGTTCATAATCCCGCATACCGCATTCAAAACACAGCTGCGGGTGATTTGGCAGCAGACCACCTTGCATTGTTTTTTATAAAATGAAAATGGTTTGAGTGCCAGTCATTCAAAAAGCAGTGGCAAACTACTGAATGTAAACTTGCCAAGAGATCACAAACAGACAAAAAATGCTGGATTTGACTGCTACGTCCTGTAAAGGATATGCAACTTTTTATATCTCATAAAATGTGTGGATAGAAGAATTCTGGCCTGTTCAGTCAAATGAATTTACCAAATATTGGCAACATTTCAGGGAAATTGCTGTCCCCTTCTTCAGACTAAATAATGGTGAGCTGAAAGTTTAGTGTTATCAGTTGTGAAAAATATTTATAATTTGCGCAAGACCCTGAAGAAAGGAATAGAAATGTCCTTTAAATGCAGTTAATGTTTGGTAACTTCATTGTGATTGAGTAGATCGGAATTCCCCTGTTGATATCGAATGAAACATTCCTTAGGCTTTCATAGTCTACTTTCTTGTAACATGTTGAAACATAATTATTTTATACTGTAGTGGTGCAAATAACTTCTTGGAAACAATATCATGCAGATGGAAGTAAATCATGGACAAACAGCAGATTTGGGAGAAATTATTTGGATGCTGCATAAATGTTATTCTACAGAATGATGGGAACACCTTGGATATATAACAATAGTAATGAAGTCTTGAAGGAATATTTTGAAGAGAACCGGTTGCTGACATCAGAAGTAAACAATCTGTACACTTTGGGCACATCATGAGAAGGAAAAAACTGGAATACATTGCAGCAGCGAGAAAGTTAGAGAAGAAGAGAGACAGGAAGGCCTAGAGAGAAAATCTAGACAGCTTGAATTGTGACATGGAGAACCATTTGCTTCAGAAATAGATAGTACTCAAGATAGTTGGCTAAGGCCGTAAATGGCGATCAATGCCACATGGCTTGGGCTGAAAGAAGAAAATCTGGTAAAAATGTAAACCCATATTTATACTAACTTTCAACAGTAATATATATATTCTGCTCTCAATTTTAAATATTCTATAGAACTTTTGGAAGAGAAGAGTGCTCTCAGTTCTCAGGTCAAGAATATACATGATGATTACCAGATAGAGAAAGAAAGAAACAACCAGCTGAAAGAGAGGGTATGTTATTTAAATTAGTGGCACTATCATTAAATGTCATTCACATTTTTCAATTAGTAGTTGAATTCTTTCTGAATATTTTCATCTGTTTTTTGTTAGTGCAGTGTTTTTATTAATATAGATTTTATTTTTACTTTCAACACCTGCTAGAAGGAGATAATTAATTTTAACAATTTGTATCACATTTAGTAGTTTGTTGTATATGCCTTGAATTACTCATTATCATCATCATGTGCCGTGTGATAAGCATTTAACTTAATCACCAGTCTTGGATCAGGTCTGTGTTCTTGTTCTGATTATGTCACTTGGCCAAGCCATTCAGGTGTTCATCTCTCTGCCATCCTTCCTTTTGCTCTTTTTCCATCCATTTTCCCAGTTGCCATTAAGTTTTCTCATTTATTTCTCCTCATAAGGTACTGAAAACACCTTTACTATCTATGTCTAATTTCTCTAATCAGTGTACAGTTTTCATTTGTTTCTAATAGAACTTTCTCATTCATTTTTCTGTCTGTACATGGTATTCTTTGCATTTTCCTCAGAAACCACACGTCTGCTGATATTACATGTTTTTCAGCTTGTCTGTTTATTGTCTATGTTTCACATGCTTACATCAGTAGAGCACTTCAACATTCTTTTTCTCTCTGCATTTAATGCTTTTTATTAGTCAGAGTGTACTCCATTTTGCAAAAGACTACCTTTGCCTATAACAATTCTTGTTATAATCTCTACAAAGTACCTTCCATCAAATGTTACGACTGTTCCAAGATAGTTGTATTAAGATTATTTCAAGATCGCATTAATACAAGAACCAGTTACTTGATATTGTTTTTCCCACTAAATTTTACGGTTCTGTACTTCTCGCCCTAATGAAATAAATTTCTTTTAGAACATATCCATTGGCACCTTGCCGTCTTGACAGACGATAGTTTGTGCTTTAAAAAGGCATAATAACTTTTAACTATGGCGGTAGCGAGTGTGACTGATAAGGCCAATTTGCGCTGTAAATGTCCGTTCACAGTGGGTGCACCTGAACACGTGGTCATTTCCACCATCATGCACCATCTTACGTCTCAAACGCTTGGTGTGTGACTTTTCTGCAATTTTAGAACATAAGTAGACCCGCAAATCACGTTTTATGTAGATGTCTAGACTTGTTCTGGTATTGTTATTAAATTTAGCTTCCATTTTTATGTATTCTGTGTAAAGGTCGGGGGGGGGGATTTATAGGGAGGAAATTCGAAAAGGGGGGGGGGGGGGGTGATGTTCTGAACATATGGTAAAGGGGGGGGGGGGCATGGGTAAAAAAAAAAGGTTGAGAACCACTGATCTACCAGATCCTCTGACCACTCCCTTGCTGCCGCATTCTCTCTAGACCAGTGTTTCCCAACGTGGGGCCCATGCCCCACAGGGGGGCATTTCAATTGTTAAGGGGGGCAATTCGAAAATGGAAGAAATTGGCTGGATATAACAAAACGGGCAAACTTGAGACTGAAGTTAACTAAATTGGAACCTGACATAAAATCTCTTTGCAGCAAGCATCAAGCGCAAGGATCTCACTAAATTTAAATAATAAATAATTACTAATAATTAAAATAATGTAGAAAAATCTTTCATTAAAATTATTTTGTACTTGAATTTCAGTTCTCCATTATATGTTTTGAAAATTTACTTACTGTGTTTGCTCAATAATTTCCTATTGATTTCTTCCTAAAACCTATTATTCAAGTTTCTTTAGTGAACATTTCAATTTTTGAATATTAAAAATAATGTATATGTTAGGTTGGGTGGGGGGGCATAAGAATTTTAGAAAGGCTTTGGTGGGGCATAACACTTTTGTACTTGAATTTCAGTTCTCCATTATATGTTTTGAAAATTTACTTACTGTGTTTGCTCAATAATTTCCTATTGATTTCTTCCTAAAACCTATTATTCAAGTTTCTTTAGTGAACATTTCAATTTTTGAATATTAAAAATAATGTATATGTTAGGTTGGGTGGGGGGGCATAAGAATTTTAGAAAGGCTTTGGTGGGGCATAACACAAAAAAGGTTGGGAAACACTGCTCTAGACCATGATAGTCTATCTGTTCTTCTGCATTGTGCATTTGATCCCAGAGGACCATCACCACATCTCCCTTATCGTGCATCAAATCACCTCTCAATGTTGCACCACCAGCCAATCTGTCTGCTTGTTAATTTCCAATGACACCAGAGTGTCCTGGAGAAAAGATCCAGTGAATGCTCACAACCCACATACAATTCAGCACGAAGTCTTCACCTTTGTCAGCATGCTTTGTGCTTTCTGAATCAGTCACAATCACGACGTGTGTGTACAGTTTGTTTTCCAACCTGTGGAAAGCTGCAGTAACTGCCTCCACCTCCATTCTCAGACTTGAGGTTGTGGTGTCATACGCCAAGCTCTCTTTTACTAAACATTGATCATTGGCTTTTGCTATGAATCCCCAGGCACATTTTATTCCTCTTGAATTAATTGCTGAATTTCTGCTTCCGTAGTGCCTGCTGGCCACTCCCTACACTCACGGTCCAATGTGAGTATAACCACACACACGTCTCAATTTCTGTTCGGCACTCTGACCCACTCCTTGCCTCTGCCAATCTTCTCAAGTGGGCACACTTCCCTGATGGTATCTTCTGCCTGAGCCATCCATGATCTTCCACTTAACAGCCTGTGGCCCTTGACTACATCCAGGGAATCATGCAGGAGGCGTTCCTTGTCCGCAGCCACCTTGAGGTGTGACTTTCCCTGCAACACCTTAAGTTTGTCTACAATGGTCAGTAGCGCCAGGTTGTATCGTATACTCACTATTGGGGTGTCCATGTACACCCCAGAATCACCCTCATGGCTTCATTCTGTATGCGCTCTTGTTTCACTAGCTGACTCTTTGAGAGCACCGTCAATATGAAATAATATACCTGTTTAATCACATACGTGTTGCTAATTTTAAATGCAAAATATTACTTTTAAAAACATTAAATTCATTATGCCTTGAAGAAGTGTCAAGAGTTGCCAACAGTTATACTTTAAGTGAACTCAATAAAGACTTATTATTTGCTAAATATTTTACATTCAAAACTTCTGCTCTTAACTGTTAATCTCTGGTGCAATTTATTTGTGTTTTAAAAATAAAATGTAGCCGAGAAAGCATGCTTTAAAAAAAATCATGGAAGCAAATGTTACCATAAATGACATAAAACATTACACAACCTTTAGGATCATTCATGACCTTACAGAGCTGTGAGACATATAATTACTAAACTATAATTCTTCTTCTTCTTCAGCGTTCCGAGCCATTGAGGTTCTTTGCTGCAAATACAATCCGTCTCCATTCGTCTCTCTGGTGGACCTTCTCTTGCCAGCCTTTGATTTTAGTAGATGTTGTAGTGCATAGTATATCTTATTTCCAGAGTTGATTCTAGTTTTATTACTGCAAAAGTTGCGATGTTCAGGAAGTAATTATTAGATACTTAAAGAAAGAATACAACATTCTTATTTACTGTTGGATGTTGATACATAGGCTGCAAGTGTTGCAAGCTGAAGTTAATATGTGTAATGTTTACTGATTTAACAGCTAGAAACTTGCAGAACTGAACTAAAGGCAGCCAAGAGTACCATATCAACACAGGAGAGCACCTTACAACAACTGGCTAATACATCTGAAGCTGCGTGCAAAGAGTATGAAGATCTCCAGAAGCAGTTTGAGATTGAATACACAGGTCGCACTCAAGTGGAGAAAATGGCTCATAATGTAATACATTTATGATACATTTGTGTGATAATTTATTTCCTCCTTCCTTTGTCATTATTTTTTCTGCTATTTTAGCATTACAGAGTTGAACATTTTGGGTGGCATTTTAAAATATTTTATTTTACCCAGTAAAGGGTGTAAATTTCTAAATTATATTAACCTTTCTCTTGAGTGTTCTGTTTTCATATTAGTTTTTTTGTTTTTTGTTTCTTATTGCAAAACTTATTGTTATTTTGTTTGTGTTAGCTATGCATGCTTATATGCTATGGGTAGGTCAGATGCAGATTAGACCAAAGAATGCATTACCAGCAAGTGTGTATTACTGTTATTCAGATTGATTGATTGATTGATCTAGGAACCGACATCACAGCATTCGGGGCATTCCCATAGGCACTCCGTACTGTTATTCAGAAACATTACGTAAAGATTATTTGACCAAGTCTTCTTTACAGTGGATAAGGAAGAAAAAGAAGTTACAAGGACAGATAACTCTAGGAATAAACCACAACTGCATTATACACATAAATATCAACTAGTACTAAAGAGGTAACTTATAAGCTATGCTTTATGTCACATCAGTCATTCTGTCCAACGTGCCATATCACTTTTTGTTAACTATTAATTTACGTGGCGAAGTGGTCAAGCCGTTTGACTTGGGCTTCGAAGGTTGTGGGTTCGATTCTGAGCCGCGCCCTTCAGCTCACGAGTGAAATTTTTCAGAGACTCCTGTGGGTCGTCACTAGAGCTACGGAGTTTGTGCTTTGGCGACGCTCTCAGCGCTGCGGAAAGAGACTGAGCCATGTGGTATTATACCTGGTGCAATGAAGTCGACCCTATCGACTTTTAAGCGACTGTTTTAATGTCTTTTACATTATATGACTGCTGTATGTTTTCATTTCTTGTTTCATCTAGTAGTGTCCATTTGTGTTTTCATACATTAATCTTATGTTTTGCATCATGTCTGTCTATCACTTCATGAATTAACTAAGCATCTGCTATTGTGCTATCATGAAATGTATTCTTGCAACAGATATATTATTTCAAAAAGTCTTCATTGTACAGTTAAAATCATATTACATTTCTAAAGCCACTGCTTAATCTGTTTGTTGGCTTATGGTAAAAATCATCAGCATATAGAAACATTTAGAAAACCATTGCTTGTGTGCAGTAACACTCATATGTTTACAAGTAGTGAATGTTCTCTTACAGCTTTATGCTGAGAGAGAAGCTGCACGCCGCCAGAGTGCGATGCTGATGAAAGACATTGGGAACAATAACAAGCTCATGGAAGCTTTGATTGAAGTAGAGAATGTCACAACAAATATGGAAGCAATGAAAGCAGAATTAGAGCACAAGGTGTGTATGCATTATTTAATAAATTATGTAAATTAGTCACACATAGTGTACTATATCCAGTTTGATACAATGAATTTTTTAACTTTGAGGTAACACACTAGTTACTCTTGATCACTAGTGAATCTTGATGTAACACATCAGTTAATCTTGACTTTGATCACTAGCTAATCTCAATATCTAATCTTGGTTTTAAACACTAATGAACTTTTACTAGTTCATCTTGGTGACATGAGAAGACAAACACTGGAACATGTTGTGACAACCAGAAAGCTTTGTGTACAGAAAGATAGAGGAAGACATTGTGAGAAAATTATTGACTGTCTTGTGTCATAGCATGGAAGGGAGTCAACACATGAATTGATCCAAGCCGTCAGAGATCGCAATTTGTGGAGAAGCGTGATCCCCCTTACAGCTGGCAAGGCACTGAATGATAATGATGATGAGTTCTTCATGTAGCACACTAGTAAACCATGACCACTAGTTAACCTTGACCACAAGTTTATACTGATGTTATACACTAGTTAGTCTTGAACTCTAGTTAATCTTGATCTAACACAATAGTTAATTTAAATCTGATTAGATAATCTGACATAGCACCCTAGTTAATTTAAATCAGTAGTTAATCTTATGTAACATACTACTTTGTTTTGATGTAACACACTACTTTATCTTGATGTAACACACAAGTTAATTATAATGTAGCAAATTAGGTAATTATGTTAGTAATTAACATCATCCAGTGGCTTGCCTTGTACAAAACTTTGCACACACAATCTCTCTATCATAAGTCTCTGTTGTTGTCATATATACATTATTTGTCTCATCTTGAATTTATCTATGTTGTGGTCTTCCTCTTCTCCACTTTCTTGGTACACCTCTCTTCATAATCCTTAGACATTCATGTCTTTTTAAATGCCCAAAATATGTTTTAAAATGTTATTTGTCTGAATAACCAATCTTCTTTGGTATTGAATTCTTGTTCCTCATCATGTGTATACATGGATTCCGATATGAAATTATAAGTGTTAACACTTTGTACTACTAGATCAAGAACCTGCAAGATGAACTGAAAGCTCAGAAAGAGAGTTCTGGTGTTGAAGGCTTAGAGTCAGAAATCCTAAGGCTTACACAGGAGAGAGATTCACTCTTGCAAAGACTAGAAGAAGCTGAGAGTGCTTCTGAAGAACTGAGGTCTCAGTATTCATTGTTGACCAATCAATGTAAGAGTTAATGTATGTATTTATTGCATTTATTTAGAGTCATTGGATAGCATAACATTATAATTTGTAAGCACAACAATCTGGCATTCTTAATTTAGTCTGGAGCTCCATGAAGAGATAGGCACCTCATCATTTTTGAGGTCTTTGCTTCACTCACTTTTACAAGACTTTATCATCCATCCATTAGTTTTTATGTATACATATTTTATGTGTAAATTGCCATTAACAAAAGTAATACACAACATATCACAGTTTCTTCGTGTAGGATTCTGTTTACCTTGTTTATGCAGAAATTCATTTAAGATTTTAGTGATTTCTAGTTGCAGAGATTGTAAGTAATATGTTGTTTCTTCTTATATTCCATGCCTGTGTACAGACATTATGTGAGGAATCTGAAAAGATGGTAGTTTGCCATTGCTTTCCTTCTTGGCAGTGACCATACTGGTCTGTGACTGTAGCCATTGCTTCTATAAAGACATCCTCTGCCTACTGCTGTGAAAGCTGAGACCATAACCAGCAACTGTCTGTCGGCTGCTCCTCAGCTCCATCCATTATCTGCTCATGTGGTTTCACGATTCCCTGTCTGGGGGGTGGCTAAACTTTGGAGGGAAGTAATTAAAGTCTCTCACCTTGCCTAAGAGTGTCCCATAGGCTAGAAAAAGAAAGAAGGCATATTAATTTTTCCTGTGTTAGGGAAAACCTCTACCTTGCCACTCAAAATATGCTGTATACCAGCTGGTAATGACTTGCGCTTATTTTCTATAAATTTTATTCTCATAAACAAAAAATTATTTGACAAATTATGAGTATTTACAAAAAAATAAGTTTTCTTTCTTCCCTCTATTGACTTTATTATTATTTTATTTTTGTTTGGTTTTGTTATGAACATGCATATTTCCATAAGTCACCTCCTATAGATGACACAAGGAGAATCTCAGCACAGTGCTCAAACTCTGTAGCAGGGATATAAATGCATGTATGCCAGAATCACACATGCTGTAAATATTCTTTTATGGGCATGTGCTCTAATTTCTGAAATTATCTTAGCGACCTATTCAGTCTGCCATTTCAAATTTCCAATTGCCAAGGGATTTTAAACATGTGTAACATGCATGCATGAGTTCTCTACCTTTGTCTAAGAAGGCTATATATCTGATACATTGCCCCAGGATCTAGTGAATGGGGGATATACCACCCATTATCTCATCATCATCATCTCATCTTGTACCTTGTGGTGTCGAGGTGAAGCATAAACAGCAATAAAGCGCCCATTTATGGGCTTCATATGTTAAGATTCCCATGAACTCTGTTATTTGTACCATCCTTTTCTTATTTAAAAAAAAAAATCAGTACTGTCCACACTGTGAATCAATCCTGTCATGCTTGAGTTAGAGGCGAATGTTGTAACCTCCATGCCACTCCACCCTCTTCCTCTTTATTTTTGGTATTGAAATTATTTGGAAATCTTTCTATTTAGTATTGATTGAAATTATTTAGAACTCTTTCCTTTCATTATATCTATGTTTGTCTAATTGTTGTAACTATTTAAACATAAACTATTCAATATATGTTTGTTTGATACATAGAAACCTTTAGATTTCAGATTTTATATTTAGATGTGTTGTTTATCTAGTCATTCTCATGATTCACTTCTAGTAGTGCTTGCTGTAGATCAGTAAATGCGTTGTGTCTGTTTGCTGCAGAGCTGCTTTATTTGCATCTTGAAAAAATACATCTAACTTCACTATGCATTTATTGTCAATGTTAGTCTTCTTGTGGATAATGTGTTGGACATTTCGTGGTCTCAATGTGGTGACATCTATATCCATACATTTACAGGTGTACACCCCTCTAGAAAAATCCACAAAAGCCACATGTATGAAGTTCTCCTCAAAGGAAAGCAGGGGCAACTGCTTAGTACTGCAACGATTAGTACTCGTTGTGTGAGAATACAATATCACAAAGTAATTTTCATTAGTAACACACTGCTTTGTTTTCACATTTGGCAGACACAGATCTTGAGAAGAAGTACGACAACGTCATGAACATTCCTCCACCGCAGCCACCCCCACCACCTCCACCTCCACCCACTTCAAAGACTGGAGGGTTTGTACATTCCAATGCTTTTATTGATAAGATTTTTTAAAAATTTTTAAATGTACCCTGTGTTGATGCAAATTCTTTTGACTCATTGTTTTTCTTTAAAATACACATTGTAAACATTTTATACAATAATGTATGTGGTTTACTTTAGTGTGTCAAGAGATTAATTTTAGTCTCATGGTTTAAAGTACCTAATTAAGCAAAGCTGATCTCGTCATCTTCCTTATTTGCACTCAGACCTCCACGTTAATAACTCTAAAAAAGTAGTAGTTCATGACATTGCCATAGTTTTTAGTGGAATGATGATAAAGCTGATTTAATTTATAATGTACTGATCATTCTTTTGTATAGAACATAGATGGCAGCACAAAATTTGATTTGTTTTAATTTTAAAAAAAATTAATTCTTCATTTAGTCATTAAATATTTGAGGATGTGGTGATTTTGATCATAAGCTGTGTTACATATAATGGGGTACTCTGTAACTGAATGCAGTCACCATCTGCTTCTTGCTGAGTTTATGGAACTGCATGGAAGATGTCTGTCATTTGTCTTTTGTAATCCAAGGATATATGGTAATTACAGACCTCATTTGAACCAGCAGAGGATCTTAAAGCTTATGAACTCCCAGAGATGCAGTAACTAGACACCTTGCAGGGACAAAGCCATTGACACTCAGCCCACTCCCAAATCATGGGTGAAAAGACAGCTCTGATAATGACAGTTCATTCCTAGACTACCCCACAAAATGTGAAATGCATTGCTAAATGTCCATCAAATGAGTGTCACTTTGCATGACAAAACATTGCCGTGGGGGGACTCTTACTGCTGTGAACATTTCTCAAAATTGGTGAAATGTTGCTGACTATTCAAATGCCTTGAGATATTTATTTGGCTATAGTTACAAACCGAGACCCTGATCCTAGAAACAAACAATATATTTTGCCATGTCAGCTGTTAGTGCCTGGCTGAGGGATTAAGTTACTTTTTTGGAGGGAAGTAATTAGTCTCAGCAGGTCTGCAGTAAAAGTCCCTTAAGACACAGCCCATGATAAAAAATAAGTAAATAATATACAAAAACGATACTAAGCAACCATGTGCAGAATGTGATGATTTGTTAAGTCCCACATCCAGAGCATCATATGGCATCACTGCATTAATGAAGTCCCCTTGGATGGTGGAGTATGGACATGAGTTGCCCCTGCTTTCCGTTGAGGATGAACTTCATACATGTGGCTTTTGTGGATTTTTCTAGAGGGGTGTACACCTGTAAATGTATGGATATAGATGTCACCACATTGAGACCACGAAATGTCCAACACATTATCCACAAGAAGACTAACATTGACAATAAATGCATAGTGAAGTTAGATGTATTTTTTCAAGGTGCAAATAAAGCAGCTCTGCAGCAAACAGACACAACACATTTACTGATCTACAGCAAGCACACACATTTAAGAAAATTGAAGAAGATAAATAATTGGAAAACTGAAAAGAACATGTTTTGGAAATAATTTCCTGTCAATTACTGATTATAATCTGTAGGATTATTTACATAGCATGCCTTTATTAAAAAAATGAAATAGTTGTTACTGACTGTATATAAGTACATGCATTTTTTTAAAAAATACATGGAATCCACACAGTAGACATCAGGTTCTGTGAAAATGTTAATTATTTATCAATTTCTATATTTCTAAAACTTGAAATTTTTGTTGTTGCATTTTAACTTGATAAAATGTCACATACAAATGTACTATTCCTTTGTTCAGGTTTCTGGCAAAAATAACAGGTGGAAAGAAAAGGAAGATTCAACAGCAGTGTATGTATTATTTATACAAAAATTAGTTTCTACTTAAGATTATCTTGTTATCCTCAGTCGAGCAGAGGCCCTCAATCAATTCACACCAACCCATTTATCTTTTGCTATTTCCTGCAGCTCATTTCTTACTCTTTCCATATTTTTCATGTCTCCATTTCTTTTCTCCATGTTTTTTATTATATCCTATTTCTTTTGTCTTGCTCGATCTAGTTATTTTATTAACAGGTTTTCTCAAGGTGTGTCCAACTCAGTGGCAACATCTTTTCATCATCTCTTTATTCGTTGAAATTTGTTTAATTCTATAAGTTCTCATTAGTGATTCTGTCATCTCATTTTTGTCTTCCTTCTGAGCAGGCACCAGATTGTTTGTAGTTTGAATAGTCAGGTTAGTCATTCACGGTGTTCCTGATCCATACAGCCGCATCCATTTCACATTAGACTTCAATGTTGTAAGTTTGGTACTAGATTTAATTTCTGTTTACATTCAAAAGTTTCCCAGTGCTATGAAAACCCCTCTTGTCTTTTGCATTCTTATGTTAATATCAGCATCTGTTCTATGTCCACATTTCTACCTATATGTATATAAGGATGTTCTTTTGTTTTTATTTTTTTTAAACAATTTGGGGATAATCTTTAAAAACATTTGATTGTTCCTATTTTGCTTTAAAAGTATTATGTATGATATTTAAGGAAAACAATGCTTGTATAAGTTACTGAAAATGACCAAGCATTCATGCCTATTTATTGTAATTCATAAACAAACACACATGTACTGTTAGCCGCTCATAGAAGTGGAAGAAAGAAGTAGGAAGTAGTAGTTACTGGCTGGGATTCAAACCTATCACCTCCAAATGACAACAGCACCTCACTTCAGGAACAAGTGTACTTCGATACATGATCAACTAGACACCCCTTTTATTACAATGCCTTTGAATAATCATTTATGGAATTTAAAATAACTAATAGAACATTAGCTTATGCTATGTGAAGATTTCTGGACTGAGATATTAGCAAAGTGTACTTTCCTAAATATGTTTTTATTACTGTTAAAATGTTAGTTGCATGTCCTTTATAGGACATTGCGCTCAACCCCAACATTTCTTGGCTGTTTCTGATTTACTAGGCAATGTTACTTCAGTAGTTTGCTATTGTTTTGTGAATGGCCAAGACCAACAGTAACATAACTGATGTTTAAATATGTACATCTAAGGTTAGAAAAACCTGGTTCAGTTTACAGAAATAGATTTCTTTTTGAAATTTTACGTTAACTTTTTTGTTTGAAGTGGCACTTGGTGGAGCTGATGTCAACCAGGAATATTCAAAAGCAGTTGATGAGATGATGAAGCGAATTAAACAAGGAAATATTGGCTTAAGACCTGTACTCAAGAAACGAACAGTATGTTCTTTTTTTTTTTTTTTTGGTTTAGGTTATTACTGCACAATTTTATCACTTTATTTATATTAACATGCTTCACACTGTTATGTATTTTAAAATCATAATCTATCAGAAATTTAAAAAACTATCATTATTTGTAAGCAATTGAACTGTTTGTAATGAAATATAATTGCCAGACATATTATTAAATACAAGATAGTAGCCGTACGTTTTTTTTTTTTTTTTAAAGCAGAAATCTGTGCAGTTAAAATTATCTGTTCCAATTGTTTGTAATAATTGTTTTTTCCCAAAGTAAGTGCTTAATTTATTATTGTGGTAATTGCTTGTATATAACCATATATCCATTTTAACCAGGCACTCATGGTTTACGAATTAACATTTCTTTTTTAAAATAATGCTGCCCTGTTTATTTCTTTTGTATGAAAATATCACTTCTAAATGCAACATTGTCTGTGTAGAACGCACTAATAATATGTAGATCATGATGTGCTCACAGTTTTACTTATATATTTCACAAACAATCATTGTTTACATCCTTGATCACATGATCAGTGTAAATCTATCATTAGTATAGTCTGTTTTACATTTTCTGTTTTTATTTCTTGATTGAAGCAATTAAAATGTGAAATAAAGAGGGTAGTTACGAACAGATAAAGCTAGGAGTATGACAGGGGTGTGTCTTGTTACCAGATCTCTTCTCCCTATATAGTGAAGTAATAATGAGAGAGATCAAAGAGACGCCAGGAATACTAGTTGGAGGTTATAATATAAATAATATACACTATGCAAATGACACAGTATTGGTGGTAGATAATTCAACAGACCTACAAAAATTGCTGGACATTGTAGTAACAGAGAGTGCAAGGAAAGGACTCTTCTTGAATATCAAGAAAACAGTAACAATAGTGATATCAAAGAAAATGACGACACCAAAATGTGAAATAGAAATAGAAGGGAAAATTCTTAACCAAGTTGATAATTGTAAATACCTAGGGGCATTTATAACATCAGATGGAAGATGTACAACAGAGATTAACCGCAGAATAGGGCAAGCAAAAGCCGCATTTCAGAAAATGAAGAGTATCTTATGCAATAAGTCAGTCACTAAATGTAAGAAAGAGAGTGCTGAAATGCTATGTAGAACCAGTTTTGCTTTATGGCATTGAATTGTGGAATGTAAATGAACAAATTAAGAAGAAATTATAAGCAACAGAGATGCGGTTCCTGAGACGAATGTTGCGAATTCCTTGGACTGCCAGAGTAACTAACGACTGCCTGAGACAAGCTAATGAAACTGGAATATTATATACAACAATAAGAAAGAGACAAAACAGCTTTCTTTGGTCATGTGATGAGAGGAGAGGCATTGGAGAACATCGTGACAACTGGAAAGATCGAGGGAAGAGAGGCAGAGGCAGGCCAAGAGAAATTATGCTGGATGGATTGAGACTGGCATGGAGGAATACCATCAGCAGAGTTAATCCAGAACACCAAAGACCGAGATCTGTGGAGAGCCATGAACGCCTACGCCAGCTGGCAGGACACTTGATGATGATGATTTCTTTATTGTAAAATTGTATGAAAACCAAATTTGTTCTAATAATTCAGTTCTTCTTCAACCATTATCTTGACATTTGTCTGCATTGAAAGCAGATTAGAGGTAATAAAATACATAAAGGCATGCATTGAAATCATTCAGATGCAACTGAATTGAAGCCATAAACCCTTGTTAACAATAATAAAACTATATGTGTGCACAGAGTAGCTATTTCTGACAAAAGGTATCTTTAACTATGTGGGGGAAAAAATGTAAAATGTGTGCTTTATTTTTATAATAGCTTGTAACAGGCATTATATTAATGTAGTTTAAACTTGATTAAAGGCAGATGGTGAATTTGATGATGACACAGATTTCATGCGGAAGATGTCGGTGGTAAACAGCCATTTTTAATTTTTAACTATTTCCTGTTTTGCATGATGCATGCCCATGTTGTCCTGAAGTGATGCATTCTCTGATTATGTTTTTATGTGATGTTGTTTTTTTTGTGATACTGCTGCATGACTATTATCGTTAAGAGGTCATAATATTTTGCTGTTGGAGAAATTTACATGATGACTTGACTGAAAAATTAATTCAGTGATGTATCTTTATTAGTGTTCCATGAATCAATTCGTTCATTGTTATTATCAAAAACAAATATAAAGCAAACACAAGTCCTAAAGCAAGAACCTTCTATGATTCTGTGATGTCCTAATTCTATGATTCTGTGATGTCCTAATTCCATCACATTTTGTGTCTGAATGTGTTGTGTTGTTTGTCCATCAAGAATGATGATGACCATTCATTTCATCCAGTGGGGTTGAAAGTATGGAGCCGTGAGTTTTAAGATGGCTGATAAGGCCTATTTTGGCTCGAAATGTTCTTTGACAATGTGGGCAAAGAATTCTTGATGTTTCAGGTGGAGGATATCCTAAGTCTGAATGTACAGAGAAACAGGTGGCAAATCTTTCCCTCCCTTAGTGGGCATTGAAGACAGGTATCAAATCCTCACTGGACTGCACTCATGACATCATCAGCATAGCTCCCAGCAATTACACAACAAGGTGTTCTGCATTGTTAAAGAACAACATACCACCTTAGAAACATTTACAATGTGCGCGCACACACACACACACACACCCAACCACCCACCCACCCACACAGACACACACACACACACACACACACCCACACATGCACGCACGCACGCACACACACACACACACACACACACACACACACACACCCCCCCCCCCCCCCCCCCCCCCCCCCCCCATGACCAAGTACTACAGGAGACAAATGAAACTCTTAAATTGATTACAGACATTAGATGTAGACAGTCAACATTTTTTGGACATGTTATGAGAAGAAATGGATTGGAGAACTTAGTGACAACTGGCAAGATCGAAGGGAACAGACCGAGAGGAAGACCGAGAGGAAAATACCTGGATGGCTTGGCCACATGGCATGGATGAGACAGAAACACTGAGCTGATCCATGACTCTGGTGATCGAGTGAAATGGTGAGTCATGACCGCACACACTTTCCGGCATGGCACATGATTGATTGATATATATAATTCTATGCAGTGTGGCTCTTTCCAAGGCTGAATGTTGTTCTGTAACAATGCAGAATCTCAGGGTAATGTAACTCTTTCCAAGGCCATATGTAGAGTTCAAAAGCTGAGTTTCTCGCCACTCAACAAAATGAAGAGTATATGTGTAGAGCTGATGAAGTAAATTTGTAACACATTTTTTATAGACAAACTGGGGGGGGGGTCTTCAATCTTTCAAAATGTTCCTCAAATAAAAGATTGATGCCACTGATACTGTCATCTGCATAATACAGATTGTTTATATTATAATCTCCAACTTATATTTCTGGTGTATCTTTGATCTCTCTCATTATTATTTTGCCATAGAGAGAGAAGAAAACCAGTGACAAAACACATCCTTATTTTACTCCTGGCTTTATCTGTTCATAATTGGACACTTTATTTCCCATTATAATTGCTGCTACTTGTTTCCAGTAAAATGTGTTATTCCAAAATCTTACCCATCAATTTTAATATCCTCTAACATTTTGAACATTTCATCATGCTTCAAATATTTTAGGCCACAGTCTAATGAGGTCTGGTGGCATCTTTTCTTCATACCCACGTTTGCTTACCAGACATTTCCCACATTAAAAATTATCAGGTACCCATGCCTCCAGATTTGAGAAGGAATTATAATCACTGGCTTCTTATCCATTATGAGGCTGGGTCAACTCAGGAGCTGAACCAATTAAATAAACCAGAATACTGTCACTTCTGGAGTTTTAACCCAGACCACTTCCTTAGTGAGCAAGTGAATGCATTCACAGATTAGAGTAATAAACTGTATGTTTGTGTTCTCATGTAAATGTTCATGTCACCATCGCTTTATATGTTTGGTTTTTTTGGGTTGTTTTTTTAGCTCGCTTGCTCTGAACTCAAGCGTAGTCCATACACACTACTTCTAATAGCACTGGACTGAATTATTGTGTGTGGATTAGTTTTCTCTATTACCAGTGTCCCTTGCCATCAGGCGAACCCACTTCGACTTTAGAGGTACTTGTAATTTACATCCCCAAGCCAAGTATGAGAAGTCAACATTTTAGTCCAACTGTTGGGTGTAGGGGTTGAACCCCTTACCTTAGCATCAGCACACCGGATGTTTAAGAACATGGGTTCTTATCCATTCGGACATCTTGACCTCTCATCGCTTTATATGATTATATATATATATATGTATACATACATGGAGTCTCCATGGTAAAGTGATTAAGCTACCTGTCTCACACTCGGAAGGTTGTGGGTTTATTACCAGACTCCGTCATTTGATTCATGAGTGCATTTTTCTCAAAGATTCGGTATTGCTAAAACTACAGAGTCCATGCTCAACATGGTGCTTTTGGTAGGTCACATAGCAAAAAGAGACTGAGCCATATGGGATACAGCCTGAGCAATGAGACAGATCCTCTCACCTGTAAACCCATTTGTATGAACAATAACCGGTATGTTAGCAGGGATTTTTCTCAAGTAGTTTTATCTACTTGGAATCAACGACTGGCAAGAGAAGGTCAGCCAGAGAGACGAATGGAGACGGCTTGTATCTGCAGCAAAGAACCTCAATGGCTCAGAATGCTGAAGAAGAAGAAGTTTTATCTTAAAAGGCTCCGTGACGAAGGGGTTACGGACGCAGTTCATAATCCCGCATACTCACGCTCAAAACACAGCTGTGGGCGGTTTGGCAGCAGACCGCCTTACATTGGTTTTTAAAGAAATGGTATGGGTGCCGGCCGTTCAGAAAGCAATGTCAAATTACTGAATATAAACTTGCCCAGGAATCAGTAACAGCCAAAAAATGCTGGGGTTGACTGCAATGTCCTGTAAAGAATATGCAACTAACTTAACTTAGTTTTGTATCTTAGATTACTACTTTATATTGGCAGCTATCAGTTTTGTTGTTGTTTCTCTCTCTCTCCTACCTTCTCCCTTTGCCATAACCTTATTAAAACATATTTAAATAAAAGTATGCAAGGGAAGGGATTGGACACAATCTATTTACTTTGTTATAAAAGTCATTATTTGACTTCTATTAAATCTTACATGTCCTTTACAGGATGCTGCAATCAATCCCATCCCAGGTTAATTTACTAGTCAATTTTACAATCAGTAGTTTGCCATTGCTTTCTAAGCGAGAAGTCAACATTTAAGTTCAACTGACTGGTGCAAGGAGTAAACCCACTATCTCACCATCAGTGCTTCAAAAGTTGCGCAAGCTTCTTAAACCTAGCGGCTACGTTTCGTATCTCACCATCAGTGCTTCAGAAGTTGCGCAGGCTCCTTAATCCCAGCGGCTATGTTTCGTATCTCACCATCAATGCTTCAGAAGTTGCGCAGGCTCCTTAAACCCAGCGGCTATGTTTCGTATCTCACCATCAGTGCTTCAGAAGTTGCGCAAGCTCCTTAAACCCGGCGGCGATGCCGATCTCACATTTCTTAAATTGCCATAAAATATTCATTAATGTTACCAACTGTAATACTGTAGAATAAATAATAACACTATTTGAGTTAGATATTCTGTTTGTGGCTTCCTTGGGTCTTATCACTTTAAATACATAAAGATATGCAGTATTAACCTTTATCTTGCACTATAAGATTCTTTTATATGAAATATGAATTTAGTAATGAATCAATGTTAAAGCAGGAGATTATGAATATTCTCACAGTCATTAATAATTACACATAACTTTCCCTCTTGGCATTGTGCTGGAGTCTGTTGACAATGGAATCTCTTAAACCCATGCAGAAAACATTGTCAACCTAGACCTAATCCAAGCCAGTCCTTATGTGACATCCTGAATGTGACATGGTTACAAATAAATGCCTGGGGGTCATGACCTGGCAACCTGCCCTTTGAGAATGTAAAGAAGATAAAGGTGCAGAAGCATTCAGTGAGGGGAACCTCTTGTGATGATGGAAGCCTCCTGTTGTGCTTGCTCCCCTGCAGAGTTTTTACCACTAAAAGGCCTCTCCACAGATGTGAAGTTTCACTACTAATTTTGAAACATTCAGCTGGTTTCTGAGTTTGGAGAGAGGAAGAATTCTGCATTACAGTTCTCACAGGGATGGTAGGTTTGAGCCAGGCTGGGATAAAAGTCTACCATCCTGGCTCTGATAGATGCAAGGCCTGTCTAGGGCTTAGACAGTCTGAACATCAATGCGAATGAACTTAGTTGATATTCTGATGGCAATTCTCTAGACATTCTATTTATAAATAATGTATGTAATTTCTTCAAAGTTATCAACAGTTGTTGTTTGGATATACATTTGTGTAAAGTCACCAGTTTCTCATTTCCCGCTAACTCCTATGATGAGATATATGTGCTTACATTACCTAGGCAGTAATTAAGTGATAAATTAATTTGATGATAAAGTAATTAGAAGATAAAACATTTTGCTGAATTACCTTGCTGCCTTTGTAGGTAGGTGCATAGGGAAGGTACGCATGTTTTCTATTACATTGTCAATGTTTGCCGTTTTTATTCATGACCATCATGTTATTTTCTAAATTATAGAACTCACGTAAAGGATGAGAAGCAGGTGATTATAATTCCTCCTCAAAATGATATGCATGGGTTTAATCCCCTGTAAGAAAAACAGGTCACAATGAGGTCAAATAAATAACTTGATCTGCACACTGTGTAGCGATGGCAAAGATAGGCAGCCATTATACCTGAGTCCTATAACTTATTTATGAATGCCTGTAATTTTAATAGTAGTATTCCTGTACGATAGTTGTTTTTTTCTTTTCTGGTGGTATAGCTGGATAATATTATAATCCACATTGTTAATTAAATTATAGTTGCTTTTAGATAAACATTACAATGAGTTCTAGATGAATAATTTTGAATGAATTAGCACATATTATAACCGTATGGTTCTGATTCACAAGATGCTGAGTGTTAATAATATAAGTCACTGTCCACTTAATGTCTTGGTTTTAGTTGTTAGCTGTAATTTCTAAATCATTGTAATATGCTATCATAATTGTCTAAATCTGTGTAATATGCTAATATGATTGTATAAATTTTTTGTAATATGCTAAGACAATTGCCTAAATCTTTGTAATGTGCTAACATAATTGTCTAAATCTGTGTAATGTGCTAACATGACTGTATAAATCTTGGTAATGTACTAACATGATTGTGTAAATCTTTGTAATGTACTAACATGATTGTCTAAATCTTTGTAATGTACTAACATGATTGTCTAAATCTTTGTATGCCCTTTATGACCCAACAGAGCATATTCCCTAAACCAGTTATGCTAAGCCCTCCTATCTTTTGCCATCTCCTGCAGCTCCCTCCATGTCCTTCCCATATTATCCATTTATGTCTCTAATTCTCTTCCCCATATGTTTTTAGGTTTCCCTCTAATTTATTTTCTTTATGGGTTCCATTGAAAGAACTTTGTAGATTTACTATTATCAAGTTGTTTTTTTGTTTGTATGTCCGGTCTTTCATCATGACTGGCTGAGTTATTTTTATTGTTCCATTTCTTTAGACTAGTTCATGGCTGGCTGGATTTTGGAGTTAAGGTTTTCTATGGAATGTGATAGCCAGTCTAATTCCAACCCTCCATATTAACACCTTGCAACATCCATGGAAGCTTACAGTATTACTGTTCTTTTCTCCCTTAAGGGTCCCAGTAACCCATGGGCAAAGTTGTGTTCTATTAATACTATCAAAACATACACGTTACTATTTAAACATACACATTGTCACTATCTAAACATACACGTTGTTACCATCTAAACATACACGTATGTTTAGCTTTTTCTTTGTCTGTCTTTGTGGTTTAAAATTTCTTTTACAAATGTTTGATGTCTTATAATTATTTTAATGGTCACATTCAAGATTACAATATTTGTAAATATAAAATAAATGAAAATACACAATGTGAATATGATTTTATATTTTATTACTTCCTAGAAATCATGCCCTGATGAAGAAGAAGATGGGAAGGCAATGAAAGAGCTACAGAACATTCTGGTAAGTTTCACATTTTGGTAAGATTGGTAAATGTCTCAATAAAATATTTACTGTTTACTAGCAGAATTGGACAATTCTATATCAATAGCTAGACAACCTTAAAAAATTCATTCATGTTGTCATTCATGTTTTTTTCATACAAAATCATCTTTCACACGCAAATACACTCATCATCATCATGATGTTCCATGCGGATATGCATAGGCAGTCATGTGTTCACCATCTCACACGATCACTAGAGTTGTGGATCAGCACAGTATTCTTGTATTGATCATATGATGTAGCCAAGCCACCCTGGTATTTACTTCTCTGCCTTCCTCTTGTTCTCTTCCCTTTAATCTTGCCAGTTGTCACCAAGTTCTCCAATTTATTTCTTCTCATAACGTGTCTAAATGCGTTGACTATATACATCTAATTTCTCGGATCAGTTTACGGTTTTCATTTGTCTCTTGTAAGACTTTGGTCATTGGTTTTTCTGTCTGTCCATGGAATTCTTTGCATTTCCCTCAGAAACCACATTTCTACAGCCATCAGATATTTTTCAGCTTGTCTGCTCATTGCCCATGCTTCACATCCATAGAAAAGTACACTTTCTATTCAGCACATTGACACTCTTTTTCTCATTGCAAATGACATCTTTTAATTGGTCAGTATGTTTTCCTCTTGCAAAAGGTTACCTTCGGCGTGCATTTTTTCGTTGCAAATATCTTTTTATTGGTCTATATGTTTTCCATCTTGCAAAAGGCTACCTTTGCCATGGCGATTCTTGTTCTAATCGCTTCAAGGTATCTTCCATCAGATGTTATGACTGTTCCGAGATAATTGTACCGATTCACTTGTTTAAGAATATTCCCATTATCTTGTATATTACATTGTGGTATTTCCTTCTTCCTAGTGACGACCATAATCAATCTTTTTACAGTTTAATTCTAACCCTAGTTGTTCATTGTGTAAAACAACTGCATCTACTAAATGTTGCAAATACACTCATTTTAATTAGACAGTTGTTGCATCGCCATGATTTCTCATCATAGTTATCTATATTGGCAACATTAACCATGAGTCATTTCATCAACTGCATGGTTTGCAAGACTTATAATTAGAAGTTACCTGGGAAGGCTAACCCGGTCAACAAACGCTCGCTGAAGTCGGATGTGTCGGCCTACAGGCGCAAAACTGGGGACAACACAATTACGTTTGAAAAAGCACTCCGGATGAACACAGAAGAAGAAGAGTTAAAAGTTGATTTGAGTTGAGGTGAGTCAAGAACCGACATCACAGCACCCAGGAAATGCCTATATATGCCCCGTCCTCATCTATATCGCAGCACTCAGGAAACTCCTATATATGCTCCGTCCTCATCTATATCACAGCACTCAGGAAACTCCTATATATGCCCCGTCCTCATCTACATCACAGCACCCAGGAAATTCCTATATATGCTCTGTCCTCATCTACATCAGCAGCGAAGTGTCTCAATACTAATGGTACCAATAAGAGTCTGATTATTTGTCCGTCTGGCCTTTCAGTCAGATCCTCTAGTCACTCCTTGCAGCACCATTCTCTCCAAGCCTTTCAGTCAGATCCTCTAGTCACTCCTTGCAGCACCATTCTCTCCAAGCCGTGATTATCTATCTGTTCATCTGTATTATACATATGATTCCAAATTAGGTTTGCATTAATGTATCTGTTCTTCTGTATTATACATATGATTCCAAATTAGGTTTGCATTAATGTATCTGTCAATTGCTACATGCTACTTTATCATTTGTTTCATAGAACAAAATGAAGAAAGCCCGAAGTGAGGAGGACTTAACTGGCATTGATGAGCCTACGCTAGATGCAAATTCAGAACTTGCTAAGGCTTTTAAAAGAATTCAGCAGGGCAGGCAAGGTAAACCAAGACATTTTTAATTACATCCTCATGTCACTAAATCATTCTATTTATAGCAGAAAAAAGTAAGTGAAGGACTCTTTTGCATGCAGGCATATTGTTGGCTGGTGCTAGACCCATATTTGGTCAGACACTTGTTGAGGTCATTATCATGTCAGTAACCTATACTTCCTAGAGCATTTCCTGATATCCACTTAGACCGGGTTGACATGTGAAGTTTCTACGGATGCAGTTCGTAATCTCGCATACCACGTTCGAAACTCAGTTGTGAGCGATTTGGCAGCAGACCACCCTTGCGTTGTTTTTTTTTAACGAAATGGTATGGGTGCAAACTACGGAACATAAACTTGCCAAGAGATCACAAGCAGCATAAAAAATGTTGGGGTTGATTGTGCCATCCTGTAAAGGATATGCAACTAATTTCTTGACATATGGGAAACTACGGAAGATCAGACAACCTACCTCTCTCAAGAAATTGAGGATGCATTCCAAGAGAAGAAGCTGGTGCTTGCGGCATGGATAGATCTGAAGAAAGCCTTTGACAAAGTCTGGAAAGAAGGTCTGATGAATAAATTGAGAAACTGCAAAGTCAATGGAAGAATGTACAAATGGGTGAAAGCATACTTGCACAACAGAAGAGCCCGAGTACAGATAGACGGACTAAAGAGCAAGAAAGTACTACTGCATCACGGTGTTCCCCAGAGCAGAGTCTTGTCCCCCACACTCTTTCTAATCTTCATCAATGATCTCGTTGCTAATCTACCGCATGGAATTAAAGCCACAATGTACGCCGACGACCTTGTTCTATGGAGCACAAATGAACATGCATCAGTGGCCACCAGATTACTACAAAGAGCTGTAGATACATTTGTTGCATGGGCAAATAGATGGTGTGTCAGCATAAACACTGACAAGTGCAGCACCACCCTATTTACCCTCTCTCCAAAACAAAAGGCAGGGACCATCCAGATAAATGGAACACCCCTAAGAGAAGATAAAGAACCAACATACCTTGGAGTAACATTTGATGGCAGGCTGACATGGAGAAAGCACATCAACAAAGTAGTAGCAAAAGCCAGAAGGAAAAAAGCCATCCTGAGAAAGCTAAGTGGAACCACATGGGGAGTCAGTGGGAAAATACTTAGCAAAGTTTATCAACAGAGCATACGACCACACCTGGAATACGGGTCAACTGCATGGTGTTCGGCATAAAAAACCACACTACAAGAGCTGGACAAAGTGCAAAATCAAGCACTTAGAGTCACCACAGGAGGGATGAGATCAACCCCTATAGTGGAAATGGAGAAGATGGGGAGGACACAAGCACTGAGTGAGCGCAGAGATACGAAAACGCTAATACAAGCAGAAAAGTTCCTCAGCTTGCCAGGCCACCCTATGAAGAACAGATTTGAAAACCTAGCTATGGGGAGGTTGAAAAGAAGTAGTTTTATCCACCAGGCCAAACGACTCTGCAGAGAAACCACCGATCTGCCCACAGTTGGTATCCCCCTAACAACTATTCCAGAGCGAACTCCATGGAAAGATGAGCATAGACTATCATTACAAATCCAGACAAAAGTGAGAGGAATATTTGACAAGGAAGAACAGAACAGTGTGCAGCGCAGAATAGCCACTCTCAGCTTCCTTGATGAAGAATACCCACAGGACCTCTGGATCTGAGTCTACACAGATGGGTCAACACAAAATGCTGTTCGAAATGGAGGAGTGGGAGTGTACATAGAATACCCAAATAATACCAGGGACACAGCTAGAGTACCGACAGGAAAGTACTGCCATAACTACGATGCTGAAATTGAGGCAATCAAGATAGCAACAGAGAAATTACTAAATACCAGCAATGGTACACAACCTGTGGTGCTATTGACAGATGCAAAATCAGTACTCGAGGCGCTCCTGTCTGGGAAATTGCCAGTACTAAGGACACTACTTTCTGAACTTAGCAGTCAGCATAAGGTCACCATACAGTGAATACCATCCCACTGTGGAGTACCCAGAAACGACAGAGCTGATCAATTGGCTAAGGAAGGAGCCAAAGAAGAACAGCCTGATGTGCCCGTTACATACCACCAAAAGAAAAGAATGATCAAATCAGTCAGAAAGCCACCAAAACCTGCTCAAGATGACTACCACGTTATGGATAGACCAGAACAAGTCATTATTCTGCGCCTCAGAACAGGGCACAATAGATTACGCAACCACATGTATACAAAATTCAAGATTGGTGAAACAGCCATGTGCACATGTGGATTGGCGTCGCAGACAGCAGAGCACATACTCCAAGACTGCCCAAAATATAACATATCTAGGCAAACCTTCTGGGCTAGAGAGACGACAGTGGAGGATAAACTCTACGGACCGCTGTGTGAACTGAAAAAGACAGTTAAATTCATACAAGAGACAGCATTGCAGTTATAGACATATTTCAAGCGAATGAAAGAAGAAGACATGTGGGAACAGGTCAGTTAAAAAAATAATCTCTATTGGGGATTTGAACATATGATCTCTGGGCCGGCAGGCAAGCGTGCGCTCTACTCCACAACCGTAGATCCATTCTATTTCATGAGAAACAAAAATGTCATGTAGAAAAGCCATAGATAAAATCTAGATAAAACAATGCTATGTACAACTATGAAACAACCAAATAATTTCAGATAATGATTTGGTAAATAAGCCCATCCAAGACAGTTATACTCCAGGTTTCTTGTGAAAACTATGCTACTGAGAACATGAACATATTACAGCTAAACAGTGTCAGCATATAGAAACAAGAATAATTGCTCAAATACTGTCAGTGATGGTTATGGTTATTTCCACTGTGATTTTAAATGCACTTTTATTTATCATGCTGCAGATGAGCTTGGTTTGAATTATTATTAGCAAAGGATTTTGTTCCTGATCTCATACAGCACTGGGATTGACCCATCTAATAAAATGAGTACCAGAAGTTTTTTTCAGGAAAGAAAAAGTAATCAGCTCGTCACCCCACCTTATTACCATGAACTAGTATAAATGAAGCCCTGTTGCTTCACATCTACTGCAGTTTCTACCATGGATTATCTTTTCCTGGTTGATGCCATGATCATTTCAAATTGCAGATAAAAATGACAAGCCAAGACCTGCACCAAGAAACAAACTGTCCAGCATCAGAGATGAGCAGGAGCAGTAACATGACAGGAGCAGTAACATGACTGGAGCAGTAACATGACTGGAGCAGTAACATGACTGGAGCAGTAACATGACTGGAGCAGTAACATGACTGGAACAGTAACATGACTGGAGCAGTAACATGACTGGAGCAGTAACATGACTGGAGCAGTAACATGACTGGAGCAGTAACATGACTGGAGCAGTAACATGACTGGAGCAGTAACATGACTGGAGCAGTAGGGGGAACTGGTGTCCTGCTGCAGGAGCTTTAGTGGAAACTTATGTCCTATTACTGCAGCTGTAGTCAACAATCATGTTCTTATTACCAGAGCAGTAGTGAAACTTGTCTTATTACTGAAGCTGTAGTGGACACTTGTCCTACTGCAGGAGCAGTAGTGGAAACTTATGTCCTATTACTTAAGCTGTAGTGAACATAAACTTATGTCCTATAACCGGAGCTGTAGTGAGAACTTATTGTCCTATTACTGGAGCAGTAGTGAAACCTTGTGTCCTGTTACTGGAGCCATAGTGAAAAATTGTGTTCTATTACTGGACCAGTAGTGAAAACTTGTGTCCTATTACTGAAGCAGTAGTGATAACTTGTGTTCTGTTACTGAACCAGTAGTGATAACTTGTGTCCTATTACTGAAGCAGTAGTGATAACTTGTGTTCTGTTACTGAACCAGTAGTGATAACTTGTGTCCTATTACTGAAGCAGTAGTGATAACTTGTGTCCTGTTACTGGAGCAGTAGTGAAAACTTGTGTCCTATTACTGAAGCAGTAGTGATAACTTGTGTCCTGTTACTGGAGCAGTAGTGAAAACTTGTGTCCTATTACTGGAGCAGTAGTGAAAACTTGTGTCCTATTACCATTGTTGTAGTGTAGTACAACCTCATCTCATATTGCTAGAGCAGTAGTGTAAATTGTCCTATTGCTGGAACAGCAGTGACAGCTGACTTATTAATGGAGCAGTAATATACACTTACAGCTCGCTCACTCACTCAACTCACTAACATTTATGCTCATTTCCTTTTTATGTTTGCTCAGCTGCAAACATGATATTTACAACAAATGTATATAGTTTGCTCCCTTTAGTCAAATATATGTGTTCGTTATCTGCGTATTCAAAATGTATTATTCTGTGTTATTCTTTGGGCATGTTGTGTCATGTGAGTGTTGGTGTGCATGTATAACAAATATGTTGCATAACATCATGAGCTTCTAATTTTTCCAGAGACTTTGTCATCAAAACATGACTGCTCATTCGTTATTTACTTAAATAGAAACAATGCTTTCACCAAGGTGATATTTGTCCTTAGGAAATATAATTATTCTAAATTACTGCTAGTTATACTTTCTGTGCTGCTGTAATCTTAATTTTTAAATGGGGCTGACACAATGACAATGAATAAACAATGTTATATATAAAATTGAAGCTTTTATATTGGTTATGTAGACAAACAGGATAAATAATGTTATAGTTAGTAAAATTGAAGCTTTTAAGCTGGTTATGTAGATATTTGGACAAACAATGTTATAGTAAAATTGAACCTTCTAAACTGGTTATCTAGACAACAGGACAAACAATGTTATAGTACAAGTGAAGCTTTTAAACTGGTTATCTAGATAAACAAGACTAACAATGTTATGATAAAATTGAAGCTTTTAAACTGGTTTTGTAGACAAACAGGATAAACAATGTTATAATAAAATTGAAGCTTTTAAACTGGTTTTGTAGACAAACAGGATAAACAATGTTATAGTAAAATTGAAGCTTTTAAACTCATTATGTAGACAAACAGGAGGAATTAACATGGCAGGAGAAGAAAGGAAAGAAGTGTTACAAAAAATGGGATTGAAGAAAGCATTACTGAACAAGATCAATGTCAGACAATTTAGCTACTTCAGCCATGTAAAGAGACCCAGCTCCTTGTTGATGTGCTGGAGGTAAAAATGGTTGATGGACAACGTCATGAGATGGACTGGAAGTAGCATGCATGAGTGCACTGTGAAGATGAACATAAATTGCTGAAAACTTATCACAGGTTGATGATCTTCAATGTGGGTATGGCAACTGATGCTGTTATATAGTACAGAACATTTGCAGAGTTGAGTTGGGTTGAGCTGAGTTGAGTCAAGAATCAACAATATAGCACTTTGGACATGCCCTGTTCTCATATTTAACAGCTAGCAAAGAGTCCCATTAATAATGGTACCAGTAGCAGTCTGATTGTGTCCACCTGGCTTTTCCTCAGAGTAGAAAAGTAGCAGATAAAGAGGTTCCCAAACTGTTACACTTCTCATGAATCCTCCTTTTTTTCTTTGTTACTTATACCCTAGTATGTATTAGTAAATGGACTCTGTGGGCTTGTGTATTTTGCATAATCAGACACATAGCTTTGATTTCTTGGACCAACAGTAACTCAGCTTCTTGTAAAGGAATTAATCCAGGACTTCCAGGCAGTTATGCTTCTATTCTACTGTGCGGACACTTGTCCACATACCACCATCTATTAATTACTTTCCAGAAGCAGTGAACAGGACAGACAAGCTATTGTATTTGATAGATGCTGGCTTTGGATTATCCACATACTCAGAAGAGACCCTGATACCTGCACTAGATGTGCTGTGACAGAAATAAAATGAAGCTTGATATAGAAAACTGGGAGTGCTGAGACTAAAAGGATGGTTTGGATTATATACCATTCAAAGTGTGGCCATAACTATGCAACATTGAGAGTTTGCGTTACAAGATGCCAATGGGTATTATTTACATATCACGACATGCCAAGCAATCCATTGGTCTGCAGTTGACCTCTACAGATTTTGAAGAATATGTATGTCATGTGTTCCCATTGCATACTGGTTGTGAATATTAGTTTGTCAACTCTCGTATTCCTGCCTACCCGAGCACATAAAGGACAGTACAGCTATTGAAAGTGATCTTTCAGTCCAGTGCCACATTTAAATGCTTACTCAAGAGTGTTTGGCTAGGTGCTACATCAATAGCTGTGTCATCTGTCAAGAGATGGACAATCTGCCTTTTATAATAAATATATTTGAAAACTTTGCTATGTTTTAAGCGAACCAACTATAGGTATCTTGGATATCAAAATGCAAGCTCTTTCTTATCATCGCTAACCATTACATGTCCAGGATAGTGTAAACATTTTCATTCATATAAATTTGAACATTTTATGTATCATACCAACTTGTGACAGAGCCTCCCATTTCTGACCTTCCAAATATAGACTGACAGTCAGATACAATAACTACTTTCTATGTACAGTACTGTTACCGTTAATTAATGAGAAAATAGTTCATTTGTATTGCTCAACAATAAAGTTAATATTCTTTGCATTAATCATGATAACAAGTGTCTATATATATATATATATATATATATATATATATATAAACATATGGCATACATACATACTTTTGCATCAATGGAACAAATTAAATCGATTCGTTTTTTTTTTGTATTTCAATAAATACACTATTAAAATCACTGCCAGTTTTCAAAAGTGTGTGGATTGTTATAAGATTATCTGTGTAACTTACTATTGATTTTACCTATATAGACAAGATTTCACCTGCCAGGAATTCATGTATGGAATGAAAGAATTTTCTTAAATGAAAGTTAGATTTGAAAAGACTTTATTTTGTGTTGTTATCTTTCTTGTTGTTGGCCTCTAAGCTGCTGAGCTGGCTACCCTGGGTATCCTACTTCCATCCTCATAAAGATGCTGGTCTTGTGCTGGTCTTGTGCTGGTCTTGTGCTGCTGTTCCAGGGATCCATTCAGTGAGCTTATAACTGTTGGAGACGGCTGTAGTAGCTTTTACCTGTTTGAAAGTGCAGGACATTTGAAGAGAAGGTGGTCGATGGTTTCATAAGGGTGAGAAAAATGTCTGCACAGGCGCGAATGTCAAGGATTTATACAGTTTAGGTGGCTGCTGAGTCTAGCATGCCCTATTTAAAACTAAAAACGTAGGCTGTTTATTTCTGCTTTGGCCATTGATAAAGTGTTTTTCATGTAGTTGTGTTGGTTTGTGTTTTTTTTTTCTGTGCTGATGAAGGCTATGGCCACAACATCCATTTTGTTACTTGTGATTGTCTCCTAGTAAAGCTTACCCATTACTTCCCCTAGTTTGGTAATTCATTCACTGACTTTTGGTTGGGGCTTTTCAAGAATTCAGCCCCATTCCTTTTGCCAGTCTGTTCTGCTAAACTTTCCTCAAATCTTTCCATTTGTCACAACATGTTCCAACTTTTGTCTTCTCATAACGTGACCAAACAATGATGACTGCCTCTTTCTGATGTTTGTGATAAGTTGTCTTTGCCCTCAGCTTCCCTTAAAACATCCAGATTACTTATTTTGGCCGTTCAATTAATTTTCATCATTCTTCTATAAAACCACATCTCTAAGGCTTCCAGGGATTGTCCAGGTTTCGCAGACGAATGTTAAAACTGGTTCTATGTAACATGCAAGAACTCAACATTTTTCTAACTTTCAAGGACAGTGACTTATTGCATAACAGATTCTTCATTTGATAGAAAATGCAGTTTTTGCTTGTCTGCTCTTGATCTCAGTGATGCATCTTCCATCTAATGTTATCCATGTGCCTAGAATCTGAATTTCTGCACTTCATCCAAACATCATGGACTTTAATTGCGCATTTAGGCACAATCTGTTTCTTTGATATCACCATGACTACTTTCTTTCTATTATTCAAACTAAGGCCCATTTTTTCACTTTCTACAACCACTGTGTCTATAATTTCCTGTAGATCCTTCTGACTTGTCCTAGAAGTAAAGTCTAGGACCCCTTTCAACACCTTGAGGCAATCGGGTATAAGGTTCTATAGTGCATTTACATTTGGTTGCCTCCATATAAAAATCCATATCTCAGTAACCAACTGAGGGAAAATGATGAGATTTAGCATATAACCTTATTATGTCCACCCAACAAAAAATTTTTGTTCTGGAGATTGTATAGCAAATTTCAATGTTTGTTTATATGCGCTATATAATTTACGGGTCAGAGATTAAGTCCATAATTTAAAAAGTATTACACCGTCAGCCAGAAAATCGGCGTTCAATGTTGAATATTCTCCGTGGTTCACGGGATTGGCCTTATGGCAAGAACCCCGTGCTGTTTAAACTGGGAGTGTTCAGAGGTGTCGTCAATGTGGGTTCTTTCATGAAACCTGATTATTTTTTTTAAAAATCTTACCACTTATCGCTAACATTGAATGTGTGAATATTGTTCAATGGGATTGAATGTGAAATTGTGTACACTTCAAAGCATTGCTATGAAGTTGTACACATATTTTTGTCAAGAAGAAAATCGCAGGAAACTGTTTCATACTATTACAAATTCCGAAAAAAGAACAATGCATGCACTGGGTTTGAGTAAACAGTCATTTCGTCGATGGGTGCAAGAATCTGGAATTAAACCACCACGCAATAACCAAACAGTAGGTATAAAGGCTATTGTAGACAGCTTTGACAAAGATGTCATAAGGCGAGCTATTATAAAAATGCTGGATGCCAAAGAAACAGTGACTGTAAGAAAACTTAGGGTTTGGTTGAGAAAGAACAATAACAGAGCTATCCAAAACAACTTTGTAGAAAATTATAAGGACATTAGGCTTCTCTTTTAGAAAGTACAAGGGAGGTAGAAATATCCTTTGCGAGCAACCGCATTTAGGAGCCATGAGAAGCAGATACCTATGTGAAATAAGGGAAATGCGCACAGAAAATTATGGCAGTGTATTTGGATGAAACATGGATCAATGCGCCACACAAGTAATAAGGAATGGCAATCAGTGGATGGAAAAAGTGATATGTGCCCAGTAGTATAGGACAGCATTTGGTCATGACCCATCTTAGTAATATACATAATGGCTTATCAAAGCATACAGACAATAGGGATTATCATAATAAGATGAATGGTAATGTGTTTAGAGATTGCCTCGAGAATACAGTGTTTCCATCCCTAGATAATTATGGACAATGCATGATATCAATGTTGTTGCCCAAGACCTACGGCATCGAGCACAAAGGGAGCAATAAAGATATTGCTCTGAATGGAAAATATACCATTTCCAGAAACGTATTTCTAGCTAGAATTGTTGTCCCTCGTAAAACAGATGCCAAAAAGCAAGAAATATCAAATCGACAAGTTGATAGAAGAGCATAGTCATGGGTGCTTGAGACTTCCACCGTACCATTCTCATTTTAACCCTATAGAACTTGTGTGGGCTAAAATTAAAGGACAGGTGGCAGCTGACAATACTATATTCAAATTGTCTGACGTCAAGATACTAACCCAGTCCGCGCTATTAAATATCGATAAACGTTTGTGGGAAAAATGTGAGGACCATGTGTTGAAAGAGGAGGATGACTATTGGAGAAAGGATGGATTGAATTTTATGCAACTGAGAGCAGTCATCAACCTACTGGAATCGTGCAACAAAGATTAAGGTCTGGGCAGATCGCTGACATTAATCCACATGCACACCTACTTGGATATGTTTGCTCCAACTATTCAGAAGAATAATTGCAGGCCCTTAACATGACAGCATTGGTACAAACAATACAACTTGTCAATAGCAACAGTTTGTATTCCACAGTGATGAATTTTCAATTCTGTAAGCCCATAACGGTGACAAACAACGCATTGAAAACAAAAAAGCTCTAGACGCATTGAATACCAACTGAAGAGTAATATAATATTGTGGTGGGAACTGACATATTGTGGCACAACAAGAAACGTGAGAAGAAACACGTTGTCAAATGAGGGGACAACACACGAACTTACGAATAATTCTATAAACTTCAATGAAAAGAGGACCAACTAAAGAGACATTCACAGCTATATTCGCCGTGCAAAACAGGTTATCATGTTCCGTCTCAGCAGAGTACACATTGCACCCACTCCCATACGAATCCGGATATGCCTTGTATCGTCATCTGAATTGGCGGGGCATTCATTACTGTAAAACAAGTTTGTTGGCGATAAATCGCTAGTTTTTCACCAAAACTTCAAAGAAATGTCGCCGCTTTCCATGATTTAAGATGCTTTTGGACCTATCAAAGACATATTCCTTGGGTGGTGGTAAATATAAGACGGCAGGAAAAATTTGATAACGATGCAACAGACAGTTTTCAAAATAATTGATCCTGAATGACGGCATTCATTTCTGGACAGACTGTAGTCCCGTAATTTTATAGAATTATCGACATTCGAAGGATTAGGGTCAATGTCGCGTCGACAAACTTCACTTTTCAAAGCGTTGCTTGGTAACCATTTTAGGCTTGGTCGGACACGGAGTCCAGGTGAACCGTAAAAAAATCTGCGGGGACGATAATGCCGGTGTTTAAAAAAAACAAAACAACAATAACATAAAAGCCACGTCTTTGTATCTTGCTTTGAAAGTCCTAAAACCTAACAGGCGATCTTCGCTTGGAATTCATGGGCCAAGTGCGCCTACCACCCTAACATGTCAAAAAAACATTCATAAAAGAGACTTCAGAAGATGGAAAACCTTCCGTTGCGTTTGCTTCTTAGTAGAGTCGTTCGTTTGATTACTGGCACTAACTACGAGGGCGAGTCAGTAAGTAAGTCACACAGTTCTGTGGGAGGGCAGGTAAATGTAGTTGTTGTTTTCTACAGGTGTCATTAGGTGACAGAAACATCGAACTTTATATTCCAGTTTGTTGGGTGGCGTTAGGTGTCTCATGCGCATGCGCAGTGCATAAACAAAATGGCGACTGTACTTACGGAGTGTACAACATAAGAGCAAAGTGCTGTTGTGCGTTTTTGTGGGCAAAAGGACTGCCTGCAAAGGACATTCATAAGGGAATGATTTCTGTTTATACTGGGGACGAATCATGGATGCATCACTACCAGCCCGAATCAAAGTGTGCTTCAATGCAATGGAAACATCCTTCTTCGCCTTGTGTCCAAAAATTCAAGGTTACGCCATCAGCAGGTTAGGTTATGTTGGCAATATTCTGGGATTGTCAAAGAGTTAGTTAGTTAGTTCGTTCGTCCGTCCGTCCGTCCGCCAGTCAGTCAGTCAGTCAGTCTTTCCTCTTGAGCCTAAGGCGGCGCATAGGGCATAAATCATGGCTCTCTATGTCTGGCGGTTCGCTGCTACCTGTTGTAGATCCTGAATGTTCACCTGGCCGTTGAATGAGCCTTCTCTGATGATGGTTCTACGCAGGGTCTTTCTTGGTCTTCCCGTTTTCTTTTCCCTACTGGTGACCATAAGAGGGCTTGGTTGGGGAATCTTGTCTTGTCTATTCTGAGTACATGGCCGATGTAGTTCCAACGGCGTTTTCTTATAAAATTGGATACAATGTCTTGCTTAGTCTCTTGTCTTATTTGCGTTTTGGCTCTGAAATCTGTCCAGTGGAGGTTTAGAATTCTTCTAAGACATTTGTTCTCAAAATTGTCTAATTTTTTAAATCTAAAGCTACCATAGATTTTCAACTCTCACATCCATACGCCAGCACTGGAATCACACAAGAGTTGAAGATTTTAAGTTTCGTATGTTTGCTGAGTGTCTTTGACTTCCATATGTTTGACAGTTTATTGAAGGCACCAGATGCCAGTGCGATTCTAAATAATATTTCTTTCGTTGAGTCCCCTGTAGATGACATTTTACTTCCTAGGTATGTGAAGCTGTTGACTTTTTCAAGAACATGGTTGTTTAATTTCGTGTCGTCTGAACTGTTGGTAAGATCAATAGTTTTTGTTTTTGCAGTGTTAATTTGGAGACCAATTTGTCCTGAAACATTTTGGAGATGGTTTATTTTCTCTTGGGCATCTGGGTGTGTTGAACTTAAAAAGCACTATGTCGTCGACAAAGTCCATGTCTTCTAGAATTTTGTCAACCCAATGGATACCCCTATTTGTGTTGTTTGTGCATTTGCGCATGACCCAATCGATAGCTATTCCAAAGCGCATCGATGATAAGACACAACCCTGTTTCACTCCCGTTTCAACTGAGAACCAGTCAGAGTTGCCTGATTCTGTTCTCACGCAGCAACGTGTCGCCTTGTAGAAAGATTTTGTGATGTTGATATATTTGATAGGGAAACCATAGATGTTAAGTAGATTCCAAAGTGATTCCAAAGTGTCAAAGAGTGCTTTTAACTAATTTCAAGAAGAAAGGTGACAATGTGAATTCTGAATCTTACTGTGAAGTTCTGTCGATGCTTCATGATGCAATTCGAAGAAAACGTCCAAGACTGCTGACTAGAGGAGTGTTGCTTCTTCATGACAATGCCAGACCACATACGGCTCGATTATCTCAGGAGAAAATTAACCAACCAAGGTGGGAAGTTCTGGAACATCCACCTTACAGCCCCGGCTTAACACCTTGCGATTTCCACCTTTTTGGTCCACTGAAAACTCACCTTGGCGAAAGACATTTTGCGAATGACGCCGAAGTTGAATGTGAAGTGAAAACGTGGCTTGGAAAACAGAGTAAAAATATGAATAACATTTGGTAGAACTGCGGTAAAGCTGTGAAAATGTAAACAATATAAAATAACACAAAGTAATGCAGCTTTACATAACAGAATTACGACACATACAGGACGTTGCGGCGACTAGCCTTCATCAGCAAACAAATACATACACAAAACACAACATATAGTCACGGAGAAGACCCTCCGGTGACTACATTAAGGCGTATTGACTACATTAAGGCGTATAATGTATTGACACATTACACATTTTGGGATTCTCAGGTAAGTAGGAACACTTTTTTTTCTCAAATTTTCATTTTCTCTCCATTGCTCTCATTTTTTCATCTTTTTATACTTCTCATCCCATCGTTACGCCTTAATGTAGTCACCGGAGGGTCTTCTCCGTGACTAAATGTTTTGTTTTGTGTACGTATTTGTTTGCTGATGAAGGCTAGTCGTCGCAACGTCCTGTATGTGTCGCAATTCTGTTATGTAAAGCTGCATTACTTTGTGTTATCTTATATTGTTTAGAAAACAGAGCACGCAGTTCTATGCAGCCGGTTTGGGAGGACTGATAAAACGATGGGATAAGTGCATCAATGTTGGTGGAAATTATGTTGAGAAATAAAGGGACAATGTATGTATAAAAATAAACTGGTTTCAAGTTGTTATCATATTTAGTTATTTTTCTACAGCCATTTGTAACTTACTTATTGACTTTTTCTCGTACATCTATCTGCTGATGATTTTGTCCACGGTGGGGTTTATGGCATACTTGTAGTGCATCTTCTGCGGTTTTCCGTAATCAAGTAGGGTTCCATGTTCGTCCACCTCGTGAGCATACGAATGGCCTACCCGCTTGACATGTAAGTTACACGTCATGTGACAGTAAGTACTTTGCTTCTTTGTATATTCTGTGCAGTTTGCTTAACTTTTATGTATGCTGTGCAATTTGCTTGACTTTCGTGAAACCATTGCAATTTGCTTGACTTGTGTGTATTCTGTGAAAAGGTGGAAACTTTTGGCATTGCTTCAACGCACAAGTAATAAAGCAGGCTTTGGACTTGGTTTTGATCTAAAATATTTGCAATGAATGTAACTGGTTATTCACGTTATTCTGTTGCAAAATATTGTAACCAATGTGAAATATGTAGCATTTATAACAACAGGCAGGCCATTCAAACAGCACACGCTTTCCCCTTCGAACGGATCTATGCAGCGGTTACGTCCATTTCCTTTCAAACTACTCATACCAACATCCATCTGTGGTATTTTCTTATTGCTGCTTGAAGTTTATCGATCCGTCTCCGGGAACAGACATTGCTTGTTTATAATCTGCCAAAGTTGATTGAGTACAAGAGTACAATCGGATTTGTGTGGCACTTATGGCCTGGGAATTAGCATTGTTATGTTCTATTACATTCGTTTCTTGAATAATAGAGTTCATTTCCCTTGAAACAATCGCAACCAGTTGCTAAGAGATTGCATATTTTCATTGAAGGCAATATAAACATTGGCAATGGTTTACAACGAGTTTCATACGGCTCCCCCTCCACCTCCCCCAGAAGACATCGGCTAGATATACTATTGCGTGTTTCTGAAGGGCCGCTGCATACACTAAACTGCCAATCATCATATAATCATCATCGGGTGCACCGCCAACTGGCATAGACGTTCATGTCTCTCTACAGAACTCGGTCCTTGGTGCTCTGGATCAACTCTGCTAATGATACTCCTCCATTCCACATTCTCAGTCCGTTCAGAAGAAATTCTCACAATCTGTATCTTCTCCCACTGATCTGTCTAGTGGGAACGATGATTTCCAACGCCTCTTTTCTCATCATTATATGACCAAAAACACTATTTGTCTCTTGCTTATAGCTGTCACGCATGCTATGACTTTTATCACAGTTCTTTTATCTCATTCTCAGGCTCGGCTGCCATAACTACCGAACGTTACCACAGTTTTCGATAACTTCATGATAAACGCAATCTGTTAATTTTTTTATTTTTTTTTGCGCTCACTCGCTTTGAACTCAAGCGTAGTACATACACACTACTTTCAGTGTCTCTCGCCATCATGCGAACCCAATCCAGCTTCAGAGGTACTTGTAATGAACGTCCTCATGTCAAGGACGACAGGTCAACATTTTAGTCCAAATGTCCGGTGTAGGGGTTAAACCCCTTGCCTCGGCATCATCACACCAGATGTTTAAGAACACGCGTTCTTATCCATCCGGCTACGCTGACCTGCGTCTGTTTAAAGGAAGCTGTATATTGAATCTTCTCGGCCTCCTGGCTAAGATCGGAATTCATTATACACAGTAAAGTGTCACATTATTTAGCATGTTTGCAACAGCATTGTGCGTGCGTGCGTGCGTGCGCGCGCGCGCGTGTGTGTGTGTGTGTGTGTGCTTGCGTGAAACTATGAAAACGAAAGTAAAACAACATAAAAACACCCTTCTATACGCCTTCAATGTCTACATCACCACCCACCAACACAGATATTGTATAGACCATGTGACACTCGATGTATGATGTGGTCAGTATCACACCGGCTGCATTTACTTTCCAAGTCATTTCCTGGTACCCATTATAGCCTAGTTCAACCTTGGAGCCGAGGCCACTTTTTTAAAAATCCGCTTTGATGGGATTTGAACACACGACCACTGCGCCATCTCGCCTCTAGTGCATAGTTATGTGAGAAATAAATCACGTCTCGTGTATAATTATATGAGGAATAATGTAAAGGATATTACTCGCCACCCCTTTAATGCAGAAGAAAGAAGCCTAGATTAGAGGAGGCACCAGACAATCTGAGACAGGAAAGAAGCCTAGATTAGGGGAGGCACCAGACAATCTGAGACAGGAAAGAAGCCTAGATTAGGGGAGGCACCAGACAATCTGAGACAGGAAAGAAGCCTAGATTAGGGGAGGCACCAGACAATCTGAGACAGGAAAGAAGCCTAGATTATGGGAGGCACCAGACAATCTGAGACAGGAAAGAAGCCTAGATTAGGGGAGGCACCAGACAATCTGAGACAGGAAAGAAGCCTAGATTAGGGAAGGCACCAGACAATCTGAGACTGCGGTAAACAAGTAGCTAGCCCGCCTGTCTACAGCCCCGGTAGTCATGGGTTCCAACTCGCAGGGAAGTGGATGTTCCTTAGGCTTCCATATCAACCTAACCTAGAATATGTACCAGGAAGTGTATTGAGAAGTAAAGGCGATCGTTGTGAAATAGACCACGTCACCTTCGAGTGTCGATTGATCTATAAAAATGGAGGCTAGCACCGAATGTCGAATACGCCTCAGGGTGTATAAAAGGGGTGTTTACATTTGTACTTTATTAGACATATAAACATTAAAGGCTGTGGTGACCACACTGGAATCGAACTTGTCTCCTTCAAATTGTCATCTTCTCTCGTTCGCTTGAAATTTGTCTATATCTGCAGTGCTGCCTCTTGTATGAACTTCACTTGTATTGTTTTAGTTCATTCACTGGCTCAAAAAGTTTACCTTTCCTCGCTGTATCTCCAGACCAGAAGGCGGGTCTAGTTGTGTCGTAGTTTAGGCAGTCATGGAGTGTTACCTGTTGTCTGTGCACATAGCGTGACCTCCAAATGACTACAGCGCCTTGCTGAACGAACCATCTATCCATCATGTACCATGCCGGTAAGCTTGAGCGGTCATGATTCGCCATTTCACTGGATCACCAGAGTCGTGGATCAGCTCAGTGTTCTTGTCTCGACCATGCCACATGGCCAAGCCATCCAGGTATTAACTTCTCTGTCTTCCCCTTGTTCTCTTCCCCTCGATCTTGCCAGTTGTCACCAAGTTCTTTAATGTATTTCTTCTCATAACATGTCCAAAAACATTTTGACTGTCAGCGTCTAATTTCTCTAATCAGTTTACGATTTTCATTTGTTGTTGGTTTTTCTGTCTGTCCATGGTATTCTTTGCATTCTCCTTAGAAACCACATTTCTGCAGCCATCATATGTTTTTCAAAATGACTGCTCATTGTCCAAGCTTCACATCCATCCTCACATCAACACTCTTTTCCTCGTAGCAATTGACATCTTTATATTGGTCAGTACGTGTTTCATCTTGAAAAAGACTACCTCCGCCATGGTAATTCTTGTTTTAATCTCTTCAAGGCATCTCTCATCAGATGTTATGACTGTTCCGAGACAACTGTTTAAGAATATTCCAATTTACCTGTATACTACATTGTGGTATTTCGTTCTTCCTAGTGACGGCCATAATCTGTGTCTTCTTACAATTTAATTCTAACCCTGGTTGTTCACTGTGTGCAACAACCACATCTACTAAGTGTTGCAGATCTTGCTCATTGTATGCAATCAATACTGTATCATCTGCTGGAACACATGTACTTAAATGAACGGCCAACTAGGCTCTCATTGTAAAGGTATCATCATTAGCCAGGTCTGTCATGCACCAGAACCCACAACAATGCAGTATAGACAGAATTCGCATTTTGTTTAAAGTTGCATATCCCCTACAGGACGTTGCAGTCAATACCAGCATTTTCCAGCTGCTGTTGATGTACTAGGCAAGATTACGCTCAGTAGTTTGCCATTGCTTTCTGAGCGACCGGCTCACATACCCCGTAAGTTACCGACGCGGCGAGAACCGCTACCAATTCTCGCGTACATCACGTCACTCACGAGAGTATATGGGATTACGGAGAAAGACGCTAACACCTAGGCCAGGGAGACCGGCATTCGCATTCTCATCTCATCATGTTCCTCTTGTACCTTGCGGTGTCGAGGTGAAGTATAAACCTCGTGAGAGTGCCCGGTTATGGGCTTCGTATATCGACATTCCCATGGATTCTGTTATTCCCTCCGTCCAACGTTTACGTGGTCGGCCTCTTCCTCTGTTTCCATCTGGTCTGTACATCATTGCTTGTTGTGGCATGCTGTTGACTGGTAGCCTACTTGCATGGCCAAACCATTTGACTTGCTGCTTTCTAATAAAATCTAGAGCAGCTTTAACCCCCACTTTAGTCCTGATTTCTTCATTTCTGATCTTATCTCTTCTTGATACGTTGAGTATTCTTCTCAGGAACCTCATTTCTGTTGTTGTGATTTTTCTTTTCTCTTTTTCTGTCATTGTCCAGGTTTGGCATTGGTAGCACAGAGTTGGTAGGAAGATTGTGTTGTAAAGTGCTTTCTTAGTAGTTATTGATACATGTTTGTTCTTTAGTATTGGTGCCATTTGTCCAATGAGTTGATTTGCCTTATTGCACCTATTTTCGATCTCGTCTTCTGATCTGCCATTTGATGATATTATACTTCCTAGGTACTTGAAGCTCTTTACTTGTTTCAAGGGATGTTCGTTTAGGTGAATTGTTGCTGTTTGTTCTTCTTTAGTTATAGTCATTACCTCTGTTTTGCTTGTGCTAATTTTCATGTTATGTTCCCTACACATTTCGTTTAGACTATTCATGTGGTCTTGTAATTCAGCTTCTGATTTTGCTATTAGTGCTTGGTCGTCCGCAAACAGGAGTTCTCTAATGGTTAGATTTGCAGATGGTTCTTCTTCTGTGTTCTCGTCATGCGGTATTCTTGCTGTCTCTGCTTGGCTGGTTTCTTTACATATGTTGTCTATATATGTTATGAACAAGAGAGGGGACAGGACACAACCTTGTCGTACTCCAGATCTTATGGTGAAGGGTTCTGAGTGTTCTCCAGTTGCTCTCACTATGCATTCACTGTTGTTGTATAAACTTCTACACAGGTTTGTTAGATGTGTACTCACTCCATATTGTTTAAGGATTTCCCACAGCTTGTTTCTATCTACCCTATCAAATGCCTTTTCTTGGTCGACAAAGGCTAAGTAGAGTGTTTCATTGAATTCAATTGATTTTTCTATAAGTTGTCTAAGAGCAAAAATGGCGTCTGTGCATCCTTTGTTTTTTTCCTAAATCCAAGCTGTGTTTCGCTTAGCTGGGGTTCTAAAGTAGTTCGTAATCTTTTTTCAAGAACTTTGCAAAATATTTTCCCAGTATGACTCAACAGTGAAATGCCTCTGTATTGTGTGCAATCTCTTTTGCTGCCTTTGTTTTTCCAAATTGGGATAATTATGGCGTTTCCCCAGTCTCGTGGTGTCTGTTGTTCTACCCAAACATGGTTGAATAGTCTATGTAGCCAAGCTGTTCCTACTTCCCCTGCTGCTTTAATTAGTTCATTTGGTATTTCATCTTGTCCTGGTGATTTGTTTAATGGGGCTAATCTGATGGCTTCTATAATTTCTTCTTTTAGTATGTCTGGTTCTAGTTCCTCGGTGACATCTGTGTAGGTCTCTTGAATTCCTGTGACATCTGATGGGATGTTGAGAAGTTGTTCGAAATACTGCTTCCATCTTATTAGGATCTGTTTTTGTTCACTTATTGGTTCTCCATTTTCGCTGTTAATTATTTCAGTTGGGTCAAAGGGTTCTCCTCTGGTTCGCATTGCACTTATCTTTTTGTAGAAGTTTCTGGTTGCCTCCTTGTAGTTTTTATTTAGGGTTTCTCCATACTCTTTGTGGTATAATAAAACGTCCTTACCCTTTCCTATTTATGGACTCCCTTAAAAATAAACAAACCCTTACAATTACTGTTTAAATAACTTACTTAATGTAGGAGAAAATAAAACAGCGATAGACTGACCGTGGCACAGCTAAATTTATTTTGGCTTGTTTTCTCTCCCTTATCTGGCCAATCCTGGCGAGGGGGAAAACAAAGACTGAAGCGGCCATTTCTAGTCAAGACACCACGCAAGAAAGTCGACCTTTCCCTTCGGGGAGAAGGTATTTTGCCTTAAAACCATGATTCTCTTCAAGCTATTGGTATGTTATCTACATTATTAAGATATATTTATGTATTACATTGACCAGTATGTTTAATTAAGAATTAGTTACAATTCTCTTAAACCAGGCTGGATGATGTTTACTAAGGAAACACAGGTGGGCGCCACGCTGTAATTTTTCCTATGTCTTCAAATCCCTATGTTAATATCTTTTATAGGCATTATGAACTTATATCTAACTAAATAGTGTTTATAACCTATGAATAGTATGTGTACTGTAGTACATAGAGTATCAGCTCTCATGTCAGAAACTCTTTTCAATTTAGGAAAGACTCCTGATTCATACTTCAGAGAAGAAAACTCGTTTCTGCCAATTTCATAGTCCTATGAAAAATAACTTCTATGCAATGGAACTATATATCCCTATCAATGCTTAGAAATCTGCAAATAATTTATGTACTGTAGAGATTGGACTTTAAAGAAACATTTTCTCAATGTAGGAGCAGACTCTTGATTTCATACTGCACAAGTAGAGAACTGGTGTCTGCCACCTTCAAATATCCTATGTAGTGTAAATGCACTGGTAAGGATGTCTCTGAACTTGTTTTATCCATGCGGGGACATACAAATGATTACGCATATTCCTGACTCTTACTTAGTCAGGGGATAAAATATTTTGCCACATTATAATCTGTAACTTGGAAATATAGTGCTAAATTTTAGTACCATTCTTTTGTTAACAGATTAGTAACCACTCCATATGAGGGTGAACATATAATCATTTCATAAAATAGTGTTAGGGACAGGCCATGGTTGAATATAAATTCATGAACAATTAAACATGTGATGTAAGTGCATGTTCGGATAGGATTCACTCCGCATCGCCTCACCGTAGTAGAAACAGAAGCGAAGATTGATGTGAATAAATTGCTTGCAATATTCAGAAGACTGGACCATGCGGCATAAGTTATTCTTATAAATACCCTCCGAATAATAGCAGTCATTGGCAAAACATATCACAGCGATTACTATCCTCATGTGCTGTACGCAGTGGGGGAAAACAATGGATGTTTTAGTTCATGAAGATAATTCAAAAACCTAGGCTCCCTGCATCATCATTATGATTATTATGTATGATTATCATGTACTTAATATCAGAGAAATGTACATGTATGTTTTTTTTTGGTATGAGAATTTTCTCTGTTCTGATTGTTACTTTTTACTGTGGGAAGATACATTTTAATGTTGCACCTTGGGATTAGAGGATGTTGATGTAAGAATCCATGTGTTTGTCAGTACTTTAAGAAGCCAAGGTTGAATAGTCTTGACCTAATGATGATTATAGTGCCGAAAGGAAGACGCGGCATTAGAAACCACAGGGATTCTGTATAGGCTATTCTCTTCAAGTAATGAGAGAGACAATATCAACATGTTGGATGGACAGAATGACTTCACCCATCTAATAGTCCCAGTAACAACAGAACAAAATATAAGTGAGAAAATATCTTACTCACTATGAAGAGTCAGAATGGCTCAACTCAGCAATGAGGGACAGTGGAACATGGACACCCACTCCTTTCCCCTTCTCCCCTTGTTGTTTTGTATATGTGTTTGTAATTGTGTTGTAAACCTTTTATCATAACACAGTAGGTTAATGCTAGTGTTGTATTCTTTGTCATCCCTTTTCTATAGAAGAGAAGCAGGTGGTGGTTGAATTTGGTGGGACTATATCACTAACACTGGATCCTGGGTCAACAGCCATAAAGTGAATGTCCAAACCATAGTCTGGATCTAGCAATACCTCAATGTTTACTGCGGCACTCAATAGCTCCATAGCGAGCAACAGATAAATTAGAAGACAACTGACTGGGTGAGTGATTAAGTCCTATTTTAGTAGGAATATCCAGGATGGACTTCAAGATCTAATAATCTACAAAGATGAAGATCATCAGAGTACTGACAACAGTGTATCGTTTGCGTTACTTCTGAGAAGTATCACCAATGGCCTCATCATTCAACCAAGTCAGTGAAACTGGGACAATCCTTCTTCAAGTTACTAAAACTAACAACAGTGAGTAACCTTCAACTGTTGGTTGGATTACCAAGTTAATATCCACAATGGATAAGTCTTCGAAAGAACATCTCACAGCTGCAAAAGTCAAACATAAGGTTCCAGCCATGCAACACCAAGTTCTAGCTATGAACACCAACTCAAACAAATGGGAAGAGACACTGAAACAACATTATAGCCAATACAAACAAATGTACCAACTTCAGAACATCTGAACCATAACTACACCAGATTACCTCAAGGTCCAAAACCTGAACACCATCAAAAGAACCATATGAAAGCAGCTAGATGAGTAAATGCCTTTACGCCTGCAACCAAAGGAATCACCTGATGGCTTGCAAACCTGGATATGTGGTGGAGTAATATTCTTCAGTTACATGCCTGCAGCAGAATCTTCAGATGAAACCAAATGAATGATTCACCACTGTATGTTCTACACAGAAATGGAATGAATGAGAACTCTATGCTGGTCCCATGTCAGCCTAACTGCCCATCATAAAGTGTGGGATGGCCTATCAACATGAACCGGGTGTGTGACAAAGCCTTTTGAACTAAATTGGGAAACGGTTAACATAAACCGAGCTGTTGGACAGTCGTCATCTTTTCATCGATAAGATGATATAGGGAAGAACCTTCTGCAGAGCTTAAGTTGCATCTCCTGAAAGTATGACAGACCTAGGCATCAATTTCAATTGGAACACAACCCAAATGGCAACCGAGTATTCTTAAATTCAGTCTCATGGAGAGAATATGTGCTTATGTATAATTCTATTCTTGGATTATGGATTAGAAACATTCGCCAGCCAACTTCGGTGGACATACTGTGAGTAGAAAATTGAGTATAATTCTGCACGGATAATTATGGACATTAACTGCTTTGCACTGGAGAAGAATGCCCATCCGCAACGCCTAAATGAACACTATAATTAATTAATTTAATTATTAGTATCAACTGTTTTCATGAGTGTGGTTTTCTTCAATGACAGGAAAAGGGTAAAGATTGTTTTACATGGTAATGGTGTACACCTAAAGGGTTATGTTATGACATATATGTATGATATTTTGACACCCACTCATTATTTTTAAATATGAGAATTGTACATGGTGTCAGAAATAAATGTATGTATGTTGGGTTTCTGCACCTAGACCAATGTGATTTTATCTAGGTACAATGAGTCAAGTTAGCAGAACCAATTTGTGGTTGTTGTGTTGTTTGTAATAACCTTGTTTTTTCTGGGGTCACTGGGTACTATGTTGTAATACTGCATATCATTCCCATGCCTGTCTGAAAATGCATAGTGTTTATTACACCTATATATATATGTAACTGCAGATCTTGAGTTAATACCTGAACTGTGTGTCCAAAAGTGTTGTGTACATCAAGTAAATGTGGTGTCCAATAAGTGATTGTTTATATATTGTGAGCAATCAATATCCTTCTAGCATCTATAGTTAATTTAAAGGGTGATGAAGTGGGAAGGGAAACCTACACACAGATGCCATTGTTTCAAGGATGGAACTCTTTCCTCCTGGGATTTGTGGTAAATATCTCTGATCACCCTGCATTCTTACCAGTGACAGAGAATCAATAATACCCCCTAGACATTTTAACGAATTATTCTCAGGAATTAAAATCCACATCCCACATGTGTGGTCCCGCCCGGTACGGACTTCACCTAGTAGTGGAGTAGTCCGTGAATTTAAAACTCATGGTAAACATCACAATTGGTGTATTATGGTGAGTATATGAATTCAGGGAAAACCTCTCGCAGGTAAACCAAGTCACTTCAGAATGTTATAGTGTTAGTAACAGACCTAATCACTCATTAGTATGAGCTGAGTCAAGTTTTATGTGAACCCATAATGGCTCAGATAAATATAAGGTTTTTTTGGTACAAAACTGTTCACAGGTAATATCTTGATTCTAGCAGATGCATCAGGTAGTTGGTTGTTGGATATGAGATTTTTTTTTAAAAACTCATATGTTATATCTTATTGATGGGAAACTAAGTCCAGTAATGAACCTCCAGTAGTAAGGTCTTTGGGATGGTAAACTCACATAAGATAGGTAATTCAGTGAATGTTTAGAATTCATAGTCATTCCCATTTGATATTTGAGGTATGGTTCTGCTACTCTGATATTCTCTTTAAATGGTTCAAAAGTGGTGTACTCATGAACACACTACTATATTATGTATCCATAAGGTTTATGTTCCTACATATGAATCATGTGTTAATTAACTATTTTGTCATTGATTATCATTGTATTTTCATGCTTGATCTGCTTGTATAAGTCATGTAATATTGAAAAATTACCAAGGCAGCAGAGAGTGATAGACAATTTTATAGATAATTAGGACAGATAAGTTAGAAATCCAATAAATGTTTTTTAAGGGAAAAATTTAATCAACAAATGATGATTCAGTAGGAAAGGAAATAATACCTGAGAGATAAATTAAACCAGGGGAAAATAGCAGTAACTAAAGTAAATGAACTAATGGTAAGGCCAAAACCACCACTTGCAAAAATGTAGACATAGTTAATGGAAGGGAAGGAATATTGTAAGAATTTGCAGTATTTAGGGGCATCTAATTTAATCCTTTTTTTCATATGACATAACATGTTCTACAACACCGGTAGTAAAGTAAAGTGAATAAATGATGGATACTTAGGAAGAAAAGCCATACCGACACTTATTCTACTCCACCGGTGATATGAGTAGTTATTAATAACTAACTCAGATGGCCCATATGTTAATGAGGGTCAAAACCAAAATATTCACCTGGTGATGTAAGTGAAACTGATCAACTCACTTACTGACCCAACAGAATATAAGGTATTTCTTTAAATTATCCACCCCGATTCCATTATTAATGGTAGAGGAAACAGACCGTATAGGTATGTAAAAGGTATAATTAAAGAATTAACTATATAAATTGGAATTTCAAATGAACTTCAGGAGATACCGGAAAAAATCTGTGCTAGTCTCTAGTAAGAGACTAAACATTTCAGAAAATTGGCTCCTTAGCTTTGAAATTTACAGTTTAATCTCATTAAGTGAAATGTTCACTATGAGTAGTCCTCATCAAAAAGAGGAGTGAAACAGCTTTTAGTTAGCGATTAGCTTACGTAAAGTTATTTCAATAATTGCCTAACTAACATTAATATTCTCATAAGGGAAGAATTAAGAAGGGCAAAAATAAGTGGTACAATAGAGGCGCGCGACTCAATTGTATTTTCTTTAAAACTAACCGAGTAACTAAATTCTAGATAATGCTCGAAGCCTACTAAAAGGTAGATTAATCAGAAATCAGTCGCAAGACGAAACAGATTTCTACATCTCAGTTCTGACTAGGATTATATGCCAGCATTAAATATGTGAAAGCAGATCCAGACTAACAGAGATTAGCTTAAATAACTGATACGAATCAGTAAAAGCAACAATTAAATAATCAACTCTTGAAATAGATGCTGTTTATAAATAGGACGAACTCCTTGACGTGAAGACAGGGGAAACGCCTAAAACTTATACAGTGAACCCATGCTAGAAAAATGGAATATAGCTGTGTAAAAACCAAGCAAATTGGAGCAGATAGCTGAAGAATTGCTTGATATTTACTAGAGTAGGAATTTCAATCAGGAATCCAGCTAGTAAATTATATAACAGTTCAAAGATAGACCTTCGTCAATCTAAATAAATCCAGAGTTTCCACGTATTAAACGGACGAAAACAAAACTGGAGAGAAACATTAAGAGTACCTTACCTGTTATCTTGAGGACACAACTCAGGAGACGCCAGTATTAGAGGGATATACAGATGTAATAGTAATTTTACAAAAACTAGTAACCCACATCCATAACTGGAAAGTGAACCAGCAACTTGATTGTCTGGAAGACTATCACAGGAATCACAAAAAGGGGCTTTTAACTTCTCACTGAACTGATTATATATGGTAGGAGACAATACGTCTGAACCTACATAACAATGTATGTTGCTAAGTTGAAAATAGTCCTAAAACCTGGAGGGAGGTAGACGACAATCAATGTACGCCAAGCGACGCAAAATTGCTCGTAATTCAACACCAAAGCAACAAATACAGAGTGAAACTCAAACACATCAAGTTAGAATTACTAATAAGGATTCTAGCGTAAAATAGATCTAGGTTAGAAGGAAAAGCAGAGAGAGAGAGAGTAAGCTAAGAATTACTTCGTGTCTGATAGATTCATGTTCCCCGGAATAGTCGGTTCAGAACAGAAATCTAGAAAAGTTGGACCTTGTTTACATGCTAGACGAGATTCTCGGGAAAAACCCGCAAGAGAAAGGGACACCACTCTAATCAGTAGTTATCAAAACTGATCGGAAAATCCCATAACTCGCCTAATAACCCAAACACATGATGTATTGGAGGAAAATGTATTCAACAGGAACCATATTTAGCTTCCTTTAAATATCAGATCTATAGTTAAAACAAACGTCTAACTTATAGGGAGACGGGCGAGTTTAATATGCTATCAGTAGACGCAGAATTAACCGTCGGTTTTAACATAATCTCAAGATTGATAATCTAATGAGAGAGAAATCAAGCTTAATGATGATATCTCAATTGCTTCAAAAAGTCGGTTTGATGCAGACAAACCAGTACTGGAAAGTAACAAATTATCAGATAAACACTCATATTTCAAACAATGGCTGACAACAGTGGAGAGGGTGCTACACTCTTTCACTAAAAGAGAAATAATCCTTTAAGGTTATGCCAGTTGTCGCGACTAAAAGAAAATGGACGTGGCTCTGATTATATAACATAGGGAAGTATTGCAAGAAATTAATAAGGAATGGATACTAGGGGAGTCAATGTAAAGACGGAAATTGTAGAGTACTACTCGACCATTTAATTTCTGAAAGAAATAAATGTCTTAAATTGGGGAGGCGTGTGGTATAATAAAACGTCCTTACCCTTTCCTATTTATGGACTCCCTTAAAAATAAACAAACCCTTACAATTACTGTTTAAGTAACTTACTTAATGTAGGAGAAAATAAAACAGCGATAGACTGACCGTGGCACAGCTAAATTTATTTTGGCTTGTTTTCACTCCCTTATCTGGCCAATCCTGGCGAGGGGGAAAACAAAGACTGAAGCGGCCATTTCTAGTCAAGACACCACGCAAGAAAGTCGACCTTTCCCTTCGGGGAGAAGGTATTTTGCCTTAAAACCATGATTCTCTTCAAGCTATTGGTATGTTATCTACATTATTAAGATATATTTATGTATTACATTGACCAGTATGTTTAATTAAGAATTAGTTACAATTCTCTTAAACCAGGCTGGATGATGTTTACTAAGGAAACACAGGTGGGCGCCACGCTGTAATTTTTCCTATGTCTTCAAATCCCTATGTTAATATCTTTTATAGGCATTATGAACTTATATCTAACTAAATAGTGTTTATAACCTATGAATAGTATGTGTACTGTAGTACATAGAGTATCAGCTCTCATGTCAGAAACTCTTTTCAATTTAGGAAAGACTCCTGATTCATACTTCAGAGAAGAAAACTCGTTTCTGCCAATTTCATAGTCCTATGAAAAATAACTTCTATGCAATGGAACTATATATCCCTATCAATGCTTAGAAATCTGCAAATAATTTATGTACTGTAGAGATTGGACTTTAAAGAAACATTTTCTCAATGTAGGAGCAGACTCTTGATTTCATACTGCACAAGTAGAGAACTGGTGTCTGCCACCTTCAAATATCCTATGTAGTGTAAATGCACTGGTAAGGATGTCTCTGAACTTGTTTTATCCATGCGGGGACATACAAATGATTACGCATATTCCTGACTCTTACTTAGCCAGGGGATAAAATATTTTGCCACATTATAATCTGTAACTTGGAAATATAGTGCTAAATTTTAGTACCATTCTTTTGTTAACAGATTAGTAACCACTCCATATGAGGGTGAACATATAATCATTTCATAAAATAGTGTTAGGGACAGGCCATGGTTGAATATAAATTCATGAACAATTAAACATGTGATGTAAGTGCATGTTCGGATAGGATTCACTCCGCATCGCCTCACCGTAGTAGAAACAGAAGCGAAGATTGATGTGAATAAATTGCTTGCAATATTCAGAAGACTGGACCATGCGGCATAAGTTATTCTTATAAATACCCTCCGAATAATAGCAGTCATTGGCAAAACATATCACAGCGATTACTATCCTCATGTGCTGTACGCAGTGGGGGAAAACAATGGATGTTTTAGTTCATGAAGATAATTCAAAAACCTAGGCTCCCTGCATCATCATTATGATTATTATGTATGATTATCATGTACTTAATATCAGAGAAATGTACATGTATGTTTTTTTTTGGTATGAGAATTTTCTCTGTTCTGATTGTTACTTTTTACTGTGGGAAGATACATTTTAATGTTGCACCTTGGGATTAGAGGATGTTGATGTAAGAATCCATGTGTTTGTCAGTACTTTAAGAAGCCAAGGTTGAATAGTCTTGACCTAATGATGATTATAGTGCCGAAAGGAAGACGCGGCATTAGAAACCACAGGGATTCTGTATAGGCTATTCTCTTCAAGTAATGAGAGAGACAATATCAACATGTTGGATGGACAGAATGACTTCACCCATCTAATAGTCCCAGTAACAACAGAACAAAATATAAGTGAGAAAATATCTTACTCACTATGAAGAGTCAGAATGGCTCAACTCAGCAATGAGGGACAGTGGAACATGGACACCCACTCCTTTCCCCTTCTCCCCTTGTTGTTTTGTATATGTGTTTGTAATTGTGTTGTAAACCTTTTATCATAACACAGTAGGTTAATGCTAGTGTTGTATTCTTTGTCATCCCTTTTCTATAGAAGAGAAGCAGGTGGTGGTTGAATTTGGTGGGACTATATCACTAACACTGGATCCTGGGTCAACAGCCATAAAGTGAATGTCCAAACCATAGTCTGGATCTAGCAATACCTCAATGTTTACTGCGGCACTCAATAGCTCCATAGCGAGCAACAGATAAATTAGAAGACAACTGACTGGGTGAGTGATTAAGTCCTATTTTAGTAGGAATATCCAGGATGGACTTCAAGATCTAATAATCTACAAAGATGAAGATCATCAGAGTACTGACAACAGTGTATCGTTTGCGTTACTTCTGAGAAGTATCACCAATGGCCTCATCATTCAACCAAGTCAGTGAAACTGGGACAATCCTTCTTCAAGTTACTAAAACTAACAACAGTGAGTAACCTTCAACTGTTGGTTGGATTACCAAGTTAATATCCACAATGGATAAGTCTTCGAAAGAACATCTCACAGCTGCAAAAGTCAAACATAAGGTTCCAGCCATGCAACACCAAGTTCTAGCTATGAACACCAACTCAAACAAATGGGAAGAGACACTGAAACAACATTATAGCCAATACAAACAAATGTACCAACTTCAGAACATCTGAACCATAACTACACCAGATTACCTCAAGGTCCAAAACCTGAACACCATCAAAAGAACCATATGAAAGCAGCTAGATGAGTAAATGCCTTTACGCCTGCAACCAAAGGAATCACCTGATGGCTTGCAAACCTGGATATGTGGTGGAGTAATATTCTTCAGTTACATGCCTGCAGCAGAATCTTCAGATGAAACCAAATGAATGATTCACCACTGTATGTTCTACACAGAAATGGAATGAATGAGAACTCTATGCTGGTCCCATGTCAGCCTAACTGCCCATCATAAAGTGTGGGATGGCCTATCAACATGAACCGGGTGTGTGACAAAGCCTTTTGAACTAAATTGGGAAACGGTTAACATAAACCGAGCTGTTGGACAGTCGTCATCTTTTCATCGATAAGATGATATAGGGAAGAACCTTCTGCAGAGCTTAAGTTGCATCTCCTGAAAGTATGACAGACCTAGGCATCAATTTCAATTGGAACACAACCCAAATGGCAACCGAGTATTCTTAAATTCAGTCTCATGGAGAGAATATGTGCTTATGTATAATTCTATTCTTGGATTATGGATTAGAAACATTCGCCAGCCAACTTCGGTGGACATACTGTGAGTAGAAAATTGAGTATAATTCTGCACGGATAATTATGGACATTAACTGCTTTGCACTGGAGAAGAATGCCCATCCGCAACGCCTAAATGAACACTATAATTAATTAATTTAATTATTAGTATCAACTGTTTTCATGAGTGTGGTTTTCTTCAATGACAGGAAAAGGGTAAAGAATGTTTTACATGGTAATGGTGTACACCTAAAGGGTTATGTTATGACATATATGTATGATATTTTGACACCCACTCATTATTTTTAAATATGAGAATTGTACATGGTGTCAGAAATAAATGTATGTATGTTGGGTTTCTGCACCTAGACCAATGTGATTTTATCTAGGTACAATGAGTCAAGTTAGCAGAACCAATTTGTGGTTGTTGTGTTGTTTGTAATAACCTTGTTTTTTCTGGTGTCACTGGGTACTATGTTGTAATACTGCATATCATTCCCATGCCTGTCTGAAAATGCATAGTGTTTATTACACCTATATATATATGTAACTGCAGATCTTGAGTTAATACCTGAACTGTGTGTCCAAAAGTGTTGTGTACATCAAGTAAATGTGGTGTCCAATAAGTGATTGTTTATATATTGTGAGCAATCAATATCCTTCTAGCATCTATAGTTAATTTAAAGGGTGATGAAGTGGGAAGGGAAACCTACACACAGATGCCATTGTTTCAAGGATGGAACTCTTTCCTCCTGGGATTTGTGGTAAATATCCCTGATCACCCTGCATTCTTACCAGTGACAGAGAATCAATAATACCCCCTAGACATTTTAACGAATTATTCTCAGGAATTAAAATCCACATCCCACACTCTTCCCAGTCTTTTGGTTTTTCCCTCTTTACTATTCGCATTTAGCCATTGAAATAGCAACATACCTATTATTAAGGTATATTAACCAATACTTTCTCTTGTTCGAAAACTTGTTCTTCTGTTCTTGTGACAACATGCGCTGAACCCAGCAAACACACTCATTTCTAATGTTTAGTATGTCGTATCAAATTCTATTATTTGTCTGTCACTCAGATTTCTGCACTAGCTATCTCCGTAATTGTAACTTTCCGATCCTGGCCAGTGATTTTCTTCACATTTCCTGCATTTCTGTGGGTGCCCCTGATGGCGTTGTCGTAAATTTTCTCACATCAGCAAGATTTGATCGGCCATGCTTGAGCTGTTTACATTAGTATATTTTTTTTTTAAGCTGAAACATTTGAAGGGTGTGGATGATGAAACGCTGATTCTACCTCTTTGTGTATTTCTGCGGGTGTTTTTCCCTTAACATCGACAATTGTCTAACACAGTGGTTCTCAACCGGAGGGTTTCCAGTGAGGTGGGGGGGGGGGATTATCGCGTTAATACTAGAATCGATTACTTGATATTGTGTTTTTCCCTTCATACTTTATGGTTCTGTACTTCTCACCCATCTGAAATTCATTTTATAACATAAGTAGACCCGCAAATCACGTTTTATGTAGACGTCTAGACTTGTTTTAGTATGTGCTATTACATTTAGCTTCCATTATTACGTATACTGGTTGAGATCCACTGGTCTAACATCCCTGGCCTGTGACTTCTTCATTGTTCTGACAAATCGTTGGAGCAGCAGCTCCATTTAATAGGCTATGTTGCGCCGGGCATCATAGTGGGAGAATCCGTTGAAGAAGACACTTGATAATTCACACGTTCAGTGCAAACATGAGGAGCTGTGAATGTGCCTATTGTCAGCTTTCTACGTTATTACTTCATAGTTAAAAACTTATGGCCAACCCCTCGTAATATGTTGCGTAAAAGTAAGTAAAAGAGAATTACTAAGTTACATGGATAGCATATCAAACAATAATTCTTCCATTACCACAATAAGCCCTCCTGTCGATGGAGTATGTAATTAAATATGCCACTAGAAAGAGGCATATTATGCGAGCAAAATACTATTACTGCCTTTAGTACCTTGCGGTGTAGGACGGGGGAAGGGGTGGGGTGGTGTCTTGGGCCTGAAGAATTAAGGCTGCCTGGCTAGTGCAGCCGCCACGAACTGAATATCCCCCCCCCCCTTTTTTTCCCTCCTGACAGAAAACAATCGATACATTTGTGTTTACTTAGATTATCTTAGGGCATACCGTGGGAAAGGGGGAGGGGGGAGGAACTTAATTAAACAATTGATACATAACGATTTACTTAACCACAGTAATTGTATTTGTAAATTTAACATCGTGTCATCCTCTCTAATCAATAATGCAACACTGCATCGGATCGGTTCATGAAATGCTTATTAAAATGTTGACACTATTGAACGTATTTCTGATCTCAAACAAAGATGTGCACCCCACGTATCCCAGTTTTTAAAGACAGCCATGTAACATAAAACATCTCCCACAACAAAGACAGCGCCGTGGGCTGCCAGTAAACTCAGTTCAAAAGCAAACCAAGAAGAAGAGAATAATTCTAAAGACAATAGAAATGAATATCTGGAGATTTGCACGTCCGCGCCATGGATGTTTCAGCATGTGAGAAGACAATGGCGCGACAATGAACAATAAATACAATGTTCATGTAAACTTTGCTTACTTATACAATTGATAAGACACGACAGCATCAAATGGTTGACACAGCGCCAGAATCATTCAATTATCCGACAAAGAGAATCACGTGTGGCATAAGAACTGAGAGTAATTATGTTACAGACATAAATGAATTCTCCTTTTATTGGAGCTCATAGTTGTCTTGCGTTTTCCAGTTGATTATGTTTGTGTTCCTAGAAAATAGTTTCACAAAATGTTCCTAGGTGTATTTTCGCGAACTGTCCTTTCAAAAGACAATGTTTTCCTTGCTCACACAATTCTGGACACAGTATCAATTGAATAACGAAGACACAAACAATAGATTGCACTATTTCGTGCCTGGCATATTTCGCTGCATCTCGTCAGGTACATACTGCATAAATTCAAATTCATTACTGTATCATTTATTCGTCACGTATTCAATTTAGATGCAACTATAAGAATGAGACAAACGGCATTCTTTTATCATTTAATGAGAAGAGAGGCATTGGAAAACATCGTGACGACAGGACAGATCAGTAGAAAAAGAGGCAGTGACAGACCGAGAGAAATGATATTGGATTAATTTTGACGGAGGCATGAAGGAATACCATTAGCAAAATTGATCTAGAACTCCACGGACCCAGATCTGTGGGGAGATATGAAAGCTTGCGCCAGCTGGCATCGCACAATATATATATATATATATATATATATATATATATATATATATATATATATATATATATATATATATATATATATATATATATATATATATATATATATATATATATACATTACATTTTACATTACATTGGCACCTTTCCGTCTTGACAGACGATAGTTTGGTACATTGTGCTTCAAAAAGGCTTAATAACTACGATCCATGGCGGTGGCGAGTGTGGCTGGTAAGGCCAATTCTTGCTGCAAATGTTTGCCCACATGGTGAAAACATGGTCATTTCCACCATTTTGCACCATCTTACGTCTCTCACGCTCTGTGTGTGCTTTATCTGCAATCATTTTCTCCTTTGTCTTTATTCCATTTCTGAGAGTTGCCCTCCATGCAACACGTTCAGCGGCGACGTGCTCCCAATGTGCATTATCAATGCCTGTATCAATCATGTCCCGCTTACACACATCTTTGTTTCGTAGTAGAGGCCGACCCTGAGATCTCCTACCCGTCTGTAATTCACCAAAAAAGATGTCTTTTGGTATTCTACCATCATCCATCCTCCTAACGTGTCCTATCCATCTAAGTCTACGAAGACTGAGCATGGAATACACCGCCACACAACATGATCTTTCCAATACTTCAGTATTTGTGATTTTGTCTTGCCACTTAATACCAAGTATTCTTCGCAGACACCGTATATGAAAAATGTTTAAACGTTTATCTTGGCGTGAGTAAGTTGTCCAGGTTTCACTGCCATAAAGAAGAGTACTAAGGACACAGGCTTGATAGACGAGGACTTTTGTTTTGGCAGTAAGCTTCCTGTTCTCCCAGACTCTTTTTGCTAACATGTTCATTGTTGTTGCTGCCTTGCCAATCCTGATGTTGATTTCCTGATCGAGGGATAATTTGCTATTTACCTCTGATCCTAGATATGTAAAATGGTCTACTATCTCCAGTTCGGCGTCGTCAATAAAGATTGATGGTACACCATGTGCACCTTGTGACATAATCTGTGTCTTCTTTTTGTTAATTGTTAAACCAAATTCAGAACAAGCATTGGAGAATGCAGATAGTAGATGTTGTAATTCTTCCTCAGAGTGGGTCGTAATCGCAGCATCATCCGCAAAAAGCAACTCTCTGATTAGTACCCTGCTAATTTTGGTCTTGGCCTTCAATCTCTGAGCATTATAGAGGCCACCATCTGTGCGTGAGTGAATGTATATACCGTCATCCTGATCACGAAAGGCATATTTCAGTAGAAGTGAAAAGTATATCCCGAAGAGGGTGGGGGATAGTACACAGCCTTGCTTAACTCCACTCTTGATTTCAAACTCTTCTGAAGTTTAGCCATCAAACTTGATTATACCCTTCATGCCTGTGTGGAACGATTCCACAATGGACAGAAGAGTTGGTGGGCAGTCAATCTTCTTTAGTGCTTTGAACAGACCCTCACGACTGACCAAATCGAATGCCTTTGTGAGGTCGATGAAGGCAATAAACAGTGGCTGAATTTGTTCCCTACATTTTTCTTGCATCTGTCGCAATGAGAATATCATATCAATGGTAGACCGGTTCTGACGGAAGCCGCACTGTGATTCGGGGTAGACTTGATCTCCCAGGACTTGAAGTCTGTGCAGAACAACTCTGGCAAATACTTTCCCAACAATACACAGAAGTGAGATACCCCTATAGTTGTTACAGTCGCTCCGATCTCCCTTGTTCTTGTACAGCGTTATGATGTTTGAATCTTTGAAATCCTGTGGGACTTGTCCTTCTCGCCACCATAGCTCTATTAGCTGGTGGATCTGTAGAGCGAGTGTGTCTTGCCCACTCCTGATCACCTCTATTGGAATCCCATCCTTACCTGGAGCCTTGCCAGATGCAAGCTCATTTATAGCACACTTAACTTCTGTTATAGTGGGAAGTGTGTCCAGGTGGTCAAGAGTTGGCAGGGCCTCTATGGCGTTAAGGGCATCATCCGCTAGTTTGGTCTCACTTGAGTAAAGCTCTAAATAGTGCTCGACCCATCTATCCATCTGCTGTTTCTTATCAGTGATGATTTCTCCAGTCAAGGTTTTCAGCGGTGCACTTCTTTTGATCATTGGACCACAGGCTTTCTTTATCCCTTCATACATGCTTCTGATGTTTCCCTTATCACTTGCGATTTGAATGGACTCACATAACTTGATCCAATAGTCATTCGCACACTGCCTGGCAGCCTTTTGTACATCCTTCCTCGCTTGCTTCAGCTCACCCAGAGTGTTACGCGTTGGTCTTTCCTTGTTTCTTAAGAGAGCTATCTTCTTTTTATCAATCAAGGGCAGCAGTATCTGGCTGTTTGCCGCAAACCAGTCCTGCCTCTTATGATCCACAGTGCCGTAAACCCCTACCGCTGTTTTATAAATAGTTTCCTTAAGTTTACTCCATTTATCATTTACTATACAATTTTCTGATGTATCATTGAAAGCGTCTTCAAGTTGCTGTTGAAATTCAAAGCACTTTCCAGGATCGTGAGTGTTAGTAATATTAATCCTGGGGCTAGACTTGTGTTTAGCTGTGTAGATTCTCTTTGGTCTCAGTCTAACCCTTGCAACAACCAAAGAATGATCTGTATCACAGTCAGCACTGTGGTAACTTCGAGTTAATGATGTATGGTTCAGATGTTGTCTCCGTGTGATAATGAAGTCCAGCTGATGCAATGGCTGGATCTTGGATGTTTCCATGTGACCTTATGCATCTCTTTTCTATATATATAAGGGTTCATTCTCTACACAGTTCAGTTTGACTTAACGTAGACTGCTCATTCAGAAAACGATTGCAAACTACTGAAAGTAAAATTGCTCAGAAAACCTGGTGTTGATCGCTGCTTCCTGCAAAGGACATGCAACTTTGTTTTAAAAAAAAAAAACGCGCGTATAAGACTCTGTCGACCATGGCATTCGTACTAGTCGGAAAAAAATAATCGACCACCACTGCTGACGATTGACCGCAGAACATTGTCTAGGCAAGCAAGAATACTATAGTATGTCCGGAAATTAATGCCGTCATTCACGATCAATTATTTTGAAAACTGTCTGTTGCATCGTTATGAAATTTTTCTTACAGTCTTATATTTACCCCCACCCAAGGAATATGTCTTTGATAGGTCCAAAAGCAACTTAAATCATCGAAAGCGTCGACATTTCTTTGATGTATTGGGGAAAATATAGTTAATTCACGCTAACAAACTAGTCTTACAGTATGCATAAAATTTGGTGGAACTGCGGTAAAGCTGTGAAAGTTTAAACAATATAAAATGACACAAAGTAGTGCAGCTTTACATAACAGAGTTACGACACATACAGAACGTTGCGGCGGTTAGCCTTCATCAGCAAACAAACACATTCACAAACACAACATACAGTCAAGGAGAACTCCTGTGACTACATTAGAAGGTGATGACAGGACGAGAGGAACAAATGCATGGAAAAATGGAAGCAATGAAGAGAAAATGAGAATTGACAAAATGTTAATTGAAAAGAATGTTAGTCGAAGAAAATGTTTAATAGAAAAACTGTTTATGGAGAAAAAAACTGTATACTCACCTCACGTACGGACCTTTGAATGACTACGGAAAACTTGGGTGTATTTGTATAGCGGTGCTGGATGTTACGGTACAGTGAGCACATAGAAAGAAGGGGGCGGGGTAGGAGGCGTGTAAAATTGACCACGACCCCATTGTGTTGTTGGTCTGGGTGGATTGGTGTGCATGAACACGCGTACTTACATAGACACACTTCAACAGACAAAATGCTAGTGTATGTGGACATGCAAGAAGAGAGAGAGAGAGAGAGAGAGAGAGAGAGAGAGAGAAGAGCGAGAGAGAGAGACAGACAGAGAGAGACAGAGAGATGAAAAGTGCCTGCGACCTACCACATGGGGTATATTGTAACCTACGAAATAGTCAGTATGGTTGCTAGTCATACAACGCGCTACAGGAGCCCCTCGCCCAGTCCTAGAGTTGTTGGGGTTGTGTAAGATCCAACCCCTGGCAATGCACGTGAAGAAGGTATGCACGAGGGGCTCCTGTAGCGCGTTGTATGACTAGCAACCATACTGACTATTTCGTAGGTTACAATATACCCCATGTGGTAGGTCGCAGGCACTTTTCCTCTCTCTGTCTCTCTCTGTCTCTCTCTGTCTGTGTCTCTCTCTCTCGCTCTCCTCTCTCTCTCTCTGTCTCTCTCTGTCTGTCTCTCTCTCGCTCTCCTCTCTCTCCCTCTCTCTCTCTTCCTCTCCCCCTCTCTCTCTCCCTTTCTCTCTATCTCTCTCCCTCTCTCTCCCTCTCCCCCTCTCTCTTCTCCCTCTCTCTCCCTCTCTCTCCCCCTCTCTCCCCCCTTTCGCGCTCTCTCTCTCACTCTCTCTCTCCCTCTCTCTCTCCTCTTACATCTGGCTTCTCTGTGCAAACCTTCTTCACGTGCATTGCCAGTGGTTGGATCTTACACAACCCCAACAACTCTAGGACTGGGCGAGGGGCTCCGGTAGCGCGTTGTATGACTAGCAACCATACTGACTATTTCGTAGGTTACAATATACCCCATGTGGTAGGTCGCAGGCACTTTTCATCTCTCTGTCTCTCTCTCTGTCTGTCTCTCTCTCTCTCGCTCTTCTCTCTCTCTCTCTCTCCCTCTCTCTCTTCTTGCATGTCCACATACACTAGCATTTTGTCTGTTGAAGTGTGTCTATGTAAGTACGCGTGTTCATGCACACCAATCCACCCAGACCAACAACACAATGGGGTCGTGGTCAATTTTACACGCCTCCTACCCCGCCCCCTTCTTTCTATGTGCTCACTGTACCGTAACATCCAGCACCGCTATACAAATACACCCAAGTTTTCCGTAGTCATTCAAAGGTCCGTACGTGAGGTGAGTATACAGTTTTTTTCTCCATAAACAGTTTTTCTATTAAACATTTTCTTCGACTAACATTCTTTTCAATTAACATTTTGTCAATTCTCATTTTCTCTTCATTGCTTCCATTTTCCCATGCATTTGTTCCTCTCGTCCTGTCATCACCTTCTAATGTAGTCACAGGAGTTCTCCTTGACTGTATGTTGTGTTTGTGAATGTGTTTGTTTGCTGATGAAGGCTAACCGCCGCAACGTTCTGTATGTGTCGTAACTCTGTTATGTAAAGCTGCACTACTTTGTGTCATTTTATATTGTTTAGTCTTACAGTAAAGCAACGTCATTTCGGGTAAGGACACAAGTACAAGGCGTAGCCAGATTCGTATGGGAGTGGGTGCAATAAAAAAGTAGCTTAAAAGTCGACAGGGTCGACTGCATTGCACCGGGTTTTTATCCTATATGGCTCAGTATCTTTCCGCAGCGCGGAAAGCGTCGCACAAAGCACGACCTCCGTAGCTCCAGCGACGACCCTCGGGAATCTCCGAAAAAATGAACTCGTGAAATGAAGGAATCGAACATACAACCTTCGGAGCCTGAGTCAGACGACTTGACCAATTCACCACGGAGACTCCCGAGAGGGGTGCAGTGTGTAATATTAGTAAAGACAGAGAATTTATAGAGGCATGGGGTAAATAATGTGTAAATTGACAGGAAAGTAGAAGGAATATATTTCTTATCTTATTTTTCATTTCCTTCTTGTTTCTTCATCTGCTGGTTAATAATTGTACACAAGTATTCATGTTACTAGGATGCATTTAGCATTTTATATTGAGTTCGTGAAAGCTTCCAAATAGCTGTGCGTTAATGTGATTATGGAGCGACCAGAAATGATACCGCAATTTAGTCATCATGCGTTCATTTTTAATTATCTGTTCAGCTGTCTGTGTAGTTTGTTCACACGTACACATGAGTGGAAGACCCGCTTTGAGTCTTCGGGAAAGATTTTCTACTCTGCTGTTTACTGTTCAGAGACGGAACATGATTACCTGTTTTGCACTATGAAAATAGTTGTCAGTGTCTCTGTAGTGGGCTTTCGTCTTAACGACCAAGATGTTGGTCCTCTTTTCATTGAAGTTTATAGATTGATTCGTATGCACGCGTGCTGTCCCCTAATTTGACAAAGAGTTTGCTCTCACGTTTCTTGTTATGCTACAATATGTCAGTTTCCATCGCAATATTACTCTTCTGTTGGTATTCAATGCGTTTAGTGTGTGAGTGTATGTTTTTTTTTTCAATACCAGTTGTTTGTCACAGCTGAGGGCTTGCGGGATTGAAAATTCATCACTGTGGGAAACAAACTGTTGCCATTGACATTGTGCTGATGCTGTAATGTTTAGGGCCTGCAATTCATCTGAATAGTTGGAGCAAAATATCACAGTAAGCGTGCACGTGGATTAAGGTCTGCGATCTGCTCAGATCTTAATCTGTGTCGGACGATTCCAGTAGGTTGATGACTGCTCTCGGTTGCATAAAATTCAAAACATCCTTTCCCTAATAGTCCTCTTCCTCTTTCACATTTTTTCCAGTAACTTTTATCAGTATTTAATAGCGCGGACTGAATTAGTATCTTGGCGTCAGACAATGTGAATATAGTATTGTCAGCTGCCACCTGTCCTTTAATTTTAGCCCGCTCAAATTCTATAGGGTTAAAATAAGAATGGTACGGCGGAAGTCTCAAGCATCCATGACGATGCTCTTCTATCAGCTTGTCGATTTGATATTTCTTCCTTTTTGGCGTCTGTTGTACAAGGGACGACAATTCTAGCTAGAAATACGTTTCTGGAAATGGTATGTTTTCCACTCGGAGCCATATCTTTATTGCTCCCTTTGTGCTCGATGCTGTACGTATTTTGTCTTCTTGGGCAACAACATTGATATCATGCATTGTCCATAATTGGGCACGACGGTCTATCTAGGGATGGAAGCACAGTATTCTCGAGCCAATCTCTAAATACACCTTATTATGATAATCCCTATTGTCTGTATGCTTTGATACGAACATGAGCCCAACATTCTGTTGTAAGCCATTATGCGTAGGCCTATTACCAGCATGGGCCATGACCAGAAGCTGTCCTATACTACTGGGCACATATCGCTTTATCTGTCCATCCACTGATTGCCATTCCTTATCACTTGTGTGGTGCGCATTGATCCACATTTCACCCAAATACACTATGCCATAATTTTCTTTGCGCATTTCCCTTATTTCACGTAGGTATCTGCTTCTGATGGCTCCTAAATGCGGTTGCTAGCAAAGAATATTTCTACATCCCTTGTACTTTCTAAAAGTAAAGTTAATGTAGTTATAATTTTCCACAAAGTTGTTTTGGATAGCTCTATGTTATTGTTCTTTCTCAACCAATCCCTAAGTTTTCTTACAGTCACTTTTTCTTTGGCATCCAGCATTTTTATAATGCTGGATAATCCTGGATATAAAATCCAAAATTTTTATAATTTTAGGAGCTCCGTGGTGAAGTGATCAAGCCTTTTGACTCGGGCTCCAAAGGTTGTGGGTTTGATTCCGGGCCGCGTCCTTCGGTTCACGAGTTAAATTTTTCGGAGACTCCTGTGGGTCGTCGCAAGAGCTGCGGAGTTCGTGCTGTGTGCAATGCTTTCCGCGCTGCGGAAAGAAACCGAGCCATATGGGATAGAACCCGGTGCAATGAAGTCGACCCTGTCGACTTTTAAGCGACTTTGTAAATCATTTTTACAATAGCTCGCCTTATGACATCCTTGTCAAAGCTGTCTACAATAACCTTTCTACCTACCGTTTGGTTATTGCGTGGTGATTTAATTCCAGATTCTTGCACCCATCGACGAAATGACCGTTTACTCAAACCCAATGCATGCGCTGTTCTTTTTTCGGAATTTGTAATAGTATAAAACAGTTTCCTGCGATCAGCTTCTTGACAAAAATATGTGTACAACTTCATAGCGATGCATTGAAGTGTATGCATAATTTCGCATTCAATCCCATTGAAAAATATTCACACATTTCAATGTTAGCGATAAGTGGTAAGATTTAAAAAAAAAATAATCAGGTTTCATGAAATAACCCACATTTTGACGACACCCCTGAACATTCCCAGTTTAGACAGCGCGGGGTTCTTTGCATAAGGTCAATCCCATGAAACACGTAGAATATTCAACATTAAACGCTGATTGTCTGGCTACGGTGTAATACATTTAAAATTATGAACTTAATCTCTGACCCGTTAATTATTTACCGCATATAAACAAACATTGAAATCTGCTCTACAAATTCCAGAACAAAAATATTTTTGTTGGGTGGACATGATGATAAGGTTGCATGCTAAATCTCATAATTTTCCCTCAGTTGGTTACTGAGATATGGATTTTTATATGGAGGCAAACAAATGTGAATGCACTATAGCCAGTATACCGCCGTTGTAGAGAGCATCACTCAAAAACAGAAGGGCGATGACCTAAGCATCTAATTATTTTGCAAGAAGTATTTTTAAAACATATTTTTGTGTTGGAAGTCGGCGTGGCGGAGAAGTTAAACGCGCTTAGACTTTCGCTTCTGTCGGTGGTGTGGTGGATTCCTGTCACACGTCGGTCAGTCGGACTTCTAGTTCACAAGTCAATGGGAAACCTCTTTTCTTCTTCCACCCTTTCATCCATTGGGGCATAGGCCCTCAATGAACCAAAGTCAAGTCTTGTGTAGTCTCCTGGAGCTCCCTCAGTGTCCTTCCAGTATTATTCACCTCTGTCTGCAATTCACTTCTTCATTTGTTTATAGGCCTCACGCTGTTTCGTTTGCCTTGTGGGTTTCAAACAAGGCAGTGTCTAGTTCAGTGGTTCTCAGCTGGTGGGGAATCCCCCACCCCGAGGGGTGGGGGGATTTCAGGGTTTCCAGAGGGGGGGGGGAGGATTTAGGGTTTCCAGGGGGGGGGGGGGAATTAACATTATTTCAAGATCGTGTTAATACATGAACTGATTACTTGATATTGTTTTTCCCTCCATACTTTTCTGTTCTGTACTTCTCGCTCTTCTGAAATTTGTGTTATAACGTAAGTAGACTTGCAAATCACGTTTTATGTAGACGTCTAGACCTGTTCTAGTATGTGTTGTTAAATTTAGCTTCCATTTTTACTTATACTGTGTAGGGGTGGTGGGGGATTTACAGGGAGGAAATATGAAAAGGGGGGATGACAGTCTGAACATATGAAGGTTGGTGTGCATGGGTAAAAAAAAAGGCTGAGAACCACTGGTCTAGTTGTATTGTCCTAAGATTTCCTTAGGATAATGGCAATTTTTGTTATGTTTGCATATCCTTTTTACAGGCCATCGCTGTCAACACCAGCATTTTACTGCTGTTATTGGTGTCTTGGCAAGTTTACGTTCAGTAGTTTGCCATTGCTTTGTGAACGACCGGCGCCCATAGCAACTCGTTAAAACCTAGCGCAACGCTGTCTGCTGCCAAATCGGTCGCAGCTGTGTTTCGAACGCTGGTAAGGGGACTTACGAATCGCGTTCGTAAGACCTTCGCCACAGAGACCGGCTAATAGCAAATTACAGAATTTAAAAGTGCCTGTTAATTGATTCAATGCCGAAGGATAATATATCGCCAAATGTGACCTCCCATTTCGACAGAAGGACAATATGTCGTCATACTAGGGTCATGGAGTTATTTGTTTTGTTTCGTGTATCTTCCGCAATTTGAATGCTCAATGAAAGGACACTTAATTATAATACTTGTTCATTTGACTGTGCAACACGTTTAGTCCAAACTTACTTTCTGATTGACACTGAATCAGTTAAATCACAAATAGTCAATAAATAGGATACGGGGGTGACTGCAACGTTCTGCAGAGGACATGCAAAGTTATCGTACCTGGTACTTTTATTACATTTCTTAGATTCAAGAACAGTCACAAACTGGGTTACTCTAGAGAGAGTTCACCTTAGAGTTCAGTTCTGAGATATATTGATCTGTACGCTGAAGGAACTCGTCGCAGTTAGAAAATGTATTATTTAGTGTTTGAACAATCTTCGTTAATACAAAGGACAAATTAATAAAGAACATTCAAAGGGCATTAACACACCTGACAAGTGTTTCAGTATTAGTTTCATTCATTTATGTAGCTATGTGCGACTGGGAACATTCATCTCGTCATTAGCAGTGAAATGTAATTTTGAAATTTGTGTGATTTTTCTCGCATGGTCGAAGAAAAGATATCGTGTACTAATTTGCATAGCAGCTGGATTTTTACTTTGAGACATAAATTTGTAAAGTAAATTATCATAACTTCCGCAGTGATTGGAAATGCTATTTTAATAGACATATTTTTTTTTTTAAGTGTGGTTGTTCTGGATGATAATGTTTTGACTCAATTTCAACAAATGTGGTAAAATGGAATTCAGAGATTTACAATCAGCAATGCGAACCACTAATATGACACGAGAACTAGAAAATTGGTGAGCAGTTGTAACAGTTCTAAACGAAATAAAACATTAAAAAATTACAAATGTCTAAGGTACAGTTCCGCTTTTCTGAAATCAATTTTAATTTTAAAATTATTTAAAACTGTGAATGTTATTATTTGTAATAAAAAAAAATTGATTGAATTATTTAAGAACAAAACAGTTATAGAAATGTACGATTTCATAAACGATGTTTGTTTTTATCTTTCGTTCGCTATAAACTGTTTCAACTCTTTAAAAACAAAACCAATAAAGTTAATCGTTAGCTGCAGTAGCTCATTGGTGTTTTTGAATCCCCTTCAAGGTGCAGTTATGTTTCCTCACTGTTCCGGGCTTGAACGATCCTGTGACGAGTACCAAGAACTTTCTTGGGAAGTAAAGGACACAAGCGTGATATTGACTACATCTCTCATCCAGTGAAGATTGGTCTAAACATATTACGTTAATAACATATACCCAATACACCTTTGTTGGTTATGATTTCAAGTCAATGACAGAGGATCTCTCAACAAAGACAATGGCTACGGTCATCTGATCAGAAGGCCACCAAACCCTACTCAAGACGACTACCACGTTATGGACAGACCAGAACAGGTCATTCTTCTGCGCCTCAGAACAGGACACAATAGATTACGCAACCACATGTATACAAAATTCAAGATTGGTGACTCAGCCATGTGCACATGTCGTTTGGCGTCGCAGACAGCAGAGCACATACTCCAGGATTGCCCAAACTACAACATATCCAGGCGAACCTTCTGGCCTAGAGAGACAACAGTGGAAGATAAACTCTATGGACCGCTGAATGAACTAAAAAAGACTGTTAGATTCATACAAGAGACAACATTGCAGTTATAAATATATTTTAGGCGAACGAAAGAAGAAGAAGAATCTGATCAGTATGGTCACTGCCAGGAAGGAAGAATGGTAGACTTCCCTCCTTATTGATTCCCAGGCAGAGGAGGCTCGTCAGCCTTGGTTGGTATCTCCTCTAAGAGAGGAAACTCTAAATCTCAAACCCCCGCTGCCTTGCCATCCATCCATCATGTGCCATGCTGATAAGCGTGGGCGGTCATGTTTTGCCATCCCACTCGATCACCAGAGTCGTGAATCAGCTCCGTGTTCCTGTCTCTACCATGCACGCGACCAAGCCATCCAGGTATTTACTTCTCGGTCTTCTCCTTGGTCTTTCCCTTCGATCTTGCCAGTTGTCTCCAAGTTTTCCAAGTCATTTCTTCTCATAACATGCCCAAAAAATTGTGACTGTCTACGTCTAATGACTCTAATCAGTTTACGTTCCGCCATGCGAGTATACCCAAATGGGAAAGGCTTCGGGAGTAAACCATGAAGACAAATCCGGAGATGGAGTCCCTAAGACAGTTCCATGTTGCAAACAACAGTTCGGGTAACTCCTGCGACGGCACCGATGCCAGGTTGCATTGGCTACTGCCTTTCCCATGGTCAATATCGGCGACGTGGAGAGGGGGAACTTGTTACCGGGAAACATCTGGTTCTCCGAAATTCCATTGCCCAGGCTTTTGCCCTGAAGAAGTCACTTCAGCACCACGTAACAGCGGTGACACAACACGGGACTATACAGTCACCAGCGGTGCGATAAGGTACCTCACCAGCGGCACAACTCTATAGTCCTTCAGGACTGAAAAAGGCCTACTACTACTACTACTAATACCCCTCATTGAAGTGGGGCTCTTGACTTTTTCACTTACTTAACAGTCAGTTATCGATATTATCATTTATGGGAAAGATCTCAGAATAATAAAAAAAAATATTTATTGGAACCAAGAAGCAGCAATTAAAATGGGAAATAAAGAGGGCAATTATGGTCAAATAAGGCTAGGAGTACGACAGGGATGTGTTTTGTCACCGGATCTCTTCTGCCTTTATAGCGAAGTAATAATGAGAGAGATCAAAGAGTAGCCAGCGATAATATTCGGAGGTTATAATATAAACAATGTACGCTATGTAGATGACACAATATTGATGGCGGATAATGCAAAGGATCTACAACAATTGTTGGACATTGTAGCAACAGAGAGTGCGAAGAAAGGACTCTCCTTGAAAATCAAGAAAACAGTAACAATGGTTATATCAAAGAAAAAGGTGACACCAAAATGTGAAACAGATAAGAAGGGAACATTCTTAACCAAGTGGATAGTTTAAGACACCTAAGGGCATTTATAACATCAGATGGAAGATGCACAACAGAGATTAAGGGCAGAATATGGCAAGCAAAGACTGCATTTCAGAAAATGAAGAATAGAACGTGTTTTAATGTATGTCTGTGAATCTTGGAATGTAAATGAATAACTTACGAAGAGATTGAAAGAAACAGAGATGTGGTTACTGAGACGAATGTAGCGAATTCCTTGGACGGCCAAAGTAAGTAACGACTGCTTGAAAGCAGAACATTATATAAACTAGAACATTATATACAACAATAAGAAAGAGGCAAGAAGCTTTTTTGGGGGTCATGTGATGAGAAGAGAGGCATTGGAGAACATCGTGACAACTGGAAATATCGAGGGGAAGAGAGACAAAGGCAGACCAAGAGAAATCATGCTGGATGGATTGAGATGGTAGCATGGAGGAATATCAACAGCGGAGTTGATCCAGAAAACCAAAGACCGAGATCTGTGGAGAGTCATGAACGCCTACGCCAACGCGCATGTCGCTTGATGATGATGATGATGATGATGATGATGATGATGATGATGAATGTAATAACATAATGCACAACTCATTATTTCCTTTGTTTATGACTAACTTATGATTTTACACGTTAAGTACAAGCCACGCAAACATTTATTGTAACCTTTAAGATACGAAGCGCGCGCGCGCACGCACACTCTCTCTTCCCTCCCCCATTCTGTCTCTCTCTCTCTCTCTCTCTCTCTCTCTCTCTCTCTCTCTCTCTCTCTCTCTCTCTCTCTCTCTCTCACTTCTCTTCTCTTTGTGATTGTCAGAAAGTATATGTCTATGTGAGGGGGTGTGTATTTGCATGTTATCGAGTGGGTGCATAACTGTGAGAGTTTGGGTAAATGATGTAAGTAGGTGTGCAGGTTTGTGTGTATGTGTTTATGAATTTGCGTGTGTACGTGTGTCTGCCTGCCTGCTTATCTGTCTCATATCATGGTAATATGCACTGCTTATGTTTACACCATTCATTTGACATTGTTGTTGTTTCTTCTATACGAATGTAACATGCACAATAATGAACAAAAGATGAGTGATTGGAAGGGCCGAATGTAAGACAGGAATGCGTGCCTAATGTGTAACCCTTTGAAAATAAATTATTTGGTTCGTTTGTTCTCACTCTCATGCACAATTCATCATCATGTGCCATGCTGGTAAGCGGTAATAGTTTGCCAGCTTACACAATCACCAGAGTCGTGGTTCAGCTCTGTGTTCTTGTCCCCCCAACCACGCCATGTGGTCAAACCATCCAGATATTTGCTTCTCTACCCGCCCTTTGTTCTTTTCCCCTCAATCTTGACAGTTGTCACCAAGTTCTCTAGTTTATTTCTTCTCACAACATGCCCATCTTTTCTCCGGAGCATGCTGGTGTGCTGGGGAATGAACAGGCGGACAGATTGGCTGGCTCTGCAAAACTTGGTGGAGTATTGATGCATGACAAGGCAGACGTGGTTGCGGCCTTGTGGGAGCACGTGTACACCTCCGAGGAGCAAATGGATCACCATGGTCTGGCAAGAATGCGACAGCAAGGGGTGACGAGGGGATCTGGCCGACGATCGACGCTCAGAGGAAAGGCGAGACGGACATATAATCAGATTGCTCCTGGAACTATTAGTGTTGGAACTCTTCGCTGGCTGCGGAGGATGGGGACGGAGCGCTTATGGGAATGCCCGAATGCTGTGATGTCAGTTCCTAAATCAATCAATCAATCAATCACAACATGCCCAAAATATGTGACAGTCTACATTTAATTTATGTAATCAGTTTGTGTTTTTCATTTGCCTCTTGTTAGTTAGTTAGTTAGTCGACAGATCATCCTCGTTGCACATCGAACCATTCAGTCCATAAGTGCTCGGATCCCCTCCTCAGCAAATCCCGCAGCGTGTAGCGGCTAACGACGCCAGTTCTGTGTTGGTTTATCAATCTTCTTTGGCTTCCTGCGTAGTGTTCTTGTTTGGCCACCCCTCTTTTAATTTGCTGCTCTCGCAGTCTGGCCATTGTTGTAGATTCACAGTCATCACTTGGTTCTCGCAAAAGTCTCACTTCTCGTAGAGCATTCAGAATGTCAGCCTGGTCCATGGCGCGTCCGCCCTCTACAGTAGCCTCACCTGCGAGCTTGTCAGCCCGCTCATTTCCTTGTACTCCCGCATGCCCTGGCACGAAGATGAAACTAATCTTTGCCAGCCGAGACCGCTTCAGAGGCAGCAACCATTCTCTTCGGATCGACCCCTCCTCTATCCTCTTGATCATGTTCATTGAGTCGCTAAGGAAACAAGCCCTAGTGAATGTCTGTGTCTCGAGCCATGTTATTGCTTTACTTAATGCCATGACTTCCATGGTCAGGCTACTTGTGGTTTCAGTGAAAGCACCAGAGTCCTCGTTCACAATTCTCCCTCCGGCCCGAGCTGTAAAGGCCCATGAGCTTCTCACATGTCGGACGACCGACCCATCTGTGTAGATGACCGCGTCACCGTCTAGCGAATTCTCGAAAATCAACGCTTGTACTTCAGCCTCAACAGCAGCCGGATTTTCTTGTCTGCATTTTCTATCTAGTTGGATGCAAACTGAAAAGGATGTGCAGAAGTCTGTTGGCACTTGGACCCACTCCTCGCCAGGTTCTAAGTCCTCAAGTGAACACACCTGTTGAAGAATGTCTTCGGCTTGATCCATCCACGACCGTCCTCTTTTTAACCTGCTGCCCTTCACCTTCCTAATTTCACTATGCAGTGGATGTTGTGTGTTTGCGTTAATTCTGAGGTAGGCGCGTGCCCTGCAAACTTGTATTCTCTCTTCAATGGTTGGAAAATCAAGAAGGTAGCGCATCGCCCTGCATGCTGTATCTCTTGTACATCCAAGAATAATGCGCATAGCTTCATTCTGTATCCTTTCCATCCTTTCTATCTGCTTATGGCTGAGAGTCAGGATTGCCATTGCATACTCCAAAACAGACATGACCAGCCCCTCGTACAGAAGACATAGATGGCGCTGCTCACAGTTTGCTGCCGCCATCACCCGCATCGCTGCCAAACCCCGCTTGGCCTTTGTTAACACCTGGTCTATGTACACATTATAAGCAAGGCTTCGATCAAACCGTATCCCCAGGTAATTCATTGCCTGCGTTCTTTCCACCGTCTCTGAACACAGCATAACAGTTGGTGTTGGATTGTTGACAATATGATTATTCAACGAGAACCAAGTCACTGTTGCCTTTGTTGGGTTGACCATTGCCCCAGCTTCATCACACCAAGTACTTATGCGATTGAGTTCGGTTTGTAGTTCCACAGCAACCTCCTCTCTATCCTTACCCTGACGATACACTAAAACATCATCGGCATATGACAATGTCCTGCCAGGTCCAGTGATCTGCTCACTGGTGATTCTCACTGTGTAGGCGTTGAACAGTACCGGAGATAATGGTGATCCCTGTGGTAGGCCAGGATATATTGTTGTTGGTTCCGAAGTCCAACTGCCACATCTAAAAACTACTTTCCGTTGGAAGAGGGCTGCAGCGATCCAACTAAGGAGGAATGGACTTACGTTTAGTTCAAGAAGCTGAAACATTAAAAAATCCAGTGGTACTCTGTTGTATGCGTCCTCAAGATCAATCGCTGCAGCAACGGTTTCAGTGCCTGAGTGGAAACCTTCATAGACATCATGGGCAAAGACTGCTGCATTGGTCCAGGTTTCTCTTTTTGGACGGTACCCACCCAGGGTAGGTGGGAAAACACATTGCCTCTCTAGTTGGCTTGATATTTTCCTGGCAATTACCGTCTCCAGCAGCTTGCCTATTATATTCTGCATGGTTATAATTCGATATCCCTGAATTTTTGTGTGGTCTTTGTCAGGCTTCGGCAAGGGAATCAGATAGCTGTGTAACCATTCCTCCTTGATGCTAGCACTCCCTATACTGTTGTTGTACATGTCTGCTAGTTTCTCTAGCTCATTGTCGGTACACCTATTTATGTCGTCGTATCTTATGCCATCAGGACCTGGAGCACTGTTTTTTGATCGTCGAAGCACAGCCTTGATTTCTTTCACTGTCACTGTGTCTTCATCCGAAGTGTTCTGGGCCTTGCATCTGTCTGAGGTGACCTCCTTGGCCAGATTTCGGCCTCCCATGTCTGTCTGGTTGCTCTGCTCAAGGTAGCGTTCACAGAGGGCTTTGCCCTTGTCCTCGCCAGTCCTCTGCCAGATGAGGTCAGCACCTTGGAAGTCAGAAATGCTCTTATTCTTGACTACACCACTCATGCTTTTATGTAGTCGCCAGAACAATTTCAGTGACTTGTCTGTGCTTACTCTTTGACACACCTCTGCTCATTTTCGCTTTTAACCATCTTGACCACTTTTTTGAAATAGCTTACTTTTGTGTGCATCTCTCTTTCTAAGTGCAAGCAGGGATTAGGATGACCAGCTCTGTTCTTCTTGGCATTTTGCCATCTCCTTACAGCACTACGCTTATCCACCCAAGCCTTCTCCACCTCGAAACTCCACCACGGTGGCTGCTTCCAGCTTTTTTTCCTGCCCTGAACCGTTCTGCACTTGTCACGTCTTATTTTACTCACCACATCTTGCCCTGTACTGTCATACTGGAACGTCTTTACCTTTAGCTTGTGCTGCCTGGTTTTGCCCTTCTCCACCAATATGCTGCAAGGGTGGTGGTCGCTGCCATGGTGTCCTAGGACACCCCATCTACACACTGTAGTGAGTGAAGGTGAAACTAGCGCCAGATCAATAGCACTGTCCTCATCGCCTGGACGGCTTGCTGTCCTGGTGACACAGTCACTGTTGATACAAACCAGGTCGATGGTTTCCAGTGCAGTCTCGAGCTCCTCCCCTTGTGTATTGGAGGAAGTGTTTCCCCATGATCTGCCTTTAGCGTTGAAGTCACCACAGAAAATAACATTTCTCTCGTGGCCTAATATGCCACTTAAGCACTGCCACTTCTGGGCGTCCACACTCGCATTGCGGGCATAAACATTAACCAACACGAATGGTATACTGGAATGAACTCTCAACGCCTGTATTTGTATATCGTCACTGTCCCAACTGGACATGTCTAGCTCTGACGCCACCATGCTGTCGCGAACGAGAATCGCCGTTCCCAGATGTCGTCTGTTGTGGAAACATTTGAAGCCGGCAATTCGGAGTAGCTGATCGCCCAGTCTCGTCTCCTGGAGTGCTACAATGTCGTTCCTGTAAACTAGGGTTTCTAAAATAGAGCCCCGTTGTTTTACACTGGCACAGTTCCAATATAGAATACGGATGTTCCTGAGTCCTAGACGGTGACACTTGAGTCTAAAACGTCTCAAACCACCGCGCTTACCTTGCTTCTTTCTCCCTGCGCGGCTACCCCGCCGCTTCGTTATGTTGACTGCTGACCGCTCGGAGAACACACGTTGTTCCGCCATGTTGAAAAAACGTAAACACAGACTGCTGAGAACCACACACGCTGCTGAAAATTCACTCAAGGATGGCTTCGCTCGATGCACGAACCCCGTAGCACCCGCGCAGATCTTGAGTAGAAACTCCTGGTTTTACATCCTGGCACACCAATTACACGCAAGAGATGAATAAATCCATCCCCTATGCGAAAAAGTTAACGAACACAAAACAACACGATCGTCCGTCGCCATCTTGAAACCGGAAGTTGCCTCTTGTATATCTTGTCATTGATTTTTCGGTACGTCCATGGTATTCTTTGCATTTTTCTCAGAAACCACATGTCCACTGCCATTATAATATATGTTTTTCAGCTTGTCTGCTCATCGTCCACGTTTCACATGACACACAATTACACAGCCGCATTGCGACACGTAAATAGTATAGTAATTGGGTTAGTCGCTGGTTTTGTGGCGCAAAAGCGTTGTGCGCCACACTGGGTGATAGCTCCTGATTTTTTTAAAAAGTAGGCGTGGTCAAGTGACTCATCAGAGTGAGTGTGGCAGTCAAGTGAACCCTCGGGCTGTAGGGGAGGGTACGGCTAGTAACGTGGTGGTGGTGGTAGTGTACAACGTAAAACATAAAACAATAATAAACGATTCAAAGAAGACATAATGATTTTTAATAAAGGGAAAACATATAGAATACATAGCTAAATGAGAAGAGGTTTGGTGGTGAAGTTATACTAGGTTAGAAAACTGACCACTCGGGATGTAAGATGGAAGGTGACATATATATATATATAGGCGTGACCTCAATGACTTAAGAGGGGTAGTATAGTCACCCTTGTTCTATCTTCAGAGGAAAACCCTAATAAAGTATGGCTCCCTGATGAGCACAGTGTAACGTATAGATATATGTCAGCATCATCATCATCATCACCGTGGGTCATGCCGGTAAGTGTGGCTGGTCATGACCCATAGGTATTAAAACTCATATTTTTCTGGGGTAGGAGTAAAACTGACCGACGATTTTTAAAAGGGGCGGAGTGTGGTTTGCTATCATAAGTGAGTGTTATAGAAACATCATCATCATCATACACAGGTGTACGTGGGTACGGCTCAATGACGTAAGAGGGGTGGGGTGTATTGATGGGTGTTGTATAGTGACCTGTGTTCTAGCTTCAAAGGAAAATCCGTAAAAATTAACAGATTGTGGGTTCTTATTGGTTGTAGGTATTAATAACTATCATCAAACATTATAGAAACTTCACCACCATATGCATGTTTAGGCGTACAGATTAGGATTACAGGGGTGCGCGGAAGAGAGATTGGTGTGGAGAGTGAGAGGTGATGATGTACAAAATAACTCCTCATTGAGTTCATGTCTGTAAGAGATGCATACATAGTGAGAGAGAGAGAGAGAGAGAGAGAGAGAGAGAGAGAGAGAGAGAGAGAGAGAGAGAGAGAGAGAGAGGAGGGGGTGGTATGTTTATTGTATAACTATCATTGACATAAGCCTGGGTCATTGACATTGAAGTGAGTGACCGGGCATGAGGAAGAATGGAGATGAGAGTGGGAGACAGTAAAGTGACTGACCTGGCTATGAGAAAACAGCCAGTCCTGAGAAATAAAATAGTGAGGGTAGAGGAAAAAAAACCCTAGGGCGGATGGGGAGAGAGATAGTGTATTTGTGTGTGAAGTCAAGGGACTTCAGGGAGTTGAGTTTGAGATACCGAAGGAGTCGGTAGTCCACGGACAACGGGGTTGTGTTGTTCTCCGAGTTGTGAAGACAGGCCTGAACCAAAGTGGGTTCTATAGGGAGTGAGGGCCTAAACCCAGAGTGGGTTGCATAGTTGAGCAGTGGCTCCGACCCAATGTGTGGGTTGTATTGTGGGAGATCCAGCCGTGGATAGTAGCTGGATTACCTGTCTTGTGGATTGAGATAAGAAGCAGGCCGTGAGAAGGCATTGATGTGTGCTGGTTAAATTGTGAGGAGGATATTTATATTTTATGGATTACATTATTTTCTGGATGTATAAACATGTTCCGTCTGTCCGTCTTATTTCTGGAATAAATGATTATGTGCGCCAACTCAATCTTGTTCATGACTGGTGAAGGTGCACTTCTGGGGTGAGTTGGATTAAGAGACAGTTAGATAGCTCAACTGACACACCATGAACATCGTTACCTAGACAACGACCATCACACGACAATATCAAGCAAAGATCATCAAGAACATTGATATTATCATCAAGAACGACGTGTGACATCTGGGGTCTCGTCGCTTAGTAAGGAGTATCTGAGGGCTACGTCTAATCAAGAACATTATAGACAGTGTTGTCATTCTGAGATATTTGTGGGCTCTTCGCGGAGAGAGGGTGGACAGCGGAGTGTGTCCACCGTATAAACACTAAGTTTTTCTCCGTGCGGGAACTGGCTACAGACAGTTCACGTCAAGTCCACTACAGGTGAATTGGAACCAACCATATCGCTAAAGCGAGTGGGGGTGTCAGAGAATTAACGCAGCACAAAAGTATGCACGGCGAGACGGGCTGCACATTATCGCTGTCGGTGATAAAGACACGCCATACAGACTAACCGGGAGAGTCCATTACGGTGACAGGTAAATTTGATACCATGCAGTAGTGCTGAAACTAGCAGACGCGGCAATGAAAGACCAGTGTTGAATCCAGAGTGGCGAGGGCAGCGTGTGTGTGTGTAGGACATCGCTGGCGGTGATAATGACAGGATTGGGAACCAAAGATATTTGACAGGTGTGTGTGGTGAGGGAATCCACCGTGTGGCCGCTTTTTGACTGGTCAAGATTTTTCGACGCCGTTAAAAGATGAGGCGGAGTTAAGAGACAGTGCAGGTGGAAATTGTGTCTCCACGGACAATTAGGGTCAGCGCTGTTTACGTGAACATTGAACTCCCGGGAAGGGGAGAGTTAATGAATGTGTAGAATACACTGAGAAAATTGACATTTCTGAATCACCGGGAGGGGTGACAAAAGTGGGTGGAAAGAACCCTACCGCCAGAGTTGGGGCGGGTTAATGGTGTAAAGTGTATTTTCCACGGAGTTACCAGAGCAGCCGGGCGGGGCTGAGAGGTTGGGTGCAAAGTTTTTTTTGTATGACGGAAAAGTGTCCGGTCATTTTACAGACAGTCAGTGTGGATTATTGTGACAAAGAAGACTGAGGTACTAACTTGAGGTGTCCGGCAAGGTCAAGGCTGGGGACAGTGGAAAGTTACTGAGATGTTCCATAGTGGAACTGGATAAACAAGCTGTTTTTGTGTGAAACAAGACTTTATGCTCGTCTTTGTTAAAAGCTCTTTGTGTTCATTACCTTATAATCAGCAAACATTTTGTCAACGATTGATGACGTGGCATCTCCGCGAACATAGTTGCACACAGTAGAAAAAAAAAAAAAAGATCTGACTGTACAAAATTAAAATGTTGAACATTTCCTGCCATCATTTTGGTCTTTTCTCTTGGTGAATCTACTACATATAGGATACAAATAGAACCATCTCAGCAACTAAGCTAAAAAGAACATTTTGGATTATTACTTTGGTGTTACCACGTACAAGAGAAAGTAAATAACGTTAGGGACTGTGTCGAAGCAGAACATGTTGGATAATCACTATCATCTTCAGCTTGGTCGACAGTTGGAACTTGTGATTTAAACGTGAAATTCAGTAACCAATCAACGAATCAATAAGTCGTTTTGGAATCTAGTGTCGTAGACATTCCCAGCGGTTTGCGAATAACTATTAAAACGAACAAAAACTTAAGTGACTGAATAAAAAGAACTTGTGGCGACGGAGTAATGGGCACATATTTGTCGGCCAACGATTTGGACATTCTGTTTGCTGCTCATAGTCTTTTAAATATTGTTTTCGGTTGTTACGCTATTACTTGTATGTGGTCCGGTGTTTGTCAGGTGTAGGGGATTTTTGGGGTGTTTCTCGAGAGTCGGGATACAGCACAAAAATTTATTTTTCTTTCTGGTGTTTACGATATTTTTGTAAGGAAAACGTTAATGAGTTAACGTGTCGTGCAGTGGCATTGGAATAGTCCTAACCTATATCTACAGCCGAGTTGTCTGACGTCAGATTTCTGTATATTTTTATGCTATAATTTTTTTCCCTTCTCTTTCTTTCTTTTCGTTATATTTACATATGATATTTGTTGTGGTCGGATATGTGTTATTATTGTGATCTTTCGTCATTTCTACTGTCTAGTGGTCTTTGTCAGTTTATATTTATATATTACGCGCACTGTGGATGTCCCTACACAAGCTTGTGGTTGTTACTGTGGTTTATTTCTGTGTGATCATCGTCTCCGTGTACTCAGCTTGTGAAGTCTAGCGTTGGATAGTCATCACTTAGTGTTATCATCCATGTGTTTGTATATGTATTTATATGTATGTTTAACAATATTTCCAGGGACTTTATGAACTTGTGGTCATAGATATATATACGAGGGAGTATAGGTGATACTTCCCCCTCACTACCTAGTGCTTATAGAGTGACTGGGTGAGTACAGAGTGATATTTTAGCAATACGAATTTACGTACACAGGGAGTGCTGGCGTACTTAGGGAAGTGACACAAAGACTAACAGCAGAGTCGTCACATTTATAGTTGGCTGATTGACAGCAACGTGTCCACAAGTACAAGATGCCTACTTTAATGGAATATATTGAAGCAGGTGAACGAATAGGCCTGAAAGGTAAAGAGTTACAGGAGTATGCAGAAGCAAAAGAACAAAAGCAGACGGAAAGAGAGGAGAGGCATAATGAACGCGAGGCAAAGCGTCTACAGGAAGAGAAAAGACACAAGTAAAACTAGCTGAAATGGAAAACAAGCGTCTACAGGAAGAGAAAGAGACACAAATGAAAATGGAAATTGAGAAAGAGAAGATTAAGTGTCAGATGCAAACTGAAATTGAGTTGAAAAAACTAGAACTATCTTCGAAGGGTCAAGGTGAGGAAAACAGAAGACCTTCACATCCCTCACAGCGATTGAAACTGCCATACTTTACGGACCGGGATTGTCTTGAGGCCTATCTTTCGAGATTCGAATCATCTGTGAAAACTCTAGGGATCCCAGAAGCAGAATATGGGATGCGACTTGGCGAATTTCTTACGGGCAAGGCACTAGACACCATGTTCAATTTACCTGTAGAAGAAAGAAACAACTACACTATCTTACGTCAACGTTTGCTGACAAAGTTCCAACTAACTGAACATGGATATAGAACAAAGTTTAGACAGTTAGTGCCAGAGACAAATCAAGATTTCACAGATTTTGTTAACACTGTAAAGAATACATTTAACAAATGGATGGAGCTTGCAGAAGTAGGGAAAGATTTTAATAAATTATTAGATCTAATGTTAAGAGACAAGGTAGTATCTGCATGCAATTCTAACTTAGTAGCTATCTTTGAGGAACGGAAGCCAAAGGACATAGACATAATGTCACAGTTAGGACAAAACTACATGACTGCACATCCTAACGTATCTATTGGGAAACTAATGAGTGAGGAAATAGTCTGTGCAGCGTACACTAAACAGGACCAGAATCCGGTCATCAGACCAAGGGCGAAAAGTGTGGATTCAGCACAGAAAGGTGAGCAGCAAGAACTTCAAGATAATGGTTTCCGAGGAAACAATGTTGGTAGAGTAGGACGGTACCCATATAGAAGAGGGAACTTCCAGAGACGTCCAAATTATGCCGGATGTTGGAATTGTGGGAGCTGGAGACACAAGGCAGCACAGTGTGATGCACAACCATCAGATGGACCAACGAACAACAGTAAAAGGGAGATTAATTGTTTCAAATGTGGAAGGAAGGGGCATTTCAGCCATCAATGTAGGATGAGAGAAACAGAACACTCAAATGCAGCGCAAGTAATTGAGACGCTGAACAATGAAGATTGTAGTGGGTGCAAACCTCTTTTTGAAAAAGACAGTCAGCCAGTCCTAATATGTGGTCACACAGTTAAAGCAGGATCAGCAGTATATGAAGGAGGAAGTCTCAAAATGAATCATGGGTTTGTTAATGATAGGCCAGCGTTAACAATTAGGGATTCCGGATGTACGTCTATCGGAGTAAGGAAAAGTTTAATAGATCCCTCGGATTATACAGGGAAAAAGATTAGATGCATAACATTCAACGGCACAGTAGCGTTCTACCCATTAGCCATAATAACAGTAAAAACACCATATATCACTGGAAGAGTGACAGCGTGTGTTTTGGACTCACCAGTGGCTGATTTGATCATAGGAAATGTTATAGGAGTTAAAGATTGTACAGAAGAGGAAGTAGTTTATTGGGACCAACAATATAGTGTAAGCAGTAATGAGGTAGTTACCACAAGAGAACCTAAGTTAGAGAGTATAGCTGAGGTAGAAGAGGCACTTGAACTAGACACAGGAACTCAGGACAAGGATAGTACAGCTGAGCAGATGAGAATGGATCCCAAATATAGTGCTAGTGACTCCCAGAGACAAGATACTACTCTGAACAAATATTCCCAAGGGTGTAGGAGAGTAGAACATAGGCAGTCAAAGAAAGGTAGATGGTGCTTCGAGAGGAAGAACAATGTTCTCACTCGCAGGTTTTCAGATAGTGGAACTGCACGTGGGCAG